>JARVGV010001030.1:22116250-22133300 GCA_031762435.1 Hypsolebias longignatus | reverse complement strand
ACTCATGAATCTCTAACCAGGATAATCACTGTGAAAAATCACATCATGTTGCTGCTGATCTGTTTCATGTTGATGAGTTCATGCATGCTCATCTGCTCACACAGACTCATGTTCGTGCTGCTGTTCGACTTAATGTTTTTATGCTATTAGTGCTTAGTATATTTTTAGTTTATGTTTTTCTTAGTTCATAACTTAGATGTTATTACTGTTTTTCTTTTACATTTTATTGTTGGATGTAACTGGGACCCTGTGTACATAATTTCGTGCCACCACATGCACATGTGGTGCGAATGACAATAAAGAATCTATGACTCTGATAAAGAAACTAAAACACAATCCTAACAGTCAATTCTCTTGAAGTCTGCTCCTGTCAGTACTCATCTGAAGAGGTCGAAACGGACTCTTTTAGCTACTAGTTTGGTCTCATTTATTGCTACAGTTTTTGAGAGGGACAAAAAAGTGAGGATCTTTGTGTTTTCATTCAAAGGAATGAAAGAAGAGTGTCTCTGAAAGTTGACTGGGTAACGGGTCAGTGACGCTGCAGGTTAAATGACAGTACAGATGCTCCCACCGGTAAATAGTGCATTCTGGAATAGCCAAGTAATCCCTCTCAACGATGGCTCTGGGGTGGTCCGGTCCAGCTTATGCCCTGGAGCTTTCTGTGAGTGAGTCCTGAGGCAGCACTAATGATTGTAGGTAACCCGACCTACACTATTGTCATCCTCGTGAACACGCATGGTGAAGCCTATCCATTTCCTCCACTGCTGAAGGAAATGGAAGCTGGCTTGAGTTGTGCACCGAGAGAAAAAAGGTGCTAAATCGCTCTACTTCACTTGCATTTTTAAAAAGTTGACATGTGGCAACTCACAATTCAGTAGTCCCCCACTACTTTGTGGTTCGACTTTTGCGGACTCGCTCTATTGCGGATGTACAGTATTGTACATAATATTTAAAAAAGAATAAATAAATAAAAATGCACCGCCATTTTGTAGTTTTCTTTTATTAAGCTGTTTTGCCATTCTAAAGAACTATGCTACCCAGAAACCATCAGTTCACTTCCCAGAAGTCAACACTGCTTCCAACCGCTGCTTGCTGCACATGGAGGGAAAGTTTTGCAACGCAAAGTCATAAGTTCTGTAAAGATAAACTCCTAGGACTGTCAGGAAAGTCTCAAATAATCCTGAAGCTGAACTCATCCTTCACGTTTTATCTTCACTGGTGAGTAGCTGGACTGCAGTTGATCTGGACTCAGTGTGACCTGGATCCTGGGAGCTGCAGACGACAGATGGCTGTGGAGTTCAGCCTGGTTCTGGTCACATAGTGCTGGTCTGGACCGGGCCAGAGGTGGTGGACTAAATCCTGGACAACCTTGCGCGCTGAGTGTACTTCCTGAAGCAGCAGCACGCACGCATCAAGCTGGATGGGGCTTCATCGTGCTGCACCGGGATGTTTATCTATCGAGTCAGACGGAACCGAGCTGCTGGTGTTCCGCAGAGGCCTTGTAAGTAAAATGTAGTAGCTAGACATGTTTGCTGTTAAAATTAATAGGTTTAAAAGTTTAAAAAGATTGATATGTGGGCTTCATCGCTGCAGGATAGGTCTGCAGAATAGAACAGAGTCAGACCGGAACGAGAGCTGCTGCTGTTCTGCAAAGCTAGCACGTACAATTTAGTAGCTACATATACTATATGTTATACTATATGTTGTTAAAATGATGTAGGTTTAAGAGTTTAGAACATTGCAAGAGTGTGAGAAGTGTTTCTAAAGCCTTAATATATATACTGTATATAAATACTAAAATAAACTACTACTTACTACTACTCATGTACATAATTTCATTCTGGTGGTAGTGGTGCAGTGGTGTGGGGTGGGGTGGGGTCCTCACCCAGAAAATTCTGAATAAAGTAGATGCCATTTCCTGCATCCTGGTGTATTTTAATTGGTCGTTACACATCTATGTTTACCTACTTAAGTAAACACTTGATTCAATATCTATTTTAGAGAACGTGGCACAACAAGAAGGTAATATTCAGCTAATATTACTACCTGTGAAATACTTATTTATACATATTCATCCTACTTGCACATTTATATTCCACCATGTTGTTGTTGACTATATTTCATGTAAATATTATCTGCAGCCATCTACTTTGATTTATGTAAGACATTTTAAACCATTTGATAAGGTCAATAGACAAATCAAAGCAAATGTGTTCTCATTTGTAGTATTTTACCTTGTTTTATAGCACTACTTTTATATTTTAATTGTATTTTATTGTTTATTGTTGTCTGTATTTTATACGTTGTCTGTCTAAAACAGGTCTCTCTTGTAATTGAGTCCTCCTGACTCAATGAGACTAACCTGTATAAATAAAGATAGATTTAATTAATTTCTTTTTCACTTTTTGGTACTTTATTTTGTACTTTTATTGCATGCCTTAAAATTCCTTTTTTTTTTTTTAAGCTAGTATATTGGTTCTTCTCATCCCCCCACCCCCCACCTCCTGCAGGTAAGGGGAGTTTCACTTCAGGACAAAGACATTGCCAATTAGTCAGATGCTGACGAGCCTACTGGATTTGATTGACTGGTGTCATCGAGGATCAGAAGTCACCTGATTTTTCTGGCCGGTTTGTGTCATCATTTATTCCATATTTATTCACTATTTTGATGAATCCAAGGTTTGAGAACTAAGCTTCCTTACAAAATCGTAATACTGGTTTATTTTCATTTTTATTTTCAGGGGTGCTGAATTAAAATTTAGGGATGCTTGAGCTAAAAAGCAGCTAAAATTGCCACTGATGCCAGCCTAGCACACCATTCATCATTTGCAAGCAGAGTTGCATAATCAGAGCCCTCATTAGTCATAAACTCCTCAAGTTCCTCCCGCAGCTCAATCACACAGGCCAGCATCTTGCAGTGCGCCAACCATCGGACCTTCATATGAAACAGCAAGGCTTCATGCTCCGCTCCCATTTCCTCACACAAAGATGAATATGATATGGAAGACATGATTACCCTGCCAGTCACTAGACAGCAAAGACTCTCAACAATGGCATATCATTTGCAGATAAGTAATTTTCAAAAATATATTTTTTAAACCAATTAGGTGAAATTGACAAATTTCCCACGGCACGCCTGATGATCTATCACGGCACACTAGTGTGTCACAGCACAGTGTTTGAAAAACACTGTTCGAAGACAAAATGATATTCCCGTTTGTATGAAAGTGTAATGTCTTCAGAAGTTGCAACAGTTCTTGGGTTAAAACGACGAAAATAAAAGTTTTCCCTTCATGAAGAGAACAATTTATATCACCCTTAACTCAAATTCTTGTACATGTGGAGAATATGATAATGCCTGCCAGCACCATGTGAAATGGGTTTTAAACTCTGCAACTCTCACATCAGAGAAACAAAAACTTGGGAGTCAAGACAAGAGAGGCCTCATGTAAACTTTACAACTTGGCACAAACATCTAACGTTTGCTTCATCAACAGATTGAAGGTGCCGCTTGTCTGTAAAAGGAATGATGCAATAAAACACTGCCTGGCAGGACTTTTTTTTTTTTTTTGAATCAGTTATCAGATAATTTCTCAAATTAAGAACATTCTCAACGGGTGGCTCTGGCTGAGTGGTTAGAGCAGTTGTCCGCCAATGCAAGAGTTGGAGGTTTGATTCCACCAACAGTCACATGCCGAAGTGTCCCTGGGCAAGACACTGAACTAGGGATGCACAATATTATCGGCATGTATCGGTATCGGATGATCTTAGCGGTAAGGTTCAAAACTGGACATTCCATTGAAATAACTCGCCGATATAAAAGGTGCTGTTTTTGCCTGCAGCACAACACGATGACGTTGCAGCACAACGTGATGACGTCATGTGCGCTACCTGATCTCATGGCGGAGAGGAAAATTCAAAATGTCAGCGGTGTGGAAGTTTTATTTTTTGTTAGTGAGGATGTCTGTCGGATTCTGAAGACTTAAGGACTACGTTGAGCCTCGCTACACTACATCATCCGCAGTCAGACATTTTTCCGACATAACGTTACCGAGTTACAACCCATCATTTCTGACGTCATTGAGAAGCTAATAGCCGATAGCATGACTTGTTGGGTGAGTTTTACCACAGACATTTGGATGTCATGTTAGCCCCGTTAGTATGATTAGTCTTATGGCACAATGGATAGACAAAAACTGTGAACTTCAGAAAGTCTGTCCTTCATGCAAAAGAGTGCAAAGGATCTCACACTGCAGCTAGGAACCTGGAATAAGCCTCCACAAGTGAGACTGCATTGCACGTGACTATGTTCTGACAAAGGAAGGTATAGAAAATATTGGCATTGGTTATCGGCCAAATAAGTTTTAACATATCGGCATATTGGATAACGGCCAAATATCCAATATCGTGCATCCCTACACTGAACTCCGATGTGTGTCCCATTACTATATGAATGTGATAAACACTGATTATTATTTGTACAGATATAGTAGAGTACTATATGAATGGGTATATGAGGGCAAAGATTGTAGTGTAAAGCACTGAGTATCTTGAATAGGTAGAAAAGTGCTATACAAGTGCAGTCCATTTACGATTTACCATTTACCAACCACATTACTTCAATTTACTTTGTTTCAAAAAAACATTTAATGTCTAGTTAATGCACTAACCAACCATCTACAGGAAGTTTAGTTTAGTTTCATTTCCAACACTGCATTAAAAATAAAACTTGTTTGAAACACCGGAGGATAAAAGACAAAAACTGACAAAAAAAACTGGAAGAAACAACAGAGATTTGATAGGGAGGGGGACCCTGCGGTTTACAGGGGGAAGAAAAAGAGACTAATCAAGAGTAAAATAAACCTTGAGGAAGCAAAGTGACAAATTCTCAGCTGTTCGATTGAAGCAATAACTTTCTAAAGTTGCTTAAGAGTGTTTGAATGAATTCAAATGGCTGTGTCTGCAAGAAACTCCTTCTGACGCACAGGTGCATTAACCATAGCAACCACGGGGGCCAAGACAGGACCCCGACAGCAGGAATGCGAGCGCCTGAGATATCTCTAATACCTAAACATAGCCAGACAAAACTCCCCGTCCACCAGCTGCACTCCAGTGATACACACACAACTCTACTGGCGGGCTATTAACAGTTTCTTTCCAGAAATGCTCTGAAATCTGAGTGCTGTTGCCAGCATCAAATGGAGCCCCCACCAACCACATTGCCTTCACACCCTCCAGGCTCTACAATTGGTGAATGGTTTATCCACCTGTCAGTCATTTAAGAAAGAAACAAAATCATGCATGTCACAAAGGCCTAAAAGACAATAAAAATAACAAATCCTTATAAAACAAGCCTCAGCTAGCAGCCATGTTGGGGGTGGGGTAGGGTGGGGGCAGACAGCTGGAGCTGCTGGTAGATCAGGAAGGATTCAGGAGGATTTAACAAGACGGGAATTTTTTTTTTTAAACTGCCATGGTTCTTTAAAAACATTTTAAGAGGTAAATAAAGTGCAGGCGTGGAGAGGTAGATTCTTCTGATTTACTTACAGAACAAAAAATTACCTAAAAGCAACGGCAAAGTAAATGACAACTTTAACCAATTCTTATCAAAGTTAATTTAATATTTTATGTTGGACTGTTTTAGACTGTTAGAAAGGTGTGTGTGTTTAATTTTGCTCACTCTGTCCAAAGACTGTAGTCATGTAACTCAACCACCTAATTTTTTCCCAACATGTGAGACAATTTGACAGACTGCTAGATAGATACTACCGGTACATATAAAACATTAACATCATCACTTCAAGACCAACTCATTACATTTTCCTTCCAACAGAATTAAAAAGCATTTAAATCTGAATATTTGTTTATTCTGTTACATGTACGTAAATTTTCAGCTCACTGACACAATCTACAAAAAACCTATCAGTGACTGTGCAAATGTTTTCTGTGTTGGTCTTTAGAAAACGCAGCAAAAGCTGTACAAGTAATTCAACATCAGCAAGGTTTTCTTTAGCTACACCAGTGTCCCCAGATACTTTCCAAGGACCAGAGTGTTGCATTCAAGGGTCAACGATGCCTCTTGCTTTTTCTCACCTACAACAACTGTTCTTTGCTGCTGCTATCATTAGTGCTCTCTCCACCTGCAGTCAACAAGAGCAGGCAGGCACTGTGAGGAGCGGGGCAAAAAAAAAAAAACGCACTCAGTCATAAAAGAAACCATTTCACCAAGCACATACTGGGAGGGTATGTCAAGAGTTGCTACAACCAAGAATTTATTTATTTATTTATAAAATGTGTTCATTTTAAAAACAATCCCATAAACAATAACATACAAAATATAAAAAAATGAACGGTAGCAGAAGGGAGAAAAATTCTTATTTTATCTGCCCCTTTTTTCAAACAATTACCGGTAGTTCAATCAAAAATAATCTTCAGTAACAAAACAAAATGAAAAACTAATTAATTCATTTAGAATGCCGTCATCACAAAACAACTCCTGTGATCCATTGATCACTGATGTATAGCTGAAAAGGTATTTAAGGGAGGATTTTTCCATTAAGGTCAAAGTGACTTCCTACCCATAACGAGACAGGCATGGTGTGGTTTATAGCTGCAGTCTGCATCTGTCTAAAGCAAGGCTTGAGTACAGTCTGCCCGCAGCATTTAAGCGTTCCTACCAGGGCTTAATGACCACTGCAGCCATCGCCTGCTGGGAGCAAGTACACAGGGGCATGCAGGCCTCCAAGACCACACAATGCAGCAACATTTCAGAGAAAGCTGTAAATCTGTATTAAAATAATACTCCATTAAAATAATACTCCAAAATCCACCTCTGAACTTCCTACAGTGCATGTGGAAGCATGTCAGGTAAAGAAATACAACTCTGATTAGGAGGGAGAAGGGAAGAATATCTTAAGAGTGGGTGGGTAGGATTGTCAAAACCTCATGTCTGGGCTACAAGGACCTTCTTTGTCATTAAGGGGAAGTGTGCTTGCTTCCTTTGTCTCCAATTAGATTTTCTGAAGAGAAGCAAGACGTGTTTAAGAGGGGGGTTGAAAATAATGACCCTTCATCATGCAGGGAAGGCCAGAGGCAGAAGAGGGGGAGAAAAACATGCCAGAAAATGTTCAAAGTCTGTAAAGTGCCAAGTCATAACAACAGATGCTCTTGAAGATGGCGGGAAAAGGATGCGGTGGGGTAATGGCGGTGGGAGAGGGAACAAGAGTAAAGAAGAGGACAATTTGGTTTTTAAAGGTTGGATAACAGGTGCTGAAATAACCACAGCAGACAAATGCCATTTTTTTCTTCAAACAAGCCTGAATCTGACCTTTCTAGCTGAGAAAACCACATTTTCCCAGCAAGAGTTGAGGAAAGTACAGATCTCCATCTGCTGAGACTCAAACACTTTTCTCCTTCTGTGCAGAGCCTTTTTGGCAGAAAGTGATGGAGGGTGTCTGACTCATCTTCCCATTATTCCAGACGGCAAATTCCTTCCATTGTACTTCAGTCCTGCTGCCACATTATAGTTACCCGACTGACCACAACAGGGCAGCCTGTTCAAGGACTCATCAGCCCCTCTGTCTTTAAAATCATGTCACATAAATGTCCCTAGGCCCCATTAAGGATTATAAGACTAACATTCTGCAGCTCAATAAGTCAATGTTCTCTCCTATCGATTTCTTTCTCTATCACTATGCTTCTCCTAGATGAGAAGAATAAGAAGAGACAAATTTACCAGCTGCCAACAAAGCCTATTACCCCGTTATTGATAATACCCATTTATTTAATGACTAATAAAAGCAGTATGATGTCCAGTCAGGTCAAAGTTAAACCTTAAATATACAAAAAGCAGAAGTAGTTTTGGCCCCAAAATGTGTGCTGTCAATGTAGAGAAAATCTTTGAGATTATTATTATTATTTTTTTAATTTCCCTGAAGGAATCTTCCCCAAGGGATCATTACAGTTCTAATCAATTTAATCAAATCTAAAATTAAAGAAAGACTACAATTATGATTCAGTGAGAGGCAGAGGTTAAAAATATGCACAGCAAAATACTAAATGTGATGCACATTACATCAGCTTTGGGAGTACTTTTACTCTATACGGTAAATATATAAAAACAAGTGAGTATACTCTAGACACCCTGAAATAAATTGTTGCACAGTCGTAAGATTTTTGCTTGGATTATAGCACAGATGTACTGTCGTTAAGTTTAAACATTAACTAGATTAATTATTAATGCACAACAAACAAGATGATTCCCTTCTATTCCACCAGCAGTCACATGTTGAAGTGTCCCTGGGCAAGGCACTGAACCCCTCATTGCCTCCAATGTGTGTCACATCGATTGTATACGGTAAATGTGGGCAACATGGCGACTCAGTTGGTAGAGCTGCAGCCACTCAGCAATAAGGTCGCCGGATCAAATCCCGGTCGGGGGGCTTTCCGGGTAGAGCTTGCATGCTCTCTCTGTGCATGTGTGGGTTTTCTCCAGGTACTCCGGTTTCCTCCCACAGATTCAAAACATGCATGTTAGGCTGATTGGTAACTCTAAATTGCTCCTAGGTGTGAGTGAGAGAGTGAATGGTTGTCTCGTTTGTCTCTATGTATCCCTGTGATGGACTTGCGACCTATCCAGGGTGTCCCCCCGCCTCTTGCATAGTGATTGCTGGACATGGGCTCTGGCGACCCTCGTGACCCAAAATGGAAGCGGGTAAAGATAATGGATGGATGGATGGTCAAACAAAGAAGTTCATGATAAACGGGGGTGAATGTAAACGTGGAAAAGCTTGATAAAGAAAGCTCACAATCAGAAACATCATACATGAAGATGTGGAAGCACAAATGAATGTAAATACACTTATGTGCATCATGAAAATGTTCTGGGGTTTGTACAGCTATAACAAGGTCAAGTATTAAGAAAACCTTAAAGATGGAACAGTTATAGCAAATTTGTTGAGAGATTTGAAAAAGAAAACTGTTTTTACAGGGCAAAAGAAAAACAGATTCCCTATAAAAATAAGACTGAAAAGCCTTTAACTGTCCATTCAGAGAAAAGCAAGCTGCATATAATGTTTCCTTTATCCGCTTTGTTTACAGTTTCCTGCAAAGTAACCCAGGTTAAACCAAAACAAAGAGGTAGAACCACTTAAGCAAAATAAATTAATAAACCCAAATACGACTAGAATAGTGTAGGAAAAAGATCATCAGCGAAGTAAAAGACATAAAAAAATGAATGAAGGAGGAAAAAAAATAGAGCACAAGTTTATAGCAGAGAAGCAGCAATGTATCAATAAGGAGTGTATTTAGTAAATAACAGTAAACAGACAGATCTTTGCAGCTGTGTAGGGCCCATGTAAGGGTTGTGGGTTCTTATTAAACCCCAGAGGGACAAAGTAGTGACACAGCACCTGCATCAACATGAGAACTGAAAGGAGAATCAGAAAAATGCAGCTCACAAGTACGAACAGTTTAGTAACGCTATAAATTTCTAAAGAGGGAACATGCTATTCTCTGCAAGTTTGGAAAAATAAAGTTGTTTTTTTATGTGCCATTTAAAAAATAAATAAATGAATAAATAGATAAAAACACATGAGGCATTGTAATGCGCCCTGATAGGAATTCTCTATATTTGAAACAGAAAAGGGGGAAGCACAAAATGTCAACAGTGTGTGCAGCCTCTCATGACAAGTTTCCATAAATTAATTTAAAAGGTGAAAGGTTGAGCAGAAAACTGCTAACAAATGAACAAACATAACCTAATCTGACTCTTTGGGTGCATAAAAAGCCCAGACCAAAGTTAATAATTCCACCCAGCTCATAAGTGATTTCTTTATGTATCACTCAAATATGACGGCGAAGGTCATGAGCAGTCAAAGCAACTGACTCACATTAAATATCATTTCTAAATCAAAGTCTAGCTCATCATTGATTATATTTTGCTGACCTTGGGAAGTACAGGTGTAGCTTTTTTGCTCTTCTTCCCTGATGGATCGTCAAGGGTGTCGGGTTCAAAGGTGTAAAGCTCAGCCAGCTCATTCATCGTAAAGTGCCTCTCGATCTGCTGCTGGTCCACAACCCGGAATGACAGAGACTGCTTAGTTACCTGCCGCTCATAAATCTTCTCCTCCATTGTACCCTGAAAGAAAAACATTGAATCAATTAAATAACAGGAAAGAAAAAGAACTTGTCTACAAAGAGAACTAAAATTTAAGAACTTGGATTAACAGTTATGTTAACAGATCTGACCCAAATCGCTTCACTATGTTGATCAGCTCACAACCAAAATTCAGTTCCTACTAAAAGCAAATTAAGAGTCAAACTGTGAAGCAATCACAATGATGACATCTGGTAAATTAAAACACCTAGTCTGTGTCCATCAAAACAAATTTTACAGATTAATGTAGGTTTTAAAGTACAGTAGTCCCTTGCTACTTCGCTATTCGACTTTCGCGGACTCGCTCTTTCGTGGTTTTCCAAAGTAAGATTGAATAATTTTTTTTTTGTTTTTAATAAATTGTACACAACATGATTATCAACTTTTAAATTATTCAAGTGACTGGGACAGTACTGGATACTGTACAGCAGGGGTGTCAAACCCACTTACAAAAGGAGGCCAACATTAAAACTTTTTTCAAACTAAGGGCCAGTTTCAGAATCTACACTAACTCAAGTTGATATCCAACATGTTTTCTTGGTTGCAGGTTCCTCGACAAGAGTTTGATTGGTCTCATTTGATGTTTTCTGTTGCATTTTTGACATCATAATCAAAGATTACTGAAAAAAATTAAAGTGATAAATGTATTATATATTTAAAATCTAAACAATGTATTTCATATTTAAAATCTAAACATCTTGGGGGCCAGATAAGATGTTAAGAAGGGCCACATTTGACTCCCGGGTCTTGAGTCTGACACATATGCTGTACAGTAAAAAGTTGAGGGGAAAAATGAAAATACTTTGGACAGGTGCCACCACTCTGTAGTTTTCTCTCAATAAGCCTACACAGTATTGCCGCTCATAAGGACTACATTTCCCAGAAGCCAACAGTGCCCCACCCAGAAGACTTGTTGCCTTTTGCTGAAAACTTTATTCTGATCCAAGAAATTTTGGTCATTTACAGTGACTTTGGAGCCCAGCAGATTCAGAGAACCGCACGGAACTGGAGCAGAACCGGACCTCCACTAACTGGTGAACCCAAGAGCTGGTAGCCGACCACGAGGACTTCCGGGCAGGGACACGCCGCCGAACGTCCGGCGTTCTCTCTGGCGCCCACCTTCACTACCCCGAGCCAGAAAGCTGACCAGAACCAGCAGGGTAGGTCCGTCGAAATGGAACCAAGTCGGAGTGGAACCGAGCCGCTGTTCTGCCGGCTGGTGAGTAAACTTAAGTAGCTACATATACAGTACTGTATGTATGTTAAAATGACATAGGTTTGAGAGTTTGGAACATTAAAAGAGTGTGGGAAGGGTTTATAAAGCCTTAAAAAATATATAAATACTAAAATAAATATAACGTCACTACTTTGCAAATTTTCACTTGTTGCAGCAGGTCTGGAATGTAACCCCCGCAATAAACAAAGGACTACTGTACACGCTCATTTGGTGGTAGACTGAAAGTTTTACAATTTCAACTATATTTTTTCTAATGCTTGGTCACAGAAATGAATGTTTAGGGGTTAAACAGCTCACCTGGGCGAGGAACCTGTAGACGTAAACAGGTTTGACCTGACCGAAGCGATAAACTCTGAAGATACTCTGGATGTCGTACGAGGGGTTCCAGGAGGCGTCAAAGATGATGACCCTGTTGGCAGCCACCAGATTGATGCCGAGTGAACCAGCTCGCGTCGATATGAGAAACAAACGACCTCTGTGGGCGAACGAAGAGGGGATGGAAATACTCAGGATTTAAAATAGAACTTTTTTTTCTTTTTGCTTCAAAATGTCTTTTGAAATCATTTTGACTTTTTTAAATGTGATTTCAGTTTTGCTTATGAATTTGTTGAAGGTACTGCACCTCGTGTTACTGGTGTCATTGAACTCTTCAGCCCACTTCTTCCTGGTGGGAGCATTGGTGGAACCATCCAGACGATAATAGTCAATGTTTCTGAACCACTTGCCTTCACCTAAAAAAAAAAAAAAAAAAAAGAAGAGAAGATTAAAGAGCTTTGACAGCTTTTCACCACCTAAGCTAAATTTTTAACAGCACAAGTCATCATCAGCCACATCTTTTTCTTCTCAAGAAAACATTTTGTTTGGGTATTATCAGTCAACAAATGGATGGCTGTGTTGGTTCGCAGCCAGCTGTGTTTAGCATTCAACATGGCCAACTCCCCCTTCCAACCAGCCTTCATAACCAACATTTCAGTATGTTTCCAATTACGGCACTGTGATCTTTTCATTACAAATTACAAACCCTTGAGCAAACATTTTTTTGTGGAATAAAAAGTCAAGGTCTAATCATTTTCAAAATAAAAGCAAAAACAGCTGCTGGAGTTTAATTAGGAACATGACCTTACAACAACAGTGATGTGTATGTGTGCGCCTGTTTGTGTGTTTAGGTAGTAAAGCACATGTAGGAGACTACATGTTGCATGTGGATTGACTGAGAAGACTAAAACCTGCATCTATGTGAAACTATTTCTGCATTCTCCAAACGTTATGGTGATAATATGCAATATGTGCAAAAATGTGGCTTATCAATTTCAGTCAGCAATTACTGAAACTTTGAAATCATTAAATCAGAGGTAGAATGATCAAATAGTTGCTGAATATTACCACACACACAATGTTGGGAGAAGATCTCAGAATACATACAGAAGTAACCATATACCTTTGTAGGGAGAAGGTTTATCATTTTCTTCTTCTTCTGATATTTTGCAAGACATCTCTAGGAAATCTTCAATCAGATCAAGGGAAATGAGAGACTGACTGAACACCAACCTGAGGAAATAAAAAAAAAGATGCACTGATATAACTAAACTACAGCTACAAGATAGTGATAAACTTTTCTTTAAAAACTATATTAAAACACAGCAGTAAAAGGCCAGGAAAGATTTGCGAGCACAAGCGTACACTTTATCTTCCACCTCCTCGGCCATGCGCAGGATCTCAAAGAGGAGTGTTATCTTTCCAGAGTGTTCCAAGATCTCCGCGTCAGCCTCGGTGACAAACTCCCTGTGCCAGTCAGCAGAGTGGGGACTTGCTGGAGCCGACTCAGACGGCCGAGCTGGTGGAGATACAAAAATTTAAAGAGGTCAGACAGAACGTTCATCAATAACCTGCCTACAAGTCTCCCTCAGGTAACGGAGTCTGTTTCAATTGAGGAATCTACAGTAGAATGAACTTGAGGTTAGATGGCAAATACTCTGGATCAAAAATGGAAATCAACAGTCAAACTGCAGCGATGTATCGAAACGCAGAACAAACTTACATTCCTCAACAGGCTCTTCTCGGTTTCGACGACCTTCTTTATTGCCACGAGAGCTCGTGTTCCACTCCTTGATGACCTCCACATCATCACTGTCAGAGTCATCAGATCCCTTCTTCTTCCCCTTGCCTTGCTTCTTTTTCCTTTTCAAAACGGGGGATAAAGAATGCAGCCAGGGTCAGGCAGAGTTACACATACGAAAAAAGCCCAAGTTAGTTTATGGTTGAAACAGAAAACAAAAGAGAAAGTTCATTAGTCTTTACTTTTTTGACTTTTCGTCCTCAGAGGTCAAACTCATGGAGGATTCATCCGTTTCTGAGGCGATGAAGTCATCCATGCTGTCTTCGTCAAAGAAACCCTGTAGAAGAACACGCTTGTGTGAGACGTGTGGTTACATACAGCGAGTCGTCCAAACAGGATCCACAGCTGGATCATTGGTGGCACAAATGATGCTTAAGACAGAGGTTCTGCTGGAGTAGCATAGCCTGATCTGTCAGCAATACATTACTACAGTTTTCCCCACTGTGTGTGTGATTTGTATTCATGTATTCCTTGTGTGGTTTAGTCTCTTCTTCTCCAGCCTTACCCTGTTTTCTTTACTGATGTAGTCCAGCTGAAGGCACCAGGGATGGGTCCAGATTCTGCTCAGCATCTGGAAATCCTGGAAGAGTTTCGTTCCTGCGCGGCCTCGGCCCCCTTCCAAAGCGTTCCCCACACCTGCACGCAAGGGGAAAAAAGTATAAGCTGGAAGACGGATGTGTGTTTGTTTCAAGCACACCATGCTCTCAATCTGTTCGTACAGACAGATGATTTTAGAGAAGACAAAGCAAGGAAACTGTACCCTGAGTATCTTAACTTGATCAATTTAAAGTAAAATAAAATCACATTTTGAATTCTTTATTTTCATTAAAGCCTAAATGAAAATTATTGTTGCACGATTTTGAGTTCTAAATTTCTTCCATCAGCTGTTCGTCAAAGTCACTGCCAGATGGTTAAATGCTGTACACCTTTCAAAAACAGGTCAGAGGTCATGTTTGATTTTAGGTAAGAAGCAGAAGAAATTAACATTCATAGCTGTTCCCTCTACGATCACGGATGGTGGGTCTTTAATCTGAAGACCCCTACTGTGACTGACCACAGCCACAACATCAGCACTGTGGACAACCTGGCCTAATGAGACACAGCACATACCACCGGTCCTTCCCCCACATACCAGCTCTCCTGTTCCTTGTTTTTGGTTTAGGTGTAAAACCTCTGGCCCCTTCTCTCTCCAGATTTTTCTCTTTTTTTATGCCCCCATGTCTCCCCCTCCGTTATCCCACACCCTCTCTGTTCCGTCTCTCCCAGAGCTCTTCATTAGGGAGAAACGTGGGAAAGTGGGCTTAAAACCCACCTGCGGCACAATGCCAGCTGCCACTCTGTGCGCACACACACACACACACACACATGTCTTGGGCTATATTCTGACAGGAAAGTCCACTAAACTATTTAACAATACATCACTGAAAAGGCAAGAGTCCTGAAAAGCCTATTTATCTGAAAACCTTCTGTGATGAAATGACATCAGGTAACAAGAGTACTTTTATTAGAAACAGGTCTCCGTCAGGATTTAGCCTGGTCCTGGACTAATAATATTCAGTTTTGTTTTAATTCAACATTAGGCTGAACTGGTGCTAAGACAATTGGACTTGACACTGGAAAATCCTTGCTAGTGGCCCCTGGAGACCCCGTTGCTTCTAACACAGAAAAATTAGAAAGCCAGCTGTGCATTCAGACGTTCCAATGAGCATGACTCAAACGTGTTTCTCACCTGTGAAGTGCTCCAGGTAGTGTCTGTACAGTTTACACTGGAGAGGCGTAACCCTGACTGACAACACATACTCGTGTTTGGGAGGCAGGAACTTGGTGAGCGCTGTGTAATCTTTTCTCTGAAGGAGAGCAAAAACAATAACATCACTTCTGGAGGCAGATATAAAGGAGGCTAAAAAGAAGTCGAGTCAGAAAGTTAAAAGATTTTTACCTGGACACAGCCAGCGAGCATCTCATAAAGAATGTGAGCCCTCTTCTTCATAACCCGGACGTCCTGAAAAGTGGAGTCGGCACACTGGCCATTCTGAATTGGATTAATGAAACGATTTCTGAACTCCTTAACCGACCCGAGAAGGTTTTCCTTGATGAAGTTCACCATGCAGTGGTCTGTAAAGAGGAGACCAAGATCACACATTTGGATTCTGACACCCACACATGTAAAACTTCACATTTATATCAGATAATAGTCTGAATGTAGTCATATCATCCAGAGGACGTCTCACATTCAATAAGGTTGTTTTGTAGAGGTGTTCCAGTCAGCACAATCCTCCTCCTGGTCTTGATAGAATTCATGGCTTTGGAAACAGCTGAAGCTTCATTCTTCAAGATGTGACCTTCATCACAGATCACCAAGTCTGGACCTGAAAGAGTGAACACAAGGATAATTTTGTGTTGGTTTCAAAGAGGCAAAATAGATTAAACCATCCACATATTTAAAATACATTGCCAACAACAAGACTGAAATATATTTCAGGCTAATACAAAGATGAGTTTTCCACAACTAGAACCAATAAATTATGTTTAATTAGTTGACTGATAGTGAATTTTAGGCTCTCTTTTGTTTCATGTGACTATTTGGATTACAACAAACTCTGTAAGAAAAAGATTGTAAAGCATCTGAAAAAAGCCTCAAGGGTTAAACCTTCCTGAGATTAGAGAAATGAACAGATTACAGTAATTTTTTTTTTGTATTGGTTAAAAAATATAGTTTAGACGACTACGGTACCTGGGTAGTCACAGAACTGCTTCTGGGAACGTGTTTGCATTGCCTGTTTTTTTTTTTTTTTTTTTATCGTAAAATAACTATCCTAAGTTTGTTGTTAGATACACGTCTCCCACTCCCCCTTACTGGTTTCTGTTCTACATCTCTATCACAACTGTTCATTGTCCCTGCTTTTATTCTCCCTTTACAACAACCATACCCGGATCCACGAGTGTTTTCTGAAACGTCTCTTTCAGCTTCTTGCTCTTGATGTTCCGACCCTGCGTCAAATTTCGGTACATCTCGTAGCCCATGATCATTACACCACCCGACTCTTGCCAGCTGCTGAGGGCGTATGCTCGGTCCTGTGGCCTCTTCACAGTTGCCAGCTCTGTCACCTGTTAAAGCACACCACAAATCAATATGTTGAATACAGTAGTGTCAAATAAAGAACAAAATGCTCATGGAATAACTCCTCACCTCTAAGCTCTCCTCATCCTTTAATCCTTCTTGCCATTTCTCAAACTCATTGAGCCAGTTCAGGACGGTGTTCAGGGGACAAACCACTAGAGCTGTGCTGAAGTCCAGCTTCTCACAAAGCAGCAACGTATGGAGGAATGTCACCACCTACAGGGCAAAATGAGAACAGCAAACACTTAAATACAGTGACCCACCTATGGCGAGGGTTGTGTTCCAGAGACCCCCAAGATAGGTGAAAATCTGCTAAGTAGAAGCGAGCTATACATATCGGAAGATCGCCGGTTCAAGCCCCGGTACCAACAACATAAAAAAATGTGGGTGGAAAAAGGTGAAACACCCACATCTGCCTCC
>JARVGV010001030.1:22028971-22039612 GCA_031762435.1 Hypsolebias longignatus | reverse complement strand
TATAAAAAAAAAAAAAAAAAAAAAAAAAAAAAAAAAAAAAAAAAAAACGAAGCAAAAATTAAAAAAAAAAATTCAAGCTAGTCCAGGCAGTGACGTCCAGCCACATTTCATTACATCGGGCTACGCTGCCTGACCCAAGTGCAAAACATACAAGAAATGTACATAAGGAGAACTCACCTCGATGAACTGTTTAGGGCAAAGCCCAATGTTTTTTTTTTGGGGGTTTTTTTTGAATGTCCAGAGGACCAGACTTAACTTTTTTAGACCATTATGTAATATTTCATGCTCTGTACATAACTACATACTTTAACAAAATCAAAAAAGGATGAATAAGAGATCAACCACAGAAACCCACAGAAGTCAGTTAATGAATATCGTCATAACCAGCAATTCTAACTATCCATTTTCTGATGATTATCTGTGGTCGGGTTGCAGAGTCAACCAGTTTAGAAGGGAAACCCAGACATCTTTCCCTCCAGTGGCGCTCCAGTTTCTTCTGATTCAAAGGTATTCCCAGTTCCAGAGGGGCTGCATAATCCCACCAGCGAGCTCTCAGTCTGCCTGGGGTCTCCTCAGAGTGGATCATGCTTGGAAAACAATCAAAAGGTAGGCACCCAGGAGGCATTCTAATCAGATGCCCAAAACACCTCAGCTGATTCATTTTGATGCTGACGAGCAGCATCTCCTCCGAGCTCCCCCTGGAGTAAAAAGCTCCTCACTGAATTTGGCCACCCTACGAAGGAACTGAAGTCCATCCGCTTATATCTGGCATCTCGTTCTTTCAGTCATACAAAACCTACTGTTGAAAGCTGAAACTTGGAGCGTTGCCTCTTTGGCCCAACTCTTTCTTTACAAAAGACCCATAAAGTCCCTTATTTCTGCAGACAAAGACCCAATTTGCTGCACCATTGTTGTTGTTTTTTTAACAATACAGTTCAAAATTAATATCAGCAGTGACTGATTTTCAAAAGTTTATACACTCATGCTTGTTACTGTAACTATGTGAGGAAACAAAAGACAAACTGAACTAAAAAGCTGAATATTAATGAAAATATTTTACTCCTGTGACAAAGATCAAAAGAAGGTTAATTATTTTAAATAACTTTTACTAAAATCTCCAACCTCCGTTGTTTTTATAGGACTATGACCCATTCTAATTCTCAGGTGGGCTACTGCAAAAAGTTAAGCTTCATAAAAGCAGACTCTCCAAATGTAAGCGCTTTGTGTTGTCATCATACAATGACCAAATTAGGTCCTTGCATTTAACCCATCACACCTGGGATACACCCAGGTGGAGCAGTGGGTAGTCATGTAAGCACCCGGAGAGCAGTTAGGGATTGGGTGTTGTGCTCAATGACGCCACGACATGTGGGCATGGCAGGGAGTTGAGCCTACGACTTTCTGGTCTCAGATCAGCTGCCCTACCTCTACCCCATCTCCGCCCCACTAACTGGGGTTGCTGCAAAGACCACCAGCCTGGAGCTTCTCTGCTTGCAGTCTAATTAAAGAAACCACGGCACAACGGAGTTCAGCCTGAGGTCTGGCTGTTTTAAACTACTACTTACAAGATTGTTAGATGGGAAAATCAATGAACTCATTCGATTGCTAAATGTATTTTGAAGGTTCAATAAAAGATGAGGTGATGAAGATCTTTTCAGCTGCGAAGCCATGATTGTGAAACAGAAAGGACTGATGGCGACAGAGACAAGTTGCACTGAACACTACACTGGTAAAGCATGGGAGTGGAATAATCATCCTCTGGGCATGTGTTGAACTCAATAAAACAAATTACATTTCAGTGTAAGGGGAAAAATTAAAAGACTACAGAAAAACAATTTTTGTTTTGCCATAAATACAAAGAAATAAACACATTATACAACAGGAGATGCAAGCTGAAGGTTTTTCCAGGATCTTTTAATTAAAATTCCTTTATCTGGGACTATCTCATGCACAATGCAGGTCTCTCAGTGGAAAAAAAAGAAAATTCCCCAAACATTAGGTGTATACAAAACATTTTGACAAGCTGTGATATTTGGAAAGACAAGCACACAAGGTTTTAATTCAGCACCACGTCAAAAACTTTGTGTTTTTCATTTTCCTTAAGAAAATTTATAAAAAATAAAAAGAAAATATTAAATAACAATAATTTTTAAAAAAGCTATCTTTAAGATTTTTAGCTAAACATTTTCTACATTCAGTCACAGAAACAAATATTTTTGTTGGGGCTGCCCCAACTTGTACAAGTTAGTGTGTAAAAATGAATCAAATTGACTTCTAGATATCTTTATGTTGATTACATCAGCAGGTTATAAAAAAAAATGTAATGAACAGCATATAAAAATAATTTCAAAAGTTTTCCAACAACTAATGAACATATTGTGTTAATAAAGAGTACATTGTACAACTAATATTACCGTATTTGCCACCGAACATGTCGCACCGCCGAATAAATCACATCAGTCCAGATTTATCTAATAAGGTGGAAAAATCCAAAAATATGTTGCTTTGTCATATAAGTTGCATCTATTACGTGTCACCACTGACAACCCAGAAATGTTATCCGGTGTTATGCCATAAATCAATTGGCTGCCAAATGTCAGCCGTGGGAGCTTGCACAGAGGACTTTAACAAGAATTTAACAAGATTAACACTTAAAAACAATTATTTGTTTGATCGATATTATAGCATATGTGTGCTTCAGTTGAACTTTTCCTTAATAAATGCACTTTACTGGTCAAATCAGCTGCGTTTCACCTGTGCGGAACAGGGAAATGCAGCTGATTTGACATTTGCCCCAGGAGTTACGGAGCGAGACGACGATGGCTTGGTATGGCAAGTCAAGTGTCTCATTAATAGCCACTTTTACCTATTAATGAGACACTTGGCTTGCCATATTAGCCAAGGACCTTCTAGTGGCTGAAAATGATAGTGTTTGATATTTTCTATGTCAGAATGAATGACATTGTCAGATCTCAGCCAAAATTTGGGTTATAAATATGGGACAAAAAAACATTAATAAGTTGCTTTGATGCGTAAGTCACAGCGCATGCTAATTTTTGCAATAAAAAAGTGACTTATACAGCAAAAATTATGGTATTTAATGATGGTGGTTGTTGACTTAGACAAGACCATTTGCACATCAACAACTTGAGCTAATGAACACAAAGTTCTGCTGAGTAAAGTCTGAGCAGATTTACAGACCTTCAGGAAGCTGAGACAATATTGGCTGCCTTCCAGATTCATCTCTTCTGGGTTAAAGTCGCACGTGGCCCTGCAGAGAGGCAGCGGTTGGGCCTGCTGGAAGGACTGTTGCATCTGGGGCGCACTAACAGATGCTCTGCCAACGTCACCGGGGTCTTCATGGTGCCAGTAGTCAGTTTGGTAGTTGGAGGTGACAGCATTAGCAGGTGTGAAGATAGTCTCTCCTGACATATCAGGCCGTTGGTGTGAGACTCTGGGAGCAGCCTGAGGAGCAGGAAAGAGTCAAAAATAAACATACGATATGAGAATGAATGACACCTTGCATTTTCATTCTATGCTTTCCTGGAAAATTTATAAGAATAAATCTGTGACCAGCTATGTTTGGGCAAAACAAGAAGAAAATGCAATAAGTCCTCTGGTTATGGGTATTTGATGGCCAGTGTGTGAGATTTACATCAAACAAACAAACAAACAAACAAACAAACAAAAACTGTAGTCAAGTTCCCAAACACAAAGCTGATGCTGCAGCTTCTTATCTATATACTGTATTCTGAATTTATAAGAAGCTTTACAAGAAACCCAACGATGTTCTGTCACTGTCCAGATGACCTGACGGAACAGTGTTGGGTTTTTGTACCTGGATTATTGAGCATGAACCTTGAAGTACTTTACAAGAAAGTTTATCAGTTACAGACTCAAGTTTTTGACTAATTTTTTTTTCCAGAAACAGCATAACTGTCTGCACAAAAATAATGATAGGTGGAACGAAAAAATATATTAGCAATTTTACTGATAAAAGTGGATGCATTTCTTAACTGTGTAACTTTAACTAATTACTACAACCAGAACACTGACCACATTTAGACCTCATTTAATTATACCCTTTGTTCAGTGTCCTTGACTGCCTGAAAGGTGACTGCAAATATAATGTATATTATTACTATTATTACTAAAAAAAATACTACTACTACTACTACTACTACTACTACTACTACTACTACTACTGCTACTACTACTACTACTACTACTACTACTATTATTATTATTATTATTATTATTATTATTATAAATCAGTCTCACATTAAGCCTCAGTGTTTTTAACAGTTATCTGTAAAACGATGAGAAACTTTAACTTTCTACACTTGGGGGAGCATTTTGAACTCCGCCTGAACCCAAGATGGAGGATTTAGAGTAAACTTTTGAACTTTCACAATTTTTATTTATTTTACTCTGAGCAGATTAGAGATAAAATGGTTTTGAACTCATAATAATGAAGAGATAAAAAAAATGAGTCATGGCGTTATCTCTACCTCTGCAATTCTGTGTGTGGTTTATACTGAAATGAAATTTCATTGTGCTTCTGTGCAATGACAATAAAGGCTGATTCTGATTCCGATTCTAATGTGACAATGTGAAACAGCTTTAATACACATCACAAGTTTTAAGAATACTAACGTTTCTCTCAGATGGGCCTTGGTTGATGATCATCAGAACAAGAAGGTTGTTAGAATCCGTTAGAACACTTGTGATCATCTACAGAACAAAGCTGCTGAAGCTATAGACCATGTTCAGTGTGTCACAGTTGATAATAAGTAAAGAAACGTGAGCTAAGAGCAGTAAGAGAGTATTCCTCTCTTTCACTCGTTGAAGGCCGTCGCTTTCACCCGCTCCTCCCTCCATCTTGCTTTTTTGCTCTCTTGTCCTGTGAACCTACTCACAGCCTCTCTTTACACAACTTCTGAATCAAAATTTATTATGGATCTGGTCAGCTAGTCTCTCAACGCAATTGATAATTTCTATCTACCAGAAGACAGGGTCCAGGAGAACCCTCATGCCCTGAAGAGACACACGCAGCTGGATATGTCATGGATTCCTGGAGTGTTTGGAAGAGGATGCGTCTGTCTGTATTGTCTGTTGAGGACGTACAAGACGCGTACATAATTGGATTTATGATAACAGGGTTTTTGCTTTTTGGAATCAGTGGACACCTGGGATATTGACAAATAAGACGGACGTCGGCAGCAGTTTCGGCAATAACGAGACTGCCTGCCTTACATGAAGGATTACTCCGTGCTTCGAGCTTGCAGACTAATTTGCTTTGTGAGCTGAACTGTAAGTTGGACGCGATTTCTGAGAATCGTAGGCCACTTGCAGCTCATAGGAATCGCTAGCATGAAGTATTTGACCTTGGAGAAGGCTAACAAGCACGGACCCGCGGACTGTTCACAAATCTGACTGTTTGGATTTGCCATTGAGTGCACCAGCAGAACTGAAGGCAGACAGAAAACAGAGTCTGGTGGCCCAAATAATTGTTGTTAATCTGAATTTGGCCTCCCCGCTGGCCTTGGAAAGGCCAACTTATGTCAAATTGCTCCTGGAGGATACGCAAACTAAGAAGCTCTGAAATACAATTTTGCATCACATTCAACATTGTGTTTCAGTAAAGACAAAAATTGTCACTGTCCTACCATGAAAACACAGAAGAGGACAGGAAAGGGAGGGGATGGTGACACTGGCTGGGCAGCAAACAAATGCACTAACATGAAACTTTTTTATGATCTCCTTTTTAACTTTTCTTTTTTATAACCTTTATGATGGTTGGCTGCAGTTAATACGTTACTATTGTGGTTTAAGTTAGTCAAGTTTCATTTTGATTTGTTTTTACTACAGAAGCAGTGGATTTTATCAGTTTCCTTTGGTACTTCTTGGGTTTTTTTTTTTGGGAGTTGAATCGGTTCTTCTCATCCTGAACAATTCATTGCATTGTTGACCTTGTTTTAACCCGCACATGACAAATAAACAATCATTCATTCATTCAACCTTTATTTAGGCAGGTTAATCTCATTGAGCCTCGAGGACTCATTTACAAGAGAGACCTGGCTACAAACTAAGGACATTATTAGCGTTTAGCGTATATCTTAGATCTTTTAGCATATTTAGCATAATCTTAGTGTATAGCTTAGATCCTTGTATAGTTTCATTTTATACTTTATATTTTTGCTATTTTTGGGTGTAAGTGGAACCTTGAGTACACTATTTCATTCCACCTTATGTACCACATGTGATGCAAATGACAATAAAGAACCTTGAACCTTGAACTGGGTTCACTCCAAAATTAACAATTATAGTTGCATTTTCAATTATTATTTTAGGAAAGTTTCATTACAGTTTGTGCAGTGGTTCATAAGATATTTTGGTCATATGACCACACACACACACACACACACATGCACGCACGCACGCACGCGCACACACGCACACACACACACACAAGCACAAGCTAAAACATCAGCACTCCCCTTTGGTCTTTGGTGGCACACAATAATAGTGGATGTGGTTGGAGGAAAATAAGTGATATGATCTCCTATCATGCAAACTACAGTTGAGAACAGGCGTTAGAGAAAGAATATGGATATAGAAATAACATTTGGTCCTACTGGGACACAAACACCTGCCCTGTCCTTCTGGTTTAAAATACATACAAACATACACTTGTGATGTCAGGATGCATTTTCTTTTCACTGAGTATAAAGAAAATAACGTGCTCCCTAGACTGTGGCATTCCTTTATTTACCGTTTCATGTTTTTTTTTTTTTTTCTTCTCTGTGAATGTTTCTGTGGTTGATTTGAGGCGAGTACTCAGATTCAAAGTGACAGGCCGTGCAGGGCCATCTGCCTGGCAGTGCTTGACAGGCCTTGCTCGAAGGTGGCAAAGGCTATCACGGATGACAGGCTACTCCCTGCACTCAGTTAAAGTGCTCCACTTTTTTCTTCCCTCTTTAAGAGATGTACACGCTTAACTGAGAATGTGCAAGACTTACAAAAAATATGTATTTTAGGAATTTCTTAAATCCAATAGAAGTAGTTTCTGAAATTAGTGTTTAAATCTACAAGGCCTCTTTAAAAATTCACAGATGTTCCCACACAAACAGGTCAACGGAGTTAGAGAGGGCCGTCCCCCCCCCCCACCCCCCACCCCCCCAACCCTCAGGGACAGAGGATGTGCTGATGTGTGAAATGTATCAAGCTGTACTTTGTGTAAAAATGATAAGGAGCTGAGGCACATTTGCATGGGAAATAAGTGAAATGTTCCTGCATTATCAAACTGTGACACCACATTTGCACAAAAACGCTATTTACCCATGTTTCAGGATGTTCTTACTTTGGGTTGTGCTCAGCATGAATGTGCTGGACTGTATTGTTGCCTCAACATTTGCAAAAAATAAAAATAAAAAAAAATAAAAGGTTGTGTTTTAATATTATGACTACGAGAAAGTCTGAGTTCAATAAAACATTCAGAAGTCAAAATATTACCCAAGGTCAAATTAAGAGTGTTTAATTGGTTTTACTTTGTGTCAAAAATGTGCAGAACACAAAACAGAATAGCTGATATTATTTTGGTCTGATGCTCAACCCCTTGAGTCCATTCTGAAACAAAACCATTTATATTCTACCTCAGCTTTCGTTGTGTTTCATAAAGACAAATGTCAGCCTGACAAAAAGGTCAATCTAAACTTTTAACATTCTACATAATTCTCATTCACTAGATCCATTTTATTTTGGAATAGAACAAACACGCTTTGATTTTAAAGACAAGATCCAGCTCCTGCATTACATTTCTGTGGCTGGCCTTTGTCAATTTTTTTCCTGAAACACATTTTAGCTGCTTTCATATCAAGGCAAACAATGTCCACAAAACTCAGTGACATTTTTTTCCTTTTCACAACTGTATAAATTGTGATCACATCTTTTAGATACAGCCTACATCTACTTTGTAAACCACTGTGTGATCCATGTTTTTTCTTATTTTTAATATATCATTAAAATATAAAGGTAGTCCTCGACTTACGGCGCCCTCAACTTACAGCAACTCAGACTTACAAACGGGTGTGCGGCACAGCATTAGCATGCATATACATGTATTTCCTCGACTTACAGCAAAAAATCCGGACTTACGAACGGGTGCGGCGCCACGTGTAATGAGTTCCGACTTAAGTTAAAATCGGGTTACGAACGGTTTGTAGGTACGGAACTCGTTCGTAAGTCGACGACTACCTGTAATTTACAAAAATGTTAATATCAAAATTAGTATACACTAAAGGGCTTTTATATGTGCTTGTTTGGACAACATTGGATTTATGTACAAAACAGACTTTTCTATTTTAGAGTATCATTTCTAGTTACGTTTTAACAACCATGCAGTCAGTCATGATCAGGTGTGCTTTTATTTTGTTATAAACAATGGGATACAGAATACTTTTAATCTTGTAAAGAACAGCTGAGCGTAGGCCTGTCATGATAACAAATTTTGCTGAGCGATTAATTGTCCCAGAAATTATTGCAATCAATAATAATATTGTTTGAAATGTGACAATAATTAGTAAATATTGTCAAATTTAAGAAGAAATGTTGGTTAATTTGTTTTGAGGATTATTAAGCATGCATCAGGGTGTTTTGGGTGCAGTACATTTTTTTGACCAACGGATGTCAGTATGAGACTGTTTGAACCGAAGGATGGATAGTGAGGGAGTGAGCAGCGTGTCTCTATAAGTAAAATGGGAGAGAGGCACCTTGAAGTGAAATGGGCTGTCTCTCCTTCCTTTTTGGTTCTCAAAGTGGTGGACGCTCGGCGTGGTTTGAGCTCTTTAGCATAGCATTTTTCACAGAAAGTTTTTAATTTAAAAAAAAAAATCAGTAAACAAGTTCTCAGCTTTTTTTTTTTTTTTTTTTGCAGAGAAAAAACTTTTTACGTGAAGGCACGGGTTTCAACCATGAATTTTGGAGCTTCGACAAGACGGAGGTTTTTTTCCCCGAGGTCGGCCTGTTAGCTTCGTTTGTAGCTTAGTTTCTCAGCTTAGCTGCTTTTAACTGTACAAACACGCAGTTTTGGATGGTTAAAACAGATTTTAAAGAGAAACTAGAAAGTGAGGGGTCAGTGAAGAGCACTGTGTCTTCAACAGAAAGAGAGAAACATGACGAAACGATAAAGCCGATAAATGAAAATGAGGTTGATAATTTTCATTTATCATGTGATTAATTGATTTATTGTTTATTGCTACAGGCCTAGCTGAGTAACACCCTGCACTTTTCATTCTGCTCTCCACAGTGAGACAGTGAACATAGTTCAGCACAAGCAGGATGATCCTCTAGCCACCCTCTAAAATGAAAGAGCATTTCCATAACAAAAGAATAGAAAAAGAACCCCTGAGAAAGGCATGCTTCTACCAGTAAAACCGAGTCTTTGAGACATCACTCTGCTCCCAGACAGTGAATAAAGTGGACAATTAATAGTTTGATGGATGATTAGATTCTGATGTCTCATCTCTTTAAAGCACGTTACTGTGAAGGATGCTGACAAACACACAAACCAACACTACACAGGCCTTCCTCCTTTAGTGCAGTGAAACAAATCCTGAATCAAAATGAGGTCACAGCCAGTAGTATCTTCCTCATCACACCATTATTACTCTCTGCCCCAGGGGGAGGAAGGACTACACAGCCCTCTGCTAATAAAAGCACTGTCCACTACAGTATTATTTTCAGGTTGTAGCATTACCACGCTTAACCAGCAGGGGCAGCATAAGGCGGATAATAGAGGGAAGTGAAAGAAATTATTTAGTGTCCTCACAGCCAATATATTCTTAGTTGGTTGTTTTTGACTCAAATTTAGCCTTACTGCAATTAATAATGTTTATTTCTACACAGACACTAATGCACCACAGCACATCCTCTCTGATCATTTTAACTGGAAACAATGTATTTGATCACAAGTCTGATTGCAAGAATGCAGAGCTACTTTTATTACACAGTGGTGAATCATGTGTGCAAGTAAATATTTTAAATACTTCTATGATCTTCAATACAAATTAGATAAATTACATTTTTTAATATGCAGTGTGAAAGATTTGTTTAGATTAGAATGTTTAGATTAGGTTAGATGTATCTTTGACTTTATTATAGGTCTGTTTGTATTTACTGTTCTGTTGCGTATCTGTACTGTGTGTTGTTTTGTTTTGCACGTTATGTTCTATGTTGCACCGTGATCCTGGGGGACATTATTTCATTTTAATATCTACTTGTACGTAGCAGAAATGACAATAAAACCTCTCTGACTCTGAAAGCCCAGTGCTGCTAAATGACCAGACTGAGAATTGCTATAGAGGAGCAGGTTAAGAGCTAAAGTATGCAAATCACTAGCTAAAACCTAAAAGTAGCACAAGGCTAGCTAAAATGTAAAAGTAGCTGAATGTTAACTCAGAGCTTAAAGCAGCAATATGCTAACTAAAAAGTATCAAAATATTATAACAAAATCTAAGTGTAGCAAATGGATTGCTAACATTTAAATGTGGCAAAAGGCTAGCTAAAAGCTAAAAGTAGCAGGTTTTTTTTTTTTTTTTTCATTTGACCTTTATTTATCCAGGTCAGTCTCATTGAGCCACG
>JARVGV010001030.1:21996346-22013824 GCA_031762435.1 Hypsolebias longignatus | reverse complement strand
AAAGAGGAGATATATGGATGCAGTTAGAGAGGACATGAAGGTAGTTGGAGTGAGGACAGAGGATGCAGAGGACAGAGATGGAGGAGGATGACTCGCTGAAGAGGGAACAGACAGAAGAAGACGTCTTGCCATGAACTTTAACCTTTAACCAGCTAACTGCAGCCTGTAGCGTCTGAGATGAAGCTCTCGTAATTTTTGTGTTTATTTGTTCACTTCTCTGGGCTTTGCACAGTCTGGCCTTGGGGTGAATTTGCAGTCATGTCTGGCAATAATCCAAAATGTTTTCCACTTGTGAATAACCTGCCTGTAGAAAGATGAACTCCAAATTGTAAATGCCCTTTAACCTTCACCTGTCTAAGTGAAACCTGCAGAGTCACTGCTCTCTGACATTAGCTGTATTAGCACAGCAGTCTAATATATATGTACACTATAGACTATTCCTTCTGTTTGACAGCAGAGTGGAACTTGTTGTGTGTTTTGCACGAGGTTAAATTCAAATAAGTTAAACTTGTCATAGGTCCAGATCATTTTCTTTACGTCGTGATACATAAAACCCTAGAATAAAAATTGTGCATACTTTATTTTTACGATGACTGTAACAGTCAGAGTTGTTACCCTTTTCCATTAAAGACATTATCTCTCTGGTGTTTTGCAGCATGTATGCTCCCCAGCCTACCAATAAGGGAAGCAGAGGTCTTTGTGTATCATCCGTATACTCTGCAAACAGGAAACTGTCTTTGACGAAGCAAACCAGCTAGCATGACTATCATGGCTCGCTGTCTGTGTGCGGGTGATGAAAGTAATTCAGATCTGAAATGACTGCCTGAGTTTCTTTCACTCGTCTCCTTTGGAACAAACTCCCTCAATCACATCCTTTGATGTGCTTTTGTGTGTGTCTAATTCCCATTCAGTGGGCCGAGACACATGTCGCACAGTTTGCTCGGTATCAGTCGTGGAGAAAGACTCGGAGCGTTCAAAGCAGGTTACGTAACCTCCTCCTTTCTCTTCCTCTGGCTCATCATTATTCATGCACAAACATAAATCTGTGGCACCTCGGCGCTTGAATTAAATTAGTTTGTTCAGGAAATCACCAGTTGGGGCCTGAGCTTCTTTCTGAACAATGATCAAGTTCAGAGCGCTCAGAAATACAGTGATGATCTTATTTTGATCTAGTTACATCTGTGATTTAAAATTAAAAAAATAAAAAAACAGTCAGCAGTGATTAAGGTGACACTGAATCCCAGCTCAAAACCCGGATCACCGCTCCGGTTAAACCATGGATGTAATTTGTATGGAGCACAAAACCGGGAAATGTCACCAGTCTCCCCAGAGGGGTTTGCGCATTTGCTCTAGGCTCACACACGCACACACACATTCACACACACAAACAGGGCTCCGTCACTCTATACCCACACACACACACACACACACTGTTTTGTTACGCTGATTTTCTCTCACGGTTAGAGTTCTTTTCCACCATGTTTCTGCAACAGTTCTGAACGGTCTAGCACTAGACTGGATCGTGGAATTTGAAACACCTCTGTGTGTGTTATTTTCCACTCAAATATTCAGTAAGTTCCCAGTAAGTACAGGCAGGGAAAGCATCAATTTTTTACAGGTACTTTTCAGAGCCTCTGCTTCTGGCCGACCTGATAGTTTATGAAACGGTAGTAAAAACCTGCTACTTCCTGTTCATTCGTTATAATATACAAACAGAAGAGCCTGTTGTTGTAGCTTTTTGTTGTAAGGAGACCTTTAATTAGTTCAACATCTTCTCCACTAAATGCATGTGCAGATATTAAATGCCATCACTGTATTAGAGGAAGCAAATGTTAAGATTTTCTCTAATCGTGCGAAGGCCTCATGAGCATTCACACTATTGTGAGCCATTTTTCTTCCGTACGTTTTTCGACAAGATTCTTGTCTCACAGTTGTCAAGCTATTGCAGCAAATCATAAATGAAAAATGTTCAGCTCTTTTTAGGACGGTCCTGCTATGCCTTCTGGTGTTGGTGCAGCTTTAGCTTTTTGACATTTTTAGCCTTTTCTGCCATTTTTTTCCTCATAGAAAATGAATTAAGCTCATTTTACATTTTACGCCTTTCACATTTTGTTCTGGTTCAGCTTCTTTCAACTTCCTTGTGCAAATTTAAAAAAAAATGTTCAGCTTATTTCAGCTGTTTTTTTTCCAGCTGTTGTGTGATCCTTTTAGATTCTTTCTGCTAACTACATTTTTGTGCTTCTTCTATCTTCTTTCTGCTAATTTCAGCTTATTCTGCTCCTTTTAGCTTATTTCTGCACGTTTCAGATTTCTTTAGCTGTATTTATGCTAATTTTAGCGTTTTCAGCTAATTCCGCATTTTTTTGCACTCATTTCAACTTTTTTCAGCCTAATTCAGCAAAATTGTGCTCTCTCCACTCCGTTCTTGCAATTTAAGCTTCTTTCTGCCTTTTAAAGCTACTCTTCAGTAGTTATTTGCCAATTTATTTTATTTTTCAGATAATTTCCACTTTTTTGTGATCATAGCCACTTTTTTCAGCAAACATGCTTTTGTGCTTTCTTCAGCTAATTTAAGCTTGTTCTACCTTTTCAGCTAATTTCTAAGCGTTTTTAGCTAATTTCAGCTGTTTTCTGATCACTTAAAGTTTTTCGTGGTAATTTATGCTACTTTCAGCCTAATTAACTTATTTCTGTCATTTCAGTTTGTCATGCTCCTTTCAGTTTATTTCTGTTAGTTTCAGCTTTTCCTGCTATTTCAGCTATTATTTAGCTATTTTATGCTAAATTTAATTTATTCAGCTAATTCTACATTCTTGGAACTAATTTAAACTATTTCCTCTTCCTTCTAGTAGTTTAAGCTTATTTCTGCCTTTTCAGCTACTTTCAGCTGTTGTTTTGCTAATTTCAGCTTTTTTTTTTAGCTAATTTCCTAAAGTTTGTTCTAATTTCTGCTTATTGAAGTCTACCTAATTCAGCAAATGTGTGTTCTGTCTGTTTTCATCTACTACGTTAGGCTTGTTCATCCATTTCAACTATAGTTCAGCATGTTTTCAGCTAATTTCAGCTGTTTCTCAACAAGCTCTTCTGCAACAAGCATTCACACTGCATTTTTGCAGGAACTGCAATTTCTCTTGTTTTGGTTTGCATAAAAGATTTATTTTTATTTCTTAGCTTAGTGTTTTTTCAAAAGCAGTGCAGCATCTTCAATTTGGCAACCGAATGATCCAAACGTTACTAACCACCTGAGCTGTTTAAATTATGCAGCATGCAGCACTTGCTACATTTTGTGTTTGGTTTCTCCTGTTGGTTCCATGTATTATCAGTTTATTTCATAATGTTTCTGCATATCACCTGTCATCCATCCCTGTAGATATAAACTTCCTGATTGTACTTAGTCTTGGCTTTCCGTCACGTCTGCTATTTTGGGTTTTGTTTGTTATAAAAAACAAATAAATATCACATTTTTGGCATGTGCCAGCTGCCTGCACACTCTGGAGTCCTCATCAAATGGAACTGTCCCCTTTTTTTGTACTCAGCTTCCAGGCAGCCAGACACTCTTGTGGTTTTTCAGTTTTTCTAAGGTTTTTGGCTTCTGTTTATCTTCCCTTCAAATCTTAATTCAAATAAATCTGACCTGTAAATCAGTCAGGTATAGAAAGGTACAGGATATGAACGTGAACAAAAATGCAGACAAAGCCTCTTGTGTCTCACATGGATTTTTCTGTCATAAAAAAGTAAAAATTTAAACAATAACGTTGATTAATCACATTTAGCCACTGAATGTCTTACCAGCTATATTTATGGTTTTGTTTTCCTGCATGAGATCTGCAAATTATTATATAATGTCAATTTGTCTAAAACACCCCTCGTGTGTTTTCTGACTGAAAAGCTGTTTTCTTAGCTCTGATTGACTTTGAGATTTCACAACCCACAAGTTATCTTAGTATATTCACTCGGGAGCTGCAGTAGGGCGGAAATGTACAGAACACTTGAATCCTCACTAACTAGTCGTAAGATGAACACTATGATCCAAACAACGAGACAACCGATGAAGAACAATCCAGTAATGAGGAAGAGAGTCCATCTGATCAGGATGCTGTTACAGTGACTCCAAGGACGGGGATACAGATTGGTCTTTTTTTATTGTAGTATAGTTGTAGGGTTTCCAGTTCTTTCCACAGGTCCCTGGTGCGGTGCTTACGAGCAACACTCAGCCCAGTAATCACCAACAGGATTATAGGAGGTTGCAGAAGTGCCCCCTTCGTTGCTGGAGCATTAACTTACCTTTTGGTACGTGCTTTCGGCCTTTTTGTGTAATCATCTGGGCTTAAATAAACTTACATTGTGTTCTCCTCACATTTGATAGAAACCTGGTTCCTGCGCCTCCTCTCCTTCATTGAAGTGACTGCCCCAAGCCGCCTCGTCTTGAGTCCTCCTTGTGGATCTTCCTCACCCTTCCTACAACTTGCCTCCATGTTCCTCTCACTTCATCTCCAAGAACTGTATTCCTCCACTGCCCTCTCTACAATGCTCTCCCACTGACACCCTGTAAGATCAACTACAATCTGCAGTGTCATCTCATCTCAAGTCCCTGACCTCTCTCCTTCCCTGTTCCCTGGATGTCCATCTTGTAAATAGTTTCTGCTGATATTCACACTGTAAATAAATCACTTTGGTTTTGAGTCTTATCGTTCTCAGTCCGTTCTATCTGGGTACACACCTCCATTATGACAGTAGTCATAGTCATGTAGTTTTTAATAATGAAAAGCCCATATTTCATCTGCCAATTTGCAGACAGAAGTAACCCATAAATTATTTTATTGTTTTACTCAAACACAAGTTGTATTAGCTCAGTGAGGCCAGGAGGCTGCAATAGGCATGTGCTGCTCAAACAAATTAAGACTTCTTATAGCTTTAGGTGATAATATATTGTCATGAATTCATCATCAAATATTTAGGGGCAGTAAATTTTGACTGGAAACACAAAAGTAGTGAGAAAAAAAAAAAAAAAAAAAAACACTAGGAGTTTTTTTTTTAATCCTTTTCTCTATCCTGCAGAAACTGCTTTTGTGTGGTCTCTTTTATCTCACCCTAATCACAGCCCAGACTGTGCAGTCATCACGCCTGCACAGGGCAGCTCATCCTTACACGTTGCTCTGCCCTCAGACGCATGCATCTTTCCACCATTTTCACCTTCATTTCACTTTCCCAAAACTGGACCTCCTGTAACTTTAAATGACGGCTGTCCAGATGTTGACTTATCAGTCAGGGAAAAAAAAAAAAGAGAGAGATAAATGATAGACATCGCTGTCCGACGGATTTAATCACGGTTACTTTTAAGGCTAATCCGTTGTTCAGCTGTGTAAGAAGCTTGCAGGTTAAACCCTCCAGTAAGCTCTTTCTGATTGTGGACTTTGATAGTGTGCACACAGGCCGTCTTCAAGCGGCACCCTTATTTATATATCAGTCACTCCAGAGGCATGGCTGCAATTTATAACCATAATCAAAATCAAACCCAATTACCCAGGCTCTCAGATTCTGCTGGATTATTTTTTTAGTTTGTTGCCATGGCAATGAAGTTGATCTCGCTGTGGCGTTTTCAGAGTGTGGCGAAGGATTACACGGTGAAGGCTGACATCTGTGTCAAATCCTTCTCCAGCTCATTTCAGCCGTTTGTCATGTACTTGGATGACAGATGACAGCCAGGCACTCTGCAGAGGAAGTCAGAGCTCTGCAGCTTCATGATGAGCTTCATGTTTATGCCCTTCCTCCTCTTCCTCATCCTCCCGTCCTCCCATCCCACCACCCTGAGGTAATACGGCCCTTGAAACCATTTGTTTTGTGGCTTTTCCATGATGGCTGAATAATGGGCTGGAGCATGTGGCTAAATGAGAGTCTGAGGCGGGATGGGAGTAATCTCGCCTTTCTTTTTGAGCTGTGACACAGCGCAATAGAGATTAATGAGAGAGCAAAGGGTCTTAACACGTTCACTGATTCAAGAGGAAAAAAAAAACAGGAAAACAACCAATCTGCTTTGGCTTTGTGATGTTTCTGCAGCCCTGTTCTGGAACTACTTGGACTTGATGGCATGTGATGGTAATATGAAGTTGTGGAAGAGCTCTTTTCTATGAACTGTGTGAATTTATTGTTAGATTAATTTTGTTTTAGTCTTGGGTCTGCTCAGCTAAGGTGTTAGCTCGTCAACCAAACTCTATTTCTTCAAACCAAGGCTGATTAAAGAGCTATCTACCGCCGGTAAGATATTAAATGGTAAACCTTTCCAGAGAACTCTACTTCTTTGGAGCAAAATTATTATTATTATTATTATTATTATAAGTTTCAAATTGAAATAAATTACATATTACTGTATTTTCTGTCGTAAAAGTTGCACCGCCGAATGAGTCGAATCAGTCAAAAAATGTCTAATAAAGTGGAAAATAAAATATAAGCCGCTTTGCCGTTTGAGTCGCATTTGTTATGCATTACCGCTGACAACCTGAAAACGTGGGTCGGTGTTGTGCCAAAAATCGATTGGCTGCCAAAATGGCAGCTGCAGGAGCATGCACAGGAGGACTTTAACAAGAATTTTACAAGATTAATACTTAAAAACAATTATTTGTTTGCTCAAAATTATAGCAAAGGTGTGTCTCAGTTGAACTTTTCCTTAATAAATGCACTTTAATGGTCAAATCAGCAGCGAAATGAAGCTGATTTGACATTTGCTCCAGGAGTTCCAGAGCAAGACAAATATGGTTTGTATGGCAAGCCAAGTGTCCCATTAATAGCCACTTTTACCTATTAATGAGACACTTGACTTGCCATACTACTCGAGAACCCTCTAGAGGCTGCAAATAGTAGTGTTCAATATTTTTTATGTCTGAATGAATTAAATAATCAGATCTCAGCCAAAAATGGGTTAAATATGGGGAAAAAAAAAACGTATATTAGTCGCTTCAGTGTGTAAGTAGCAGGACTTGCAAATTTATGCACAAAGTTGCAACTTATGCAGCGAAAATTACGGTATTTTGCCATCAGCCAACAACAAGAAGAAATAACTTCAGCATGATGGAGTCTTTGAGAGTAATTCAATCCATTGTCAGCAGAAATCTGCTGTTTTTTTAAGAGTGCTGCAGCATTTTACATATTACAGTCCACATTAATGCCAAATCCTCCAATTTCAAAGCTGCAGTCATTAAGTCACACTCTTCTCTCCAGCACAATTGTCATCTCGTTACTTTGGTTTTTTCCCCGGGATAGTATTATACAGTATACTGTTTCCACAAACTGGAGCGTATTAGGCCTGTAAGACACCACTCATGTTTCCCCAAGAGCAGCAGATAAATCCTTCCATGGATTAAATGTTGCACACAGATGGTCGGCATGTTGCATCCACATCAGTCGACCCGGCTACAATTGCGCTGTGATCATGAGCGGAGCAATAAACACGAGCACAAAAATTACATTCTGGCACACTGGGAACTGTGAGTTGCATTTTGACGCACAATCATTGATGGGTTTTCTGTGATGGACTGAACTTAAATAATCTGCTTAGTGTTAAAAATAATGATAAAACGGACAATTTATTATTGCTAATCTCTTGGCAGTGAAAATGAAAAATTACACGAATAAGAAAAGTATTTAACGGTAGTTGATCTCACTCAGATGTCACGTGTGCTTTTGGAAATATTTTAATTTCGCTTCAAGCTTAATTGAACTTTCAGTTAATAGATGCTGATTTGATCTAAATTTGAACGAATGATTTGACAAAAATAAAAAAAATCCTGTCATATCATCACTTTTCATGCATTGCTACCATCATTTCAAGCAATCATAATTTAAAACCTTTTGATTTATAAGCATAAACAGCCAACTTTCCCACAAGCCGCACATTTACTGCATATTTTGTGGCTGAGCTGAAGCATTACAGTGAGACATTGAGATTAGAGCTCAAAGGTCAGGGGAAGAATTTCAGAAATGCCTGTAAAATCCTCCGCTTTAGTCTGATATGTGACACAGTTAGCCCACTGCAAAAAGGCACTGTTAGTATCTGTGAGAGGTGGTGGGTTTGTGTGTCCGTTAGCAAAATATCTGCTGAACCAGTGGATGGTTTTCAACGTTTCTGAAAATAAACATTGGACGTACATTTACAATTACATTTTGAAATCAATTTGATTTTAAATTACCACTGCAGCAGCAGTACGGCGTCACAGTTGGTAGAGCTGCTGCCTCTCAGCAAGCAGGTCCCTGGTTCAAATCCTGGTCCAGGGGCCTTTCTGTGTTGAATTTGCATGTTCTCTCCGTGCATTTGTGCGTTTTCTCTGGGTACTCCAGTTTCCTCCCACAGACCAAGAACATGCATGTTTGACTGATTGGTAACTCTAAATTGCATCTAGCTGTGAGTGAGAGAGTGAATGGTTGTTTGTTTCGTTTGTCTCTATGTGATGGACTGGAGACCTGTCCAGGGTGTTGTCCCCTGCCTCTAGCACAATGACTGCTGGACATGGGCACCAGTGACCCCCCGTAACCCGAAAAAGAAGAAGCGGGTAAAGATAACTGGATTTCTGCTTTTAGGAGTTGGCAGGTATCTGGCATATTGACAAATTCGGAAGACGCCAGCAATGGTTCTGGCAATTGTGAGGTTGCCTGCCTCATATGAAGGAATGCACCGAGCAGTAAGCTGTCAGACTCGTTACATGAGCTGAGCCGTAAGCTGGACATGATTTCTGAGATTTGCAGGCCACTTGCGGCTCCTGGGACTCATTGGTGGGAAGGAATTGACCTTGAAGAAGACTATAAGCTCAGTGGTATGACCACAAAATATGGCTGTTTGAAATTGCCTGGTAAGATGTACCAGCAGAACTATAAAGGCAAACATGGAAATTCAAGCAGAGGCTGCCTGACCCAAAATAACTGTGTTATCTGAATTTGGCTTCCCCACTCGGCCTTGACTTGGTCAGCTATCTCAAACTTCTCCTGGTTGTTTATGTGAACGAGAATCTCTGCTCCTCACCTCTCCTTTATCGCTCCCCTCCCGAGGACATCTGTGGATCTGTGTCAGAGCTGAGCTGGCTGAGAGACACTGTGCCATCTCTTATCAGAACTTTCTGGCAGTGTCCACAGACAACTCACTGCCCTCATCGGCCTCCTCATGCATAAATGTATTATGATGTCATCAGTATGTTGCTGTTTATGTGCTGAAGTAATTTTTTTTGCAACTTTCACATGGTGTCCCAACTAAGACACAGTGCGAGATTTGATTTTTTATTTTTATTTTTTACATCTCCACTCCGCCTCGTGTTTCTTTTCCTTATCTCTGAAAACGGCTGCGCCTCCAGTGGCCGGCGGCCTCAGTCACCTCCGTCTCCCCATGTTCGTTTATGTTTTTCTCAAACAGGCTGTTCTGAAATGCATTTTCGCTGCTCTTTGGTGCAATGACAATAAAGCTGATTCTGGTTCTGATAATGGATAGATGGATGGATGACCACTACAGCTAACTGAACTTAGAAAAGACTAAATTGGATATAATTTGGTCAGTTTTACCAATATCGGGCTAAAAGTTGATGCGGTAGTAGCTCAGAGTCATTCACAACTCATACTTTGAGCGTGACATCTCACAGTACTGTATTACGTAAAATTACCAAACCAATGACAGCTCCTTAGTGTAGGATTCCAAGTTTTTCCATCATAATCACTTTCCCGACACCTAACAATTATTCAGTCAATCCACCCTTCCACACATGCACCTACTCTGCTGAGTATTTAAGGACTTGGCAGTCATTCATCTAACGCTGGAACATTATGATACCTTCTGGTAACTTAAGTGACAGCCAGTAAACTTATCTCTTGTGAAACAATGACTAACCTTTGTGTTTTTCTTGTGTCCTTAGAGTCCTGCTCCTCCGTGCCTCTTGAAACACTTTGTGAAGCACTTTGGTCAACATTGTTGTTTTTGAGTGTGCTATATAAATAAAATTGACACTGACATTGAAACCTCCTAACTTTGTGACTATGCCTGTAACCATCATACTCCTGCAAAAAACAAACATAAACCTGGACCAAAACACAGAGCACCACCAACCTGTCACTCTTTCCAACATTACTCGTCTTTCTGGATCAAATCTTCATCCCGCCTTGAATCCCAGGATCTCATTTCTCCCCCCTCTCCAGCACTACCTTCAAACAACCAAAAGTAAGATTTAACAACAGCCTTCACTGATCAAGTTCCTTCAAATCTGCCCATACTCACCTTCTCCCCCTCTTCCCTTCCAGCAAAGATCTCCTCTTGCACAACTGTACATAAACTCACTTGCCTTTTACATACAAGTGTGTGTCTTCATCAGACTGTTAACTTGGGGTCTTACAATCAATTATCATCCATAGGTTGTTTTCACACCTGATAGTTCGGTAGACTCAGTTCGATTGGGGATCAAAATCCTGAACATTTGTTTACATTTTCAGCGGGTGCGGTTTGCATTCACACTGCACTGTCAATCGAGTCAACCTGTTCCCCTCCTCGCCTGTGGTGGCGCTGCACCAAGAACTACTGAAGGAAACTACATGAAAACCTCTTAAGAAGATACTGAGCGCAACTTACTTCTGGAAATAAAAACAAAAATGGAGTGATGTCAAATTTGAGTGGTTTTTGGATTTTTGTTTGTTCTGTGGCTCATGTGCTGAACAAACATTTTTCAACAATAGACTCAGCATGAGTGGAAGATGAGGCAGAAGACCATGGAGAATGATTTTTCTCTCAAGGCAGCTGAGACGGCTCCGTGTGAGGTATGAGAAATGTGCGTTTGTTTTGGTTGTATTTACCCTGAATGCTCTGTGCTGTTGTCCACTTCCTGCTTTTGGAGCAGTCTCCAGTCCACTTGCATTCACAACGCATTCAAACCGCACCAGAGTTCACTTCAACTGAATCGAGACCTAGGTTTTTAGGCGGACCAGAGTTCGCTTTTTTGATCCGCATCAAGAGTTCAATTGCACATTCACACTTCCCCAAACGAACTGGACTTTCTAGGCAAACAGGGCTGGTGTGAAAAACACCCTTAGCTTCTTAACTTTCCACGGAACCCCACTTCAAAAGGTTTGAAATAGCCCTTTAAATGACAGATTAATTTAGCCGTTTTGTGTAAGAATAAACAAAGCAACAGTCAATAAATCTACAGCAGTACCTTCTACATCAATTCTGTGTCTCTACAAGTTATCTGAAGGATTCGTTTTAATTAAAACTAAACTCGCTACAACGCCTCTAAGTCATATTTAAGGCTGGGATTATTTTCCTTATTACACAAGCATTATCCTTGTAATGAATTCATAGAGGGGCTTCTCCCCAGGCCCCCCGATAAAAGGCACGGAAGAAATTAACAGCAGACATTTTTTTTTTTTTAATCTTGATTATACACTTAAAAGGGGTGAAAACATGAGGAAATGTGCTCCGAAGCTATTTGAGGATGTTTTTATAAAGCAACAACTCCTCAAGCCATGAATAGAGCATGAGAGTGTAATTGTGCAGTGTATGGAAACCACTGGTAAGAATAAAGATAACACACACACTCTCTGGTTATTTAATAAGCCAACATACTGTAGAGTATTGTGAATGTATAAATTATGCTTTATTTTCATAGGATCCCGCTGAAATCTGCCATAAAAGGCAGGCAGTAAAAACGTCTCTCCATTATTCAACAAATCAAAGCAGACTGGTTGAAAACGAGCAGAGCGTCTCCTCTTTTCTCCCATAACCTCATTGTTGTTTACCTGCCCTGCTGCGTTCATTGTCTGAAATTGCACCTTGCAGGCAATCAGTGTTTAATTTGCAGATTTATGATGCAGCGGCCTGCAGTATTTTATTCCCTACAACACATTCTGCAACTTCTCTTTTGATTTATAATGCACACGGCCAGTTTGCTGCGCTGTGGTGTCCTGCGATCAGTAGTCCTTGGAGGTGATTCATGAGCTGTGGCGTTTCCGGTTCCAACATCATAATTGAGCCTGGATATTGTTCAGAGCAGTCCTTGAGAAAAGGAGAGGGTAATGAGGAGGAAATGACGAGTGGACCACACTTCAGCTGTAAATCAGACTCGTTCCATCTGCTGAGAGGAGACATTTATTTGAAAAAAGAGACACTATCTCTGTGAAGCTGAAAGATCACTTCACTGACCTAAAACTGCATCAGAGTGTTTTTGTTTTTCTCTTCATCGTTTCTTCTGTAGGTGTTTTTAGACTCTAACTACTTCAGCTTGGTTAGGAATATTGAAGCTGTGACTTTTAGTTTATATAGTTTTTTTTATCCTTTTTGGGATATTAGACTTTGTTGAATTTTTTTTTTCTTATTAAAATGCATTTAGATCTCTCCAGCTCCTTCAAAACCTTTGTGCTCTTTCAAATGTCCTTCAGCATATTTACACTCAAAGTGTCTGTTGTGCTTTCTTGTCCTCTTACATGATTTGATCATGTTTTTCTTTCCTATCAATTTTTCACATTTTTATCTATTTATTCATGCTTTTGGTCCCTCTGTGTATTTTTTTCCTTGTGCGTCCTTTTATTCTTTTCAGTTATCTTATGCATCCTTTGTCCATTGAGTTTTATTGTGTACAGTATTCTTATATTTGTGCATCCTTTGTCTTTTATGTCTCAATGTGTTTGTCTTTTTGTGTTTTTATGTCTCCTAATGTGTTTTTTTTGTTGTCTCTTTATGGTTTTTTGTTATTGTCCTTATTTCTCTCATTATGTTTCCTTTTGTCCTTTATGTCGTCCTATTCATACTTTGTACCTTTTGATGTCTCTTATGCTTCTTTCTTGATTTTGTATGTCTCTATGTGCCATTTCTGTGTTTTATGTCTCTTCTTTGTCTTCTTATGCGTCTTTTTGTCATCCTACTTGTCCTTATGTCTCTTTAGCTGACCTTTTTGTATTTTGTGTCTTTTTTGTCTTTCATGCAACCTTTCTGTTTACTCTTTGTGCTTTTCCATATTATTGTTTTCTTCTGTGCATTATTCTGCTCTTTGAGTCTTATTTTCTTCTCCTTTAAATATTCCAACTAACACTGGGAGGGTACAAACTATTCAACTCATTTGCACTTTTTTCAGTAAATTTTAGAAAAGTTATTTGCAGAAATCACACGTCAAAAATGATGCGTGATCGCCCTTTAAAGTCCGAGACTCAATTGTTTTTAGTTATTTCTCCAGATTTTAATCGACTGGGTTGTTTGACACAGATGAAGCTCAGGTCAGAAACCACTCTGAGCACTCATTACTCTGGCTTCCATTCATCAAACATCTTTGAATTATTTTTCTAATCGAAAGCTTTGGAAGTTGTTGTGAAACTTTGTGTGTTTGTGGTGCAGGAGGCCAGGTGGATCCTGCAGAGCATGAGCACAATATTTAAGACATATACCAGAGACAGCAGCTTTAATGGAGACAGCTGAGCTTCGAAGAGGTTAATGATCGTGAGTGCACCGTTGGACCTCTGTACTGGCACCTGAGCAAAGAGCTGAGGGAGGAAACGAGGCGCCAAACGAGAGCGAACAGGCTCACGATGGAGTCGATGCCTGCTGGAGTCAGCACTATTGACTGACACCTGTCACTGAGCGCGAGAGTCTGCTGCTGCAAGGATGACAACAGCATCTGCAGTTTGAGCTTCTTAAAGGCCTGAGCTGACAACAAAAGCATTCATGGGTCTGTTATAATTAAAGCAATGCAACAAATGCCTCCATCTGCAATTAATTTTACTTTTCTGAATGATTTTTCTAATTTGTCGGTTAAAATGACAGGAAATGTTTTAAAATAGATCTACATATTGTCTGTTTTGATGCACAATAAACCTAAAACACTGCGACTGTGTTAGTTTTCTGTTGAAATTCTTCATTTTTACAAAAATGTAAAGTAAAAAGAGGCACACGCGTCGTAAAAAAGCCACAATCATTGTGTTTCGTTTGCATTGAATAAGTGAAAATATATTTTTACAGAACATTTTTGTTGCTTCTTTTCCTGAGCTTCCAGTGGTGATTTCCTCATCTCCATTCGGCTCATGTGTTTAAAACAAGCTCCACTGAAAGTTTCACATATTCAAATGGCAGAATAAGGCCACTATCAGACCTCGAGTGAACTCCGAAGCTGTAAATTGACTCCCATTTCTCTAATCATGTCACTGCAAGCTGCGCATGAATGTGCACGAGGAACGTGTATGGTCCACATACCGTAATCACAGCTCACAGCCCAGTACTGTTGAAAACGAACAATGGATCTCATAAACAGTGTGGATTTGTTGACAAATTTTCTGAAGCACAGGGCACTAAAAGCAGAGGCGTCCCCAGAATATTTTTATGGGGTGGCTATGTGGGGGCCCTCTGAAAATCCTGGTGTGGCAAACAAAACCAAAAGTTATAAAACAAATTAGAAAATTCTATCATGCAGTTTTTGTATTATTTGAAATCTTTGGGAACATTAAGGATTTGCCTCAGTTAGTTGTTTTTCAGGTAATATTGTATGTGATGTGCAGAGACCAGAACAGTCAACATCTGGAATTCCATAAGAGTTCATTTTTTTTGTTATGTTTCTTTATATATACAGTACATCGAATGCCGTAAATTATCCTTACATTAGACTTTTTTCCCATTTTTTCCCCAAAAAATGTCAAGAACATCTTTAATTTAAAGGGGGACATTGAACAAAACTAGAAACAAGCTTTTTGCATTTTGTGTCTTTTTTGTCTTTCATGCACTCACTGGTGCCCATATCCAGCAGTCACTGTGCGAGAGGCAGGGGACACCCTGGACAGGTCCCAGTCCATTACAGATCTTAACTATGTCAGGGAAATTAAAAACATGCACCAAGCAAAAGCTTGTGATGCAAAAGTCAAGGGGGGGCCAAGGGGGGGGGGGAGGGGGGCACCAGTTTCTTTGCTGACACCCGGTTGTACCATGAGTAAAAGCACAGGAAGGTGTTTTGGAGTTACTGAGTCATTTCCTGACTGTGAAAAGAGCTTTATCACTCATCGATGAAGACAATAAGGATTGTGTGTGTGTGTGTGTGTGTGTGTGTGTACACCAGTCGATGGATTTTAATGACGCTCTCAGAAAGTAATCATTGGATGTACATATATCTGCAACTGATTAACTTCTGGAGTCAACTCCATCCAAGATGGCAGCCACAGCTGTTCGATCACAGCCTACACAAAAATAGATTCAAGTCAGCCAGTTCTGTGGACGTTAAGCCAAACATTTGTGTGATTGTTTGACAGTCACAAGACATTTTTCTGTCATCCCAATGAAGAGACTTTTCAAATATCACATGCATGCACCTGTAAGAAAGCTCTTAAATATCCCAGTTATCCAGAAAGTTTTCCATTCAGTTCTTGAGTTTCTCCAAAACTCTGAGCTGTCAGTCATCTAAAATTAGATGACAGAGCATGTTTGTCCTGGATATTTTTAGAAATGCGCAGCGTGCAACAAGACCTGTCCCACCAAGCTCTTTAGAAGAAAGAGATAAACTGCAAAATTCATTTCTTTGTAGCTGATATCAAACACGTCAGAAATTATTCTTAACTTCCATAATGCAGCAATCTTATCATTGATCTTAAATTATCTGCACACTGTAAAGCATCATTATTATCGTTGTTGTATATAAAATAAAATAATCCAGTTTTTTTCATATTTATATTCTGCCTTTACCAGTTCAGGTCTGAATATTAATATTTTTGGTGCCTAATATTTGACAATGCTTCCACTCTCTGTGGTTTAGGAGTCATTTTCTAAAAGGAGGATCATAATCACACTGTCAGACAAGTTTCACTCTAAAGAAAGCTGTGTGTGTGTGTGTGTGTGTGTGTGTGCGTGCGTGTGTGTGTGTGTGTGTGCGTGCGTCCCTGCGTGTTTGTGTGTGTGTGTGTGTGATTCAAAGCCTTTGAGGCAACTCTGCCAGATAAGTGAGGGCATTGAACAACAGCAGCAATGCTTTTTGTTTGAAGATTTATTAATGTTACTTTCCATCCTGGAGGAGGATGTTGGTTATTGACTGCCTATAAAGACTGCAAGAACCAGGCTCTGGGTTTGAGTCTGTTAATCTGGAAACGGAGGCAGAGTGGCACATGGGATGAGTTCATGTGGTTCTGAGGGAAACGTCAGCATCCGAGTCAGGCTTGACTGCACTGTAATGTGTGTACAAACAGACATTATAACCTCTTTCAGCTCTATAATAATATCATCATCATCATCATCATGATCTGACCTTTGTCAGGTTCTACTACTGGAATCTAATTTCAAGTGTAGCTTGAAGATGCGCTCACCTGACCGTGACCTCTGACCCTTAGGTCGCTCATAACAACCCTGAACTGGGTTATTTTAAAGATACTTGGATCTGAATGATGTTGGATATTTGTATACATTTGTTGCCTTAGAACACGTATTTATTTACTCACAGTTTAATAAATGCTTACACTTTTAAACTTTTGATGAGGAAAACTTATTCCTGAATGAAGGTGTTTTGTTTGATTATGACACACTTAAAACATGAATGATGTTGATTATTAATTTCAGTTATTACTGTGAAATCATGCATATGGACAATGGTAAATGATAAATGGATTGTACTTATATAGCATCTTTCTATCTTATAAAGATATTATAAGCACTTTACACCACAATCTGTGCCCTAATAGATCCATGCAAAGCTCATTGAACAAATCATTCTAAATAGACTAATCAGAGCTTTCTCACATTCATACACTGATTGGACACACATCTGAGGCAATGAGGGGTTCAGTGTCTTGCACAGGGACACTTCTGCATGTGACTGCTGGTGGAATCGACCCCCCAACTCTTGCATTGGTGGATGACAGCTCTAACCACTCATCCACAGCTGCCCAAATCATGTGAAATGGTTTAAAGTGGTTAACATATTTTATCAGCTTTGTTTTCACAAAGAACTCAAGTTTGATACAGTTCTGGGGACAGTAGTGAATTCTTGAGCATCAGACGGTCGTCAGAACAGTCTGGAAATGTCTGGACTGTCCTTGGAGCCGAAGTCACGTAAAAGCTGCACTTTTGTTTGAAGTGTGAAGTTCTGTCTTACGCCTTTCCCACCCTGATGTGTTTTTGTGTAGTCCATCATCTTATTTAAGAAAAGTGAACATGTTTTGCTCAGTAACAATTTTTGTTAAAGCCAAGAACAAAGAGACAGAGTTAATTGTGGAAGAGTAAATGTTTTTTTTTTTCCACTTCAAGGCTTTGCAGCTTTGAGATAAGCTTTGGACTTGTTATCACCCGCTGACTATTCTCATCAGCTGCCTTCCTGCCGACCTGTTAACGTTTCTCCTTGGTCACCTTGGATGAGTGTCTGGCACGGTCCTACAAGCACCCGCTGAGCCATAACCCGTGCCTTGCGTGGCGTTATTTAGTAACCATACTGACCGTTTTGGGTGGAGCATGTGGGCGTGGCAACGTGGCGAAGTAAGACGTAACGCCGTCAAAATACGTTTGGT
>JARVGV010001030.1:21898533-21919037 GCA_031762435.1 Hypsolebias longignatus | reverse complement strand
CGTCCGAAAGACTTCCTCAGTCTGAGATGCTGTATTCAGCTCAGTCTTATAAATAGCACCCTCTCACAGTGGATCAGTTAAAGGGATAGTTTGTATGTTTTTAAGCGGAGGAAAGGTTTGGAGTAGAGTCTTATCTGTTGGAGACGGCTCCTTGACCGGCCTCAGTTTGGAGAGACGGATCAGTCCTGACCAGAATGAGGAGCAAAAGACTAGACGTGAGCATTTTAACCAAAAACCCGGTTTTCTTCGAAGATTTGAGCCCAATTCCTGCAGGGCTAATTACTATAGCACAATGATATCAGCACAACAACAAACTGTTTAAAGCAGAGAAAGTATCTTGATAGTCGCAGAAGCTGCTTTATGGTTTACGATTGGTGCCTGTTTAGTTCTTGAGCGTAAAAAAAACCCCATCTGTGTTCACACAGTTCTGGTGACAAAGTTTACGTCTCAAAGCTCCAGGTGCAAATGTAAAACAACAAACTAAGATGGGTATGTGCTAGTCCGAGCAGAGCCAAAGTGGATTGCTTCCATCCTAACCCTCCTGCTGCCCCTCGTCTAAAGAATGAGGTCTACTGGGTGGTTTTGACCCAAGGGCAGCAGGAGGGTTAAAACTCCCTTCAGTCTCAAAAATGTTAGTGATTCCTGCAAAGAGTATTTTATAAATATCAGTTTCGTATCACAGTTGAAGCCTATAGTTGTTTAAAGGTCCACTGACATGATATTTGAACTGTGTAAATAGTGTCAGCAATAGCTTGCTGTAGCACGTCCTGTGCATCCTGGGACACTTCCACTATTTCTGCCAGATTAGCTGTGAAATACAAAACGTTTGCATGAACCGCTGTGACGTTAGCTGTTAGCTCGTTAAACTGGTCAGAATGAGGTCGGTCAAAGAGCCATCTCCAACAGGTAAGACAATGATATTCATTTCTGATCTCTTCACTTCAAAACCTCTGAACCACCTGTGTAACAGCCAGCGTCTTGTGACTTGGCTCAGTGTCTCTGGTAGCTGATGCCACCGTACTGGGTGTTTCTTTTATTACACTTTGTTTCCTTTTTAGGCCGAACCAACTCTCGGCTGAGCTGCAGAATATTGAAACCATCCGATTTGTAATTTTCGGCTTCATTAATGTTGCAGCTGGTCTTAATTTTCTCTTCACTCTCAGCAAAAAGTATGAATATGATTATATTTTCCTCCTCAAATGTCAACATATTCCTATTTCAAACGATGGCTTGTGTATACTGCACTTTGGATCAGGCGTTGGCAGATTCATTATCCTTTTAACCCCCCACCCCCGTGTGACACCTCATCTTGTAATCGTTGCATGTTAGTGTAATCGTCTAAAAGCCCTCAGTCACCGTGCACGGGACGGGCAGGCACAAACAGATCCTTTGTTCTCTGGGAACTATTCAGTGCCAAACTCCCTTTTTCTTTCTTTTTGTAGTCAGGGATGCTTGGAAGTCGGTCAGTATTTGTAACAAATGAGTCCATTTATGAAATCTTTGTCGAAAAGGAAAATAGGAGGAGTGGGTCCTGAGCTTGCCTGACCTTCAGTCCCGCACATCACCGCAGGTCTTTGTCTTGGATTTGTGCGTTTCCGATGTGTAGCAGCTTTTCCGTCTGGTCGAAAGAGCTCGTCTTAACCTGTTGTTTTGTTTTGAAGAGAAGATTTTAACACGTGATGTTAAGAGTTTTATTAAAGTAGTAGCAAAGAACTGTTATTGGTAGGTGAAACATCTGTCAGGAACGAATTACAAATGTGAACAGCTGCAAAGCGCTCACTCCTATATATAAATATGAACTACGGTTTTTAACGTCTATCCCAAAACCAGATAAAGTGCTTCTATATTTTATTCTGCTCCAGTGCTCAGGTTTTTCAAGAAATGGTCTGACTCACACAGTTTTATCGTCCGCTCTCAGTTCTGACAGGAAGAACCAAAAACAGTTTTTGCTTTTGTGTTTCATGTTTTATATGTTGTTTTTTTTTAATTGTGCAAAGTTTGAGGAATCTGCCACCGCCTTTCACACCTCCTGTGAGCTCGAACAGATTTTTTTTTTCAAGAATAGTTGAACACTATCTTCATTTCCTGTAGAAGGTTACTTTCACATTCAGTATATCCAAACTTCTGCTGCTGCTCTTCATTTATACAGGTATATAGAGAGAGATTTAAATATATATAGATACATTTATATATATATAAATATATGAGATCGCACACTTGCCTCGTCTTGCTCAAAAATGTATCCTGTTTACTTTCCTATACATTTTTGAGACCAACTGAATATGCAATAGAAATGACAGATAATCTATCTTCACATAATGTGCTCGTGTTTTTTTTTTTATTTTATTTTATTTTTTTTAATCAACACAATATAAGCTACGTGCATACGGGAGATTCATTCTTTTTCTTTTTTTAAAATCTCTGCAGGCCAGATTTTCAGGATCTTCAGGAAACAATAAATCAGCCCGCCCAGATTCCAACAAACCGCAGATTTAATGTCGAAACACGGTGACCAAAGCAAGTTCAGATCAATTCAACACAAAATACAGAGCTATGACACATGTACAGGTCTTTTATTATTATTTTTTTGCGTCTTTGGTCAGATTGTGTAAAACTGTGAATAGGATAGGACTTGGTCTTTTTTCATACACAAACTGTTTGTGAAAGTAATCAACCAGCTTGAATCCACACAAAAAGATTGCACTACCCAAATATTGTTTGAAAGTCTATTTTGTATAAAAACATATGCAGACAATAATTATGAGAATTGCAAAGGGCGGATCATGTTTCACTGGTTCATGTTTTCTCCGGAAAGCTTTTTTTTTTTTTTTTTTTAATAATTTTTTTTTTTGGGCTTCAAACCAGTTTAATATGTACATATAATCCATTGTAAAGAAGAAAAAAAAAGATGTGGTGTATTTGTCTCCAGGTAGTTTTTCAGTACCGACCCTCTGTATTCTTTCTCTCTGTAGTGTGACTTGTTGATCTTTTCCTCCATTGATTAAAGGTTGAACCGTGTGTGTTGGTGTGCTACTTCTCCACCTGAACGGATCTGTACGCCCATGTTTGCCCCGACACAACACGGTGATTCTGAACGTTGGGACGCGGTGAAAACCACTTTTCATGATTGCAGCACTTCTTCATCGAATAAATGTGTTTTCCCATCCGACACCTGGTTTACTGTAATTCACTGAGACTTCGCAGACCCACTGAAAACTGCACGTGCAAAAGGAAAGGAGCGCAGGCCGTAAATGTAGAAGATTATAATATAAGGCCATTAAAAAAGGGGCAAATATTGCAAAAGACGTCTTAAATGTAACCATAAAAAAAAAACAGACAAACACAAAAAAATCACTGAAATATAGTTATTCAAAAAAATTGCTTTTAAATTTTGGTTCAAATTTTAAGAAATGAAACTGGCTTTCACAAAAACATGGCACCCTTAATCTCTATAGAGAAACATCTACATCCTGCAGGCCTGAAGGACCAGGATTGGACATCCTGGAACAGTCCAGTGTGTCATTCTTGGGTGTTTTTATCAGTTTGGGGTCATTATCCTGTTGGCGTCCTGCTGTACATCTTGCTCCAGCGTGTCGTGATAGTCTTGAGATTTAATTGTTTTGCACAGTCAAGAAGACGTGTCAGATGCAGCAGAGCCCGTCTGACCATGATGGAGCCTCCTCCATGTTTCACTGTATAGCATCTTTTTATGGGGTCCATGAACAAACCTGTAACAGGAATTCTGATCTGATCTCTCCTTAACTTGTCAGGGAGTGAGAGATGAGGGGAGGTATGGTTACCACGGTGATCTAACAAACCACAGACAGTTTGAGCATTGCAGCTTTTTTACATTTCTTATACAGTTCATTCAAATATATTAGACCTGGACATTTATGGCAGTTTCTTCAGAAATGTTCTAGTTTTCTTTTGTAAACATCTGGAGCCAACACACTTCCTGCCCACGTGATGCTCGTGGCAGGTGCTTCTTAATCAAAGTCTATAAGCTTCACTGTGATGTTAAAGCGCTTTCAAGGCACCTGGTTGTTCTGAAAGCGCAACATCTTTAATTGAATTGGGCCCTGGTTGGGATAGGAATGAATCGGGAGCGCGCATGTTGCCAAGCTGCGGCTTCATATCTGCGCTCGTTCACGACCACAAACTCCAGACCGCAGGGGACGGACCCGCAGGAAGCCTGCACTAGGAACCCAACCCCCACCTGCTCGGATCGGGATGGCGGACGGAGAAGTGTCGGCTGCCGGGGAAGAGTTTGAGGACGGCGGCCTGACGCTGCGGGACTACCGGCGGCTGACCCGGCTCTACTGCATGAACGGCGGGTACCACCTCCAGATCCTCCCGGACGGTACGGTGCAGGGCCGGAGGGACGAGCAGGACGTTTACGGTAAAGCTCCGCACTGCGCATGCGCCCATCCTGTTCAGGCACAGCCGCATGATGCGTTCACGTCCTCGCAGAGTTGGAGGTTAAACATCCCGCAGCTTCGGTCATTTTGATCGTTTAAAATAAAAGTCTGCATAATTAATATATACAGTAATAATGCAGCGCATACATGTTGTAAAGTATAACTGGAAAAGGCGAGCTTTATTTCAACTTTGATGGTTGCATTTATTTATCATCCTGAGATATAGACCGCTGAATTTTTAGTTTAACAAGGTAAAATAAACAAAACAGGAGCTAAAAGCTCAAATCAGCAAAACTTCCTAAAAGCTCAAATTGGCAAACCCGTAGCTAAAGTTAAACCAAACTGTAAAAGCTGTGTCCAAACTGTAGAAAAATGCAAACCCACAGCTAAAAGCTAAATATGGCCATACAGCCATTGCTATGTACTAAATGTAGCAAAGCCATAGCTAAAAGCTAAAGGCAGTAAACTAGCTAAAAGCTAAATGTTGCAAAACCATGGCTAAAAGTGGAAGGGAAAAAAAACATAGCTAATTTACCGGTAGCTAAATTGTAACTAAATGCTAAAATTAGCAATTCTGTAAGGGGCCATAGCAAGAGCAGTGAAGGCTTCAGATCTTTCTGAGATCATTTATTTGTAAGAGTTGTAAAATGTTGAAATGTTTACGCAATGAAATACAGCCACAAATTTATTTTCAATCCCTGACAGGCAGTGTGACACACCCAAAACCCCTGGGAAATAAAAAAACTAAACAGTGGATAAAATAAATGAACTGTTAGCAAATTCACGCCCTTAGATGACTCTTCAGCCACTCCCCTGAATCTCAACTAACAATCAAGATTATTTCATGTCCAGAGGAAAATCCTGAAAAGAAACAGAAAAAAAAAAGTTTGATTCACAAAAGCTCACACTGAAAATGAATGGCACACAATCTAAAGTTTAAATAGAATCTGAAGTGTTGGATGAAATCTGTTGAATAAACCGTCACCTAAAATGAAATGGCGGCGCTTACGATTATTTCACATTCAACAAAGTTTTCTTGTCCATGTTTGTTCACAAGTGAATCCAACTCTGTTGTTTCAGCTGGAATTCAACATCTGTCTCCTTTCAGCTGTTTTAAGGATCAAAGCTGTGGACAGAGGCGTCGTCGTCATTCAGGGGACAGAAGCCGAGCGATATCTGGCCATGAGCGATGAAGGCCGCTTGTACAGCTCAGTGAGTACAGATGATGTACAAGAACTCAACCGGACACTATCAAACTGGACGTCTAAGTGGACTTTCTGTTTGTGTTCCTGCTGCAGCCCACAGTAACCGATGAATGTTACTTCCTGGAGAAACTGGAGGAGAACCACTACAACACATATCAGTCCCAGAAGTACCAAGACAACACTTGGTACGTAGCCCTGAAGAAAAATGGCAAAACCAAACTCGGTCCAAGAACCCACATCGGACAGAAGGCCATCTTCTTTCTCCCCAGACAGCTGGACGGTTCCCGAGACTAAAGGAACTAGAAAAAAAAATTACTGACCGAAACCTGCTGAAAGCATCATCACCTGGACCTGTAACAAATCATGATGAAGTGGAGGTGAAACCGTCTGTTTAGCTGTGATCCAACTAATGATTAGTCCAAACACTGGTTCTGTAAAACACTGCAGCCTTTAACGAGTTCTGGCCACAAAGGGGTTTCAGTTTGGACAGAGGAAAAAGAAATGGCCTCATCAAGAAACGCAGCCTTTTTTCTTTCAGTAGCAATTTAACTAATTCTTCAACATGTTTGTTGCTTCAGGTTTTGTGGTTCCTGCAAAATGATGGAATTACTGAGAACCTTGGTGCAGAGGTGAATGTGCACATGCTCCATTTTTTAAAATTCAGACCCGTCAGAAGAGAAGCCTCAGTAGAACCAAGAGCAAACAACTCATCCCGAACATCTGGTGGAAAGAGGCAACCCGTTGAGACATGGCTCCAGATGTGGTGACGTCATCCTCTCAGTCGATGCTTGTAACCTGAAAATGTTTCGTGCCTGGTGGTGCGGTCGTAACCTTTTCTGTTGTAGCCGCTTTGTTCACGCGACGCAACTACTGCTGCAGATTTAAAACAAATCAACATCTTAAAAACATGTTTGTAGGCTCAGTCATGCAGGTAGATAAAAGAAGGTTAAATCATTTCATCTGGACCAGTTTCTTTAAGGGAGCTGGTCCAGATGAAATGATTTAAAAACATGGAGCAGATGTCTGAACACTGTGTCCACTAGAGGCCGACAGTGAGTAGATATCGGAAAACTGCTTGACCTGCTTGCATGTTTGAGCAACAAACTTAATTTTACAACCAGACTTAATTTCCCTGCAGGTGACACTCATCCAGATTTCCTGCAGAGTTCGACCTTGCACCGTATAATCCCTGCTCTTTGTCACATAAAATAATCCAGACGAGCCAGAAAACCCGTTTAAAGTGATATTTATTTAACACTAAACATTTTCTGTACAGTTACACAACGAAACTCCAAAGTTTCAGCTCTACGTCACATAGAAACAAGCATAATTGGTTTTTAATCAAAGCCATGGCAGACGTTAAAATGGTGATTTAATCAGTTTGTGTGTGGTTTAATACATTAATGGGGACAACTTCGGGGTTTTTATTGGTTTAGTATTTTAAAAGTGCAGCTGCAAACATTGTTTGATATAACTGATACAAACTTCAAACACAGAATGAAGAAAGTTGAAAGAAGACCTAAACTAATTTTACCATCTGCTCATTAAATCTCGAGGCAAAAACAAAAAACACCTGGAGGAAGAATTGACGTTATTTTAACGCTCGTTGTGTAATTTGATCCATCCGTCTTCTTAAAAGGCCAAAACACGGACAGAAAACGGGTATTTCTATAATCAGTGAAGGAAATATTCACTGACTCACTCGAGAGTCATCAAGAGGTCAGACTAACATTTAAATGTGATTTTTTTTTTTTTTTGATAGACAGACCAAATATGAGCTCGTGCTCAGAAAAATGGTTGCAGTCACTGAACAAATATTCAGGAGGCCGATGTCAAAGAGGCCGTTTAGAGTTCGTTTCTGGATATTTTCACGTTCAGATTTTCCTATAAAAGTTGAAGTATGGATCATTAAAGCGCACCTTAACTTAAAATCTGCTTCCAGGTGTGGATAATGTCAACTAAAATCAATGTACAGCAACAAAAATAAAACACGTAGAATGTGACAAAGGTCTCGTTTTGGTACTTTTGTATCCACTGACATGGTTTGGTGGGCGGCGGCGAGCTAAAATGAAGACGGAAATGAGCAGACGATCGCAGCTTCCAGCCGTCAGGTGAGTGAAATACAGAACCACGTCTGCAGCTGGCCTTTTCTGGTGACCCGAGTCAAAAACAAGTGGCGTTAGTGAACGTTACAACGTGAGCTGCATGCTAAGGCAAATCTACAGTGTTCCACTAATTATTATTACCTGTTGGCTTCAACACGGGACTCTAATTATGAACGTGGCGGGCAGAAGCATGCTCGTATGCTACCAGTACATAACATAAGGCTTTACTCGTACATTTCAGACAGGTGTAAATAGCACTTAACATTTGCCACTAATCAATACATTAAGAGACCATTAACCATGTATTAATAAAGAATCAAAATGAGTCGTATAGTTCCTGAATGCGTTGCCGCCATGAGTTGTCTTTAGAACTCTTCTGGACGATTGCCGGTTTCTTCGAGGGAATTTCAAACACGTTTTCTGTGCACCTTGTTCTTTCACATCTTGAGTAAATGTCAAAAGAAAACACAAAAAACAACAACGTTATGAACAGTTCAGGAACCAAGCTGGTTAATGAGTATTATTTGGTCCTGGATTGTATCAGATGTGTTCACAGAACAGATGTGGATGACTGGAACATAATTTAATACCTCTCTGATTGGTTTCGGTCGCTGCGAACTGCGTGGCGTTTAATCCTTCTGATTTTATTTGTTCAAGTAAGCATGAGCGGTGTTTGGAGATGCCCGAGCTCAGCACATCTCATAACGTGTTTCTACTTAAACGGCGCGACAGTTTCTGCCGTCATGCCTCTTGATTCATTGTCCACGTTTTCTTTTGGCACGAACAAGAACTAAACCACCCTTAATGTTCATTACTGCGGTGTTTTAAGTTACATTTTCTTCTGCTGCTGCCTGAAACAGATCAAGATGCTCATCGCTGCAGCTGACGTAAAGCGTGCTGCTTGTAAAAGTAAAACATTTCCAGGTCAACGTCACAGCTGGCATGATCCTCACATCCAGACTAAACTACTTACCTCTAATAAATGAAAAGTACTCTTGTTCTGGGGAGGTTGCCATAAACAGGATCGACCAACTTGCGCACTCTGAAGTAGTTAACGAAGCCTCTGAAGAAGAGCATGAAACCTGGACCCAACATTTTTTTAAAAATCATCATCATTTAACAATTTAAAATCCATTGATTCATTAGTTTATTCATGTGTATTGATGTCTTGCAAACGAGCAGGATTAACAAAACCTGGCTTTAAAAGAAAAAACATCTCTGCCCTGAAATCCTGACTCGGATACTTTCTGATGAACTAAATTTAAACTCAAATGTATCCAAATGAAGTGGAAAAAAAATGGTGTTTCTCAATAAAAATACAATTCAACACTTTCTAAAGTGGAGAGCTGGTTTCTGGAAGACCTCTGTATTTTCTGAAGAGCACTTTGACAAAACGTAATGTTTTTATTCAATGATCAGCCAATAAATGAGACTTGTCTAATGAGTTTTAATGTGATTTTTTTTTTTTTTTTTTTTTAGAAAAGTTGTCCAGTGCCTGCAGGGCAGAATGTCCACTGACTATCAATTATCCATAAGTAGTATGCTTTCATTAATATACAGTACTCTCATAATACAATAAAACACTCTGCCAATGGGACCATGCTGCAGTCGATTATTTCTTTTTCACTTTCGGTGACTTGTTTTTGTATTTTCTGTTACATGCTTTGCCATTTCTTGCTGTTTTTTTTTTTTTTTTCTTCTTGTCCTGAGCATTTCATTGCATTGTTGACATTGTGTTGATCTGCATATGACAATAAACCTAAACCTGACCTAATATTAATTTGCTACTGCACAACATGTGAAATACCCTTGAAAAAACTTCTCATTTTCATTTAAGCACTTAATTTACTATTTTAACTAACATTGTTGAGGCATTACAATAGGGTTACTTTCTACATAAAATAATGTCTCTCACTCACCAAGAGCCAGGAACACCCACCACAACCAGTACTGACCATCGAAGTAACCAGGGAAATAGGTGGAAAACTGCAGAAGTTCAGAGATAATACAGTCAAACCATAACCAGGTTGGTGAGACCACATTCACGTTCCTCCGTCTAAATAAAACTACAGTAAAGGCTGCTACATACTTCACAAGAAATTTGTTCTTTCTCCTAGGTCTGAGAGAAAAGAATTAGTTTTCTTTCCTCACAGCATTTGTTGGGGCGTTCTTGCAGCTTGTTCTCGACACATCATCTGTACATAACTTTTTTATTGGTGGTGTCCGGGAACTTTTTGTGATCGGGCAAAAATATGATGTGTCAGCGTTTGGATTTTAAGTGTCTGTGACATGCATTTCCTACAAATACAAACATTGGACAAAAATGTCTCTACTTTCAAGAAATCTGGCACAATAAACTTTCTATAAAGGATAAAAATGTAATAGAAACCCATTTTGTCAGAACGGGTATATTTTTGTTTAGTAACTTATGATTTTGTGTGAACAGAGTGAAACTGGAAGTGATGAAAAAGGAAAAACTTCAGCTTCGCCTTCGGTCACATGACCAACATGTTGAACTGTCGGCTGTTTCAGGGGCTCAACCGTAAAAGGAGCAGCACCCAAAACTGTCATCTGATGATACGTGACCTACTTCTGACTCTTTGTCTCTATCTGATAGTGACGCAAAACAATCTGAAGAAACAGACTCGTCTCCACCTTCTGTGTTGTAGCCACTGTAGCAATTCTGATTTCATGCAGGTGTTTCTCTTTGTCTTCTCTTCCTGTTGCTGTGCAGCTGTCTGTTCAGTGACATTTCATCTAAGTGGCAATGTTAATGAAGTTATCTTTACAATAGTGCATTCCTATTTCTCATGAGAATTTAATGTCACGGGCACTTTAAAGTGAAAATGTTTACATTTCCATTTGTTCTGCGGGAGTGGAGATTTGTACGAGGAGGAGTTTTGAGGAGCAGCTGGCCGAGGCAGTGAGGAAATGTGAAAATCTAAAAAACTTAAAGGCATACAAAGACACGCAAATGACAAAATCATGGAAAGAGGAAGCCCAAATGTTGCTCACAGAGGAAAGCATTTGTCACAAAAAATGTTCTGACCTTTGCAACAAATTTGCAAAGGCAGAAAGAAGAGTTCAGACCCAGAGTGGTGACACTGGTGGGAAACAATCAATTCTGCAGAGGGAGAGCTCTGAGGACCTCTGGGGAGTTCTGCACTCGAGTTTCTCGCAAGGAATGAAATGCCCCGGCCAAAATAAACTTCATTCTTGACAGCTTGAGAAAACGAACAAATTTCTCAGTTCTTACAGAGTATGGTACATAATGAGCTGGACGCAGCTGTAGAAGTGCTTTTCAGTGAACAGTTCTTACCCTGACGATGAGGACCCATTTGATGAGGGACAGGCCAAAGCCTGAGATGGCTCCATACCGGCCAGCAGCTGATGTGGTCAAACAGAACGACAAAAAGAAGCCAATCCAGTTGAAGAGGAACGCCACTGGTGAAAGAAACAGTTGTTATTAAAACTAATGAACAACAAAAAAAAAAAAAAAACACCAGCAACAAACTTGTGATTATAAAACTGTTATTTAAAAATACTAAACCTGCTTTTTTTAGTTGTAAGCAACATGAGACAAAAAACATCCATGTGTTTTGTCTCGCACACATTTTTTTTTAGCAGTTTATACAAACTAGCATCTCAGGCCACCTAAGTTCTCAAAAAGCAAATCGTTTTGCTTCCCAGTGTTTATCTGAAGCATGAAAGGGATAAAAAAAAAAAACTAATGTGCTCCAACCACAGCTGAGCCCCAATCCTGCTGTGCAATCACAGTAACTCAGCGGTGAGCGTGCCAGCATCCACTTGAAAAATCACAGTCAGATCAGCAACGCTGAACACAACTGTTCTGAAACATCTCAGATCAGCCTTCAGATCCTCCAACAAGCAGTGATCTGACGAGAGCATCCAACCTGTCAGCTAACCATATTTTATCCTGTCAGAAACCTTCTGAGCCCTGTGATCAGACGGGTCAGATCAGAGCACTGTGTCTGGGATCTGTGGCTTTCAGTGTCTAATACATCAGAACATGCATCTCTTCTGATACTTCAGTGGCTGAAGTTACACTTTGCATGCAAGACATTATGTGATACAGTTCATTGACAATAAATATACACAAATCAGTAAACTACTAAAATCATATGCTTTATCTTACTGAAGAAAGTGAGCATAAAGATGCCGTCGTTTCCTATTCGCAGCTGATCAGCATCTTCAAAGTCATCTCTGGCCACAAAGTCTTCATCCTGCAACAACCAGCATTCATTTCAAAAGCTTCCGTTCACTTGCTTCATTCTGAAACTACACGAGGAACAAGTTTTTGTTACGGATGTATCTGAAAATAGGAAACACACAGAGACTCTTCCAGTGACCAGGGGGACGGCAGCCTCGGCTTTGCTTCTCTCAGCTTCGTCGTAGGAGGGTAAAGTAGTGGCAACGCTGTAAGACGGAGGGTTTGGAAACCTTCCTCCATCTTCCTTGTTTTCAAAAAAAGCTGTGGGCGTAAATGTAAAAATTATCATTTATTCAGCAACACAAGTCTGAAACTAACTCTTAACTGTAAGAACAGAGAACAAAGACGATGTTCTCCAGGAAAAAACAAGAAGTGTGGAGGTTGAAGCAGGTTTTGCTTAAAGCATTAGATCTGGTAACAAATTTATTATTATTATTATTTCACTACATTTCAAGGCAGTTGTAAAACTATGGAAATATTTTTGGGAGGACAAAAAGAAGCCTTTAAAAGAGCAGAACCGAAAGCAACAAGTGTTTTACTGATGAACATGGAGTTTCTGCTGACAAAAACTAATCTTCTTTCACTTCCTCCCATAAAGAGAAGCAGAGCTGTGTGTTTAGAAACAGGCCAGAGACGAGGAGTTACAGCTCAGGGAGCGCATCAGTAGTACAAGTGTCAATTACTGTTTATTCTTCCCATACAAGCAGAGACTTTTATCTGGGTTGTTTGGCACTTGTCCAAGAATCCTGGTTTGTGTTGTTCAAACAGTACCAGCACTGAATCAGATCAATTAACTCATCCAGGAAGAGCTCCAAGCTGCACCCGCTTATGCAACATGCTGACCTACACACTCTTAAGAAGAAGACTGGAAACATGAGACTTTAACAGCATTCGGTCTGCTCAGCTTCACAATATTCACTGCCTGCCAACAAAAATATAGACAAGACTACTGTCAAAGTGTGTTTGAAACTGGATTTACTTGTGGAATATTTGTGTTTAAATTCATACTGCAAGACTCCATCTCTCTTCAATCTTAAATAGCTGCTGAATATTTATTTATTTATTATTATTTGGTATAATTTTAGAGCCAAACCTTAGGATAAACCCAAAAAGATGATGTATCTTTAAATTTTCAAGTAATAAGCAACAGTCATGATGGACTCAACCTAAAAATACTCTTGTTCCAGGCGGGGATCACACAGGAAGCAACTTTTTTCATTTGCAGATTTTTTTTTTTTTTGGGTTGTTGCAAGATTACCGATCCCTCAGAAAGTTGTTCATTCCCTAATTTCACTTTAGAGCACAAATCATGTTGAGGCTCTCACACATCTGCAGCGAAGACATTACTAATGTGTTGTCCAGAGGTGTAAAATAAGAAGCAGCCGCGTTTTTCCAACCTGCGTTTGCCTCAGCGATGCTGCTGTAAGGTGGTGGTGCGTCTTGGGCTGAACTCTCCTGGGACGGCTCCACCGGCTCCTCCTCGTTCACCAGCTGAAGCAGCAAGAACAAACAAACAAACACTGTCCAAGTCCAATCAAAACTGCAACCATTTGTAAACATGAAATACAAGAACAAATACAATTTAACTCTGTGGAGTCTGTATAAGAACCCAGAACCGCATCATTACCACCATAGAAGAGTGGAACATGATCATATTACCCGGTACTACAAAGTACCTTCATGTGTCTGGTTACATTGTTAAAGCTTTCCAGGGACCTGTTTGGTTCAAGAAATTACAGTTTAAGTTGCAGAGTCTCTAAATATCTAAATGGGTAAAAACAATGAAAAAACACTTGGCTGATAAAATATAAACAATGAATGGTGCCGTGACCTGATGTTACCCTGACAGTAATGTGACTAGTGTATTTTAGTTTAGATGACCTTTTAACTGTCTTGAATAAAATTAAATGATCTGGGTGATAACTGCAAAACCAAATCTGAATAATATTCAGAGTCGCCTAAAAAGTAAAGAAAAGATCTTGATCTTTTAGACAACTTGGACACACAAGGGCAGAGTCAGTCAGTGTCGAGAAGTCAGTCTACATTTCCAGAACAGCATCATCAGTCATAGAAACTGGGCTTAATTTCTGTACATAATTGCTACTCTATAAAATCAATTTTCAAGTCAATTTTTCTCTTACATACCGACTACTGCTGTACAGTGAACAAAATAAACACTGCAATTTCCCACTGCGTGTCAACAAACGTGTTTTGATGTCTCCGGGCCAGGACTGCGCCCATGTCGGGCCAGCTAATGTTACGAGTAACGAACTAGATCCAAAATAAAAGCCACTAACGCCCATCTCACGCTTTTCGTAGCACAACATTACACGACTCTGACTGGATAGATACTGTATACTGTAAATCTATGCAACTATCAGCACAACTCCGGGAACAAGTAGCGTTTGGCTGAGCTCCTTGTTAGCAGCTAACCGTTAGCATCGTTTCAGCTAGCCAACAACCTGTTACCTTACCTCCTGATATCTGACGTTACTGTTCTGTTCTGCCATTGTGGAAGAAGAATCTGGTGTGCAACACGTCCTCTTCCTAATTCAGTTGCGAATATATGTCTGAGTGAAATAAATATTTCCGACGAAATAGCAGATATTTACGCTTCTCCCCCCTAGTCGGCCATCTCCTTTTTTCTCAAGAACTGAGAGAGACTACAGGCTATGATGTTGCATTCAAGCGCCGTCGGCAATTTCAGTTGTTCGTACGCTCGAAGTTTAGAAATAAATTATATATAAAATCAGCCGCAATTTACAAATAACCGTTTTACATTTAATATTAAAAATACGTTTAAAAGTACCTAAAACAGCAGTTATCTGAATGATATAGCGTATTTTTTTGCCTTATACAAAACTGAAACATCATTGAAACGTTAAACCATCTGAAAAATTTACAAGTAGCACTGAAAGGCAACACGAGTTGTTTCGCGTCATGCGACCTGAAAGAAAACCACAACACAAAACCGTGACAATCAAACTCGCTTTATTAAAAAGGATAAGTGAAAAAGAAGGCTGTAAAAACCTTTTAAAAAGCACGGACAGCCTGCCGTGCTCCAGCACCTATTATAAGGATTAGTAGTGGATTTCTCCACCACTATTTCAACTGGAAATGGAGGCACTAAAGGCATCATTGGAGTGCATTTCTGCTTCTTGAAGTGCGAGGGAGAAGTCCTCAGTTCTTTTTGGGCTCTGAGGGAAGGGGATCCACCAGCCTGTTGTGCACGTGCATCATCCCTGCAGAAAGAACATTCAGCATGTTTTCTGCGATTCAAATGGCCAATCTATTTTTATTTTCTTCATCCAACCAACACTATGTTTTGTGATGACAAAAGTACACAGTACTGCACAGTAAGCACGACATGAGCTGTTATTTATCAGTACCTTTAAAGTACTTCACAGTCTTAACTCGCAGCTCCAGGGTGGCGTCTTCGTCACAAACAAAAACAGTTTGTGGGTGCTGCTGGAATGCAGACACCGTCCACATGTGATTCACGCCTTCCTCTATGGCTTTGTACAAAGCAAATGATTTGTGTGCTCCCGTGATCAGAATCACGACCTGAGAAGACAGAGAATATGTGACCTGTGTGACTCATTCATGGAAAATGTCAATAATAATAATAATAATAATAATAATATTTATGGGTACTTTTCAAAACACACATGGACACCTTACAATAAAAAGGCAAATAGTACTACATTTAAAATAGGCAAACACTACAGTTAAAGCAGACAAATACAGTACTACAGTTAAAACAGGCAAATACTACAGTAAAAACAGATAAATACTACAATTAAAACAGACAAATACTACAGTTAAAATAATAATAATAATGTCACACAATGTCATCAATGTATGTTTCCATACAGGTGCAGTGGGCAGCTATTGGGGGTGCCTGGGGGGCAATTTGGGGATGAGGTGTGCTGCCAAGAGACACCACGGGGTGTGCAGTGACCGGGGATCGAACCTGGGACTTTCGAGTCCCAAGTCGGCTGCCCTGCCTCTACAACGGAAATACTGTAAATAAAAAATGAGGAACCCCAGAATTGAGCCCTGGGGAACACCACAGATAACTGTGGCTGGTTGAGGCAGAACACCAGAATTAGCAGCTGTTAGCAAGGTCATTGATGACTCAGACCAGTCATTTCTGTGCTAGGGAGTGGGTGAAAACAACTCAATCTTCTAATATTTTAGAGATAAAGAGCAAAGTAGAGATGGTTCTGAAATCATTTTGACCACTGTAATTTGCACCAGTATTTTTTTTTTTTTAAACAATTTGGGTTATTAGTGCAGCCTTGACAGAAGATGCAACATCAGTTGACATTAAAGAAGAATAGTTTTAAGTATGAAGAGAAAACTCACAATTAGTGTTTAATGTTCTGTTCTAGACCTTGAAAGCTAATCATTCCTTACATTGCTGTGTTTGAGTTTGTGCAGAAACACAATAAAGCAAATAACCGCACTGACAGGACATTCATATGGTCTCCTAACCTCTTTTGCATCCATGACCGTCCCCACTCCAACAGTCAGAGCCATGGTGGGCACTTTTGAGAGATCTCCATCAAAGAAGCGAGCGTTGGCCATGATAGTGTCCTTTGCGAGAGTCTTCACCCTGGTTCTGGACACCAAGCTAGAACCAGGCTCATTAAAGGCAATGTGGCCATCTGGTCCAATACCTGACACATGACATTGAGATTTTTTTTTTAATTCAATTTTCTTCACTGCACAGTCTCTAACACTACTGATTACAGTATTATCAGCACTGTGTTTGTCTGACCTCCGACAAACAGCTGAATCCCTCCAGCAGCTTTTATCTTCTCCTCAAAGGCGTCACACTCTGCTTGAAGGTCAGCGGCGTTTCCATCGAGGACGTGGGTGTTCTCTGCTCGTATGTCTATGTGCTTGAAGAAGTTATTCCACATGAAGGAGTGGTAGCTCTCAGGGTGGTTTCTGGGGAGCCCTAAAAATAAGACCCAACGCTTTCAAGTGTTTGTCTTTGCATATTAATTGTATTTGTCGGAACAAAGATCGATAAGAACTCACCCACATACTCATCCATGTTGAACGTCTTCACATATTGGAATGAAAGTTCTCCATTTTTATGGTATTCAATCAGCTTCTTGTAACAACCTAAAGGGGTGCTTCCTGAGAAGAAGCAATTAAGAACCAGTTTAAAGTGAAAGCACTAGCCTGTTTTGCCTTTTCAACAATTTAGTTACTAATGTTTCAGTTTTTTTTTTTAAATCTCACTGAGTCAATGGCTTTAGGCAGAAACAGCCTGTGACTACAGTACTGTATTATAATAAATGTGAATAAAAAAAATAAACACAGCTTTGCAGACAGCTCCACCTCTTACCTGTGGGGAGTCCTAATGTGAAATATTTATTGGGTCCAGGTTGAAACTGTAAAATTCTGTTTCTTATGTACTTTGCAGCCCATTCGCTTGCCTGGTCGTAGTCATTCAGAATGATCAACTTCATGGTCCTGAAAGAAGAAGAAGAAGAAGAAAAAAAAAAAAGAAATCTGTACAAATCACTTCAGCCTCAAGCCAGCAACTAAAAAGAAACCCAGCTAAATCAGACTTTGGACCCATCAAGATAACTGCATCATGAAGCAACACTCAGTACAACAATGTTTTATCCTTTTACAAAACTAGAATACAAGCTGTAAAAGTAACTGTCACAACTTTGAGTTAAAAAATGCGTGTTTGTGTCCTGGAAACGTAAAAAGACAACTAATAATCTCATTTTACCTCAACGAGCAGCTCTCAGTTGTTTTGAGTCAGGTTGGATCATGTGACCAGGAAGCGCGGATGTGACGTTCAATGACTGGCTCGGAAAATACCAAGTCGCCGTCAAATTACCGGAAATGTTTCATTTGAAGTGACGCGATTCATAATCATATTTAACTACCGGTAATCAATATCTCACCCAAACGATTTACAAAAACATATAGTTTGCCAAATACTGTATAAGCCTAAAAGAAGAACGAGGAATTTCTGAGCTTGACGCCGATTTCCGGATATCAGGCAACATTTAAAAATACGATGTCATACTGTACATTGAAGTGCTCCTCATACAATATTGTCATTTGAAATATTTTAATTTGAGCAGCATTTGACTTCTGTAGCTTTCTTGTAGGTTGTGACAGAAGCTTCCCTTGCAGTCAAAGTACAACTTAAAAAGCAAAATGTTTATAAGCATAGGTGTATAACAGAACACAGTAATGTTGAATTAACAATGCAATTGCATGCTAGCTTCTCATTTTTTAAATAATCAACTTTCTGGATTCAATTTCTCCATTATGGCATTTTAGTCTGATGTAAGATAAACTGGTAGTCAAAAGAACTATTTTCTTCTGAAACAAGCATTGTAAGAGATCCACATTTGTATTGCAATATCATCTCATGTGTGGTTGTTGGTAAAATTTAAAATACAGTATTGGAAAGTTGCTACAAAGCCCTAAGCAAAATCTGGACACCGACATTTTTATTTGTTTAGCAATGCAGCATATTTAATTTTCTTAGCATTGTGGTGATAATGTGAGAGGTTTTCAATCACTTTATTAAAACCATATTGTGACACAGACCAGAACAGTTACAGAGCACACAACAGAAATAAATACCATCATGTGTACAGCGTTCATTGTCAAACAGAGTATTTGCAGCTGGTTTTAGATTTAAGTCATCCAGAAAGACAGAGGGCATGCTATAACAGGCAGATGTGCCACCATGAGCTGACCTCAGTGAGCTCAACGATCTGCCTGCTTCTGACTGTCGTGTGCAGTTCCTATAACACTCCTCCAGCTCTGATGCGGAGCCAGGCTGCATCTCAGTCTGACTCCATTAGCTCATGGTGCTTTGCTTCAGGAAGCGGCTTTAATCAAGGTCCATATCAGGCTTATTCTCTGTAGATTCTGAGGTTGGATTGCCCGTGCTCTCAGCTGTTCCTTTGTCTGCAGGTTCCTCGGGTGACTTCTCCTGTCCGTTGACAGGACCGTTCTGCTCCGCAGCCACCTCCTCCTTGGGGAGCTCCACCTTTGGCTTGGGCTTGGTCACAATAGGGTTGCAAGCAGAAAACAGCTCCTGGGAAGTCAAATAAAACAAGTTAAAAAAAAAAAACAACAACTAGTTTTTGCCAATTATTATACAAAGTTATTTTTAGCCAGTAGAGGAATCTGCATGTGTGCTAATAAATCTTGTTTGTGGTGATTATCCAACAAATAATATTTTACTGTATACAAAATAAAACAAAAAAAAAATACTTTTATAGTTCCTTGAAAGAACGCATATTACCCACCACCTTTCATGCCAGTGTTAGACTAAGATCATCTTTTGTTGCAAAATAAATAAATACAAATAAATAAAAATAAGCTATTTTGTAGCTCCCAGCTACTAACTCAATGTCTGTAGAATTATCTCTGTTAGTCATTTTTATAATTTGCCAATGCTGATTAGCTGTGGAGGTAAGTTTGAATTGGGATGACTACAAAAGCTAAGTTGTTTTCACTTCCTCTGGATGACATTAATTTGGCCTCCAGCTCTAATGTTAAAAACCTTGGTGTTGTTTTTTTTTTTTTAAAGCAGGATATGTCTTAACCCCCACATCTTCCACCTGCATATCACTAAAATTAGAAATATCTTGTCCAAAAATGATCAGTATTTTGTCCAACTGTAAAACTGGTCCAGGCATTTCTCATGTCTAGACTGGACAATTGCAATTGTTTACTAAGGGGTGTCCAAATATTAAATAAATAAACAAATAAATAATAAAATCTTCAGTTGATCCAAAATGCTGCTGCCGGAGTTCTAATGAGAGATGGAAGGAGAACATCTCTCTCCAGTTTTAGCTTCTCTCTATTGGCTCCCTGTTAAATTCAGAACCAACTTCCAGTTTCTGTCCATGAGGCTGACACATTATCCACTTTTAAGACTGGGCTCAAGTCTTTCCTTTTTGACAAATACTATAGTTAGGGATGGCTTGGGTTTCTTGAGCTATCTTTTAGTTTTGCTGCTATAGGCTTGGACAGCTTGAGGAAAAAATGACCACATGTCCTCACTCTGCTGCTGTTTTTACTTGCTCCACTCTACCTGTTTGTATTTGTATTTATTTCCATCATTAACATGTTTTTTTGTCGTCTAGTAGAAAGTACATCTGGACATGCCCTTCTGTGTCTGTTTCTTCTTCCTGTCCTCTTAACCCCCCAGCCGGTCGAAGCAGATGGCTGCTCGTCCTGAGCCTGGTTCTGCTGGAGGTTTCTTCCGTTTAAAAAGGGAGTTTTTCCTTTCCACTGTTGCCAGCATGCTTGCTCAGGATGAGAGACAGATGAAGTAAAGACTCAACGCAATCCGTTGGCTTCCCTAGATAACTTTTAATAATCAGCTGTTTCATGGATAAATGTTTCTGTTCAGTGCCCTGAAATGACTTCTGTTGTGACTTGGTGCTATATAAATAAACTGAATTGAATATACAGGTGGTCACCGACTTACGGCGCCATCGACTTACGGCGCTCCGGACTTACGGCGCTCCGGACTTACGGC
>JARVGV010001030.1:21886248-21896899 GCA_031762435.1 Hypsolebias longignatus | reverse complement strand
AAAAAGAAAAAAATATAAAATGCTGCATAAAAAAGGCAACGTACGGCGCGATGACGTCACTGGGGGCGGTGCCGTAAACGTGAAATGCCGTAAACCAATGACGCCGTAAACCAAGGACTACCTGTACTGTTAAAAAAAATGAAATTTAATTAAAAACACAGAAGAAAATTAATGTTATTTGATTCTCCTAAGTCTATTTAGTGGATACAATATAATGTGCACCCTGATAAATTATATTTACTTAAAAAGGAGCATCTTACTTCCATTTCTTCATTCTCTTGAGGCGTCTTCTCCTCAGTTTCCTTCTGAGCTTCCCCTTGAGCCTCCTGCCCACCCTGATCGGTCTGCATCTTGTTCTGAAAAACAAATCAGACTACCGGTATGTCTAAAAAACCTGATGGGGCAGCTAATTTAAAATCAATTATAAAAGTCAAAATATTTAAATATAGTTTGAAGCTGCACGGTTGAGTAAGAATTTTCATTCATTCATAAAGTTGTTTGCACTTGAGCTACACATGAGCAAACCCAGCAAGTTGTAGATTTGTTCACAAGTTCAATATAGTTTCCAAGATCCTAAAAAGTATCTAGTAAAAATCAAAAAGTTAAGAAAAAGTCTGGCAAAAGTTCATGTACTTCCTCAATACTTATGTCCAACTTAATTACTAGCTTCAAAAAAGTTGTTTTCCACGAGTGTTATCTGCAAAAAAATATATATATATATAAATAAAAAGCATTAAAATGTGATAGAATCACCACAAAAAAGGTTTTCTTTTTCTAATAATCAACATATAGTTAATGCTTCTGTTCTAATTTTAGACCTGCTCTGTTGTCAAGACAACAGAAACGCACAAACAATTGATCATGACAAAATAACATCTAGATGTTTTTTTGTGCTTCTGAGGTGACAAAATAATAATAATAATAATAATAATAATAATAATAATAATAATAATAATGAATTTAATTTGTAACAAACTTTTCATTAACAAAAATCTCAAAGTGCTAAAATGACAAAAACTAAATTACACAAGTGCTGCTGTGCGGCTGTGGTACCTCTCCATCCTTGTCAGAGACTTGTTCGGTTTCCATGGGTTCCTCTCCCTCGTCAGACTTTTGCACTTCAACCAGAGAGGCGCTGGACACACTGAAGATGCCATGAATGTTCACCCGCACCTTCACTTTCACCTTTGAGCTTTCTCCAGATGTCTGTGGGACAACCTTCTGGATCAGAAACTGACCTGTAGAAAGGGAGAAAAACAGCATTAATCAACGTTCTGGTGTTCCTAACGTCAGGAAAATATCTACTGGATCACACAGACAGCAGAATGTGTCTTTTTATACCCGTGTCCTTCAGAAGCTTTGTATCTTACCAATGATGGGATCAGGATAAGGCAGCTCATTGGGACAAGCGTAGTACGCCTCCAAAGAGAAAGGCTCCCTCCGGTAGAAGGTCAGCACTTTGGAGAAAGGTGCTGCGTGGTTCTTAGGAAATACCTCACAATCACTGTGCAAACACAATTTTATTAAAAATACATGTATACACTTTAAAACAGTAGAAATAAATCTGCTCATGTTTTTTTTTCCCATTTACTTTACCTTAAACCTTCTTCTGCAGCAGAGTGCCACTTCAGAGAGATTGGATACGGAACCACATCTGTGATGGAGAACTCCCGGACTTTGAAGGCAGGGGAAAGTATTGCACACTGAGGGAAGAAAAACATTACTTTTTTTTTTTGGGATGATTCATACCACACAAACAGATGTTTATACTCATCAGACTGAAACACGTGATCATCTTGTGAGCTACACAAGGGGCTGGATCAGCATGGTACCTGAAGGGCACATCCTCTTGCCACTGCTTCGTCAGCATTCAGCGTGGTGCTCAGCTCTTTCCCGAAAAATTTGCTGATTCTCTCTTTAACAGCTTGGATTCTGGAGGCACCGCCTACTATCTCAACTGCATAGATGTCATCTTTTTTCAGTTCTTATCACAGGAGAGAGAAAGAAAATCAAGGTCATATCCTGAACTTGGTAAACAGGATAGTGAGAATTATTTATTCTTCTGCACACTCTACTTACTGGCATGTTCCAACAGGCTATGAAGAGGAGGCTCAACTCGAGCCAAGAGATCAGCACACATCTCTTCAAAGTGACCCCTGTGGTAAGAAAAAAAAAAAAAACAACACGATTTAATTTTTGTAGGAGGAACTCGAGACACGAGTCAGTACAAGCAGCAGAAATAGGTTTGACATTGGTCTACCTGTTCATGTGTCCAGAGACGTCGATGTCGTTCATGAAGCACTCGATGTTCAGCGGCAGGTCAGAGGAGTTGGCGCTCATGAGCTTCTTCAGTTTTTCACACTCCTGGTAGAGCCTGACCAGAGCTCTGGGCTTGGACTTGACATCAAGTTTGTACTTCTTGCCAAATTCTTCTACAAAGTATTTGACCAGTACCTCGTCAAAATCTTTACCTCCCAGCTGAGGGTCGCATGCTGTGGCAAGAACCTGAGGTGGGAGAAAGAGGCAATGAGACGAGGACGAAACAACTATTATTGATTGGTAACTAGTTGAATGCTGATTGAGTTCCACCTTGAGTTTGCCCTTATTGAAGGCACACACTGACGTCTGATATCCAGAGTGGCCGAGATCCACAAACACCACGTTTCTGGGCTTCTCCTCCGGAGCAGGGAGGTCCTGTTTATAGATCCCATATGCCAAAGCAACTGTAGGGAACAATGATGTATTAACAAAGTGAATTAGACCATTTTAAGTAGTCCTTTGTGAGTCCTTAATATTAGTCTGAATTTAGATCTACAATTAGTGACATGTACACAAAAATATCTTGGTACAAACCTGCAGTTGTTTCATTCATAAGCCTCAAGCAGTTGAGTCCAGCAACCTGAGCAGCATCTATCAATGATCTCCTCTCAGCATCCGTGTAGTAGCAAGGAACCTGGTTCCGACAGAACACCATTTACAATCAAACAACAGAGGATACATATTACGCAGTCATTAAACTATGTACAAATTAAATGGCTATATCAGATATGTCACCAGTTTTCCATCTTCTCAGATTCAGCATTATTCTTTGAAAGTTAAAATAAAATCTATGTGACATACTTTGGTCAAAATTTATGACCCTCTTAAAAAGTCAAAAGCTTATTCAATTGATCTGCTTCTTTGGGGTCTTGAGGACATTAAGGCCTGGATGGCACTTAACTCTGAGTTTTAACAAAACCAAGACAGAGGTGATGATTTCTGGAGGTATTGCTGGGCCCTCCCCATAGATCTCGGTTTCTTGACCCCGTACAGCAAATTAACAAGAAAGGAATTTAGGGGTTGAATTGAATTTAACAGCCAGATCAGGTCAATTGTTAAAAGTTTATTATTTGAGACAGACAGCCAAAATAAAACCCATCATTCCTAAAAGACACTTGGAGACAGTAATCCATGCCTTTGTTACCACCCAGCTGGATTACTGGAACACGGTTTATGTAAGGGTTAGTGGGTCCGCCATGGTCCGACTGCAGAGGATCCAAAATACTGCAGCAAGGCTTTTAACAGGCACATGTAAATATGAGCCCATCGCTTCCATTTTATCCTCACGTCACTGACTGCTCATGCAATTTAAAACACTTTGATTTTAAAACTCTGAATGGCCTTGCATCCTCCTACCTCTCTCTGATCTCTACAAACCCTCCCGCTCGCTCAGATCAGCTGCTTCTGAGAGTCCCTAAAACCGGACTCAAACTCAGGGGGGGTCGTCAAGCTTTCTGCTGCAGCAGCTGCTATACTGTGGAACGAGCTGCCTCTCCATCTCAGACGGGCCTCTACATTAAGTTTTTGTAACGCTTCCTAAAACCCCCATTTTCTTTGGATTTTAACACTTTTTTGTAAACAGTCGTTTTTATGTATAACATTTCTTTTGTAGGTTTTATTGTTTTAATTCCTTCCTTAGATAATTTTACTAATTGGCATTTATAATGTATGTGAATGTTTCTGTTCCAGTGCACTGAGATGACTTCTGTTGTGACTTTGCACTATATAAATAAACTGAATTGAAATTAATAGTTTGATCGTATCTTATGCATTTTACTGTTTGTTACGTGGTTTTATTTAACTTTTGTTTTTAATTTTAAATTGTATTGTGTGAGCTGTGTTTTAATGTGATTCTGTGCAGCAATTTGCACTGCTGTGGTGAGTGAAGTGCTTTACAAATAAAAGTTAGATTTAATTGGAAAAATATACAAGGATTGCAAAGATAAAACTTGAATTTTAACTCTCCTTTGTAAGTGACTCTGGGCTGCAGATGCCACATAACAAAGAAATGTTTTTCTCTCTCATCCACTCCGTGAAACCTGGTATCCACTGCTGGCTCATTCTATCTTTTTATTAAAATTTTAAAAGCTGATGTAAAAAAAAAAAAAAAAAGTGCAATTTTTAACCAATGTCAGGCTTTTTTTAAAAACAATGACAGCTTTCATGAAAGCATTGATGTCGCAATCAATCACATGGTAATTTAGAAAAACTTAAGGAAAAACTGAGCACCCACATCAGATTTCCTACTCTCTGCAGTACTGATAACAAAATAGCTTTTTTTTATTTGCATGAAGTTTATACTGGTAACTTGATTTAAATTTACTGTCAACTTTAATCAAAGTAAGAGAAGAGTTCTTAAACTTGATGCATCAACTCAAGACAAGTCTTGTCAAGTGAAAAAGCTGTAAAGCAGGGTGTGTCGGGGTGTGTGTTTTCTAAAGATGACCCACTTACAGACACTACACAGTCAGCTACAGGCTTCTTCAGAGCACTTTCTGCTGTCTCCTTCAGCTTGGTCAGCAGCATGGCAGTGACCTGCTCAATGCTGAACACCTTCTCCTCCTCCATGTACATCACCTTCAGTAACAAACATGAAGATGCAGAACATTGGTGTCAGCTCAGCACTAGAAAACTGAACAGAGTAATAACTGCTAGATGAAGCATAACTGTGTGACACAAGCTATTATCAAATAATAAAGTGATTTAATCTCATCAATACAAGTAAAACGACATGTATCCACACATAAATTACTGTTATGCAACACTGTCTGTAATTATTTTCAGGCAAAACACTCTTCCAGTCTGCTTTTACAATACAAAACTTTAACTTTCAGTTTTATCAGGGCTTCTTTTGAGTTGGTACCAAAGGTCTAAGTGATGATACGGACATTTTATAACTTCAGTAAACTCCATTTATAGATGTGCTGTTTGATGTGCTGTTACTGCTTTTTTAATCCGAAATGCTCAAGTGAAGAACACATTAAACAATTAAAAATAATAACAAACACTCAATACTGAGAACAAATAAACAAACTAGTCCCAGAAATGTCCATGTTCTGAACTTTAAGTGCATGAGCAGTAGGAAGATGCCTATTTTTTTTTTTAAAGTTTACTAGATGCCCCCTGATCTTCTCACCTTGATGCCTGTTGTGCCTGAAGGCATTTGTGCAATATCATAAACCAGACTGTTTTTTAGGGACTGCACATAAGGATCTGAAAACGCTCTGCCATGAAAACGCTTGAACCCTTGGACTGTGTTCTTGCAGTTTGTGACAACCTGTAAAGAGACACAGTAGAAGCCAAACTGTGAATGTATGACTTGAATGCTTGTCCTGTGTTGGTGCTGCATGTGTAATGTAACCATGTCCAGTGTTCATTCTTAGAGCAGCACAGAAACTCTCATCCTTCTTTACAATTTTTTTTTTATTTTTTTTTTTTAATTTATGAAAAAGTGCTAAGTGGCCTTGGCGCTTCACAGAAAACGTACCTGGCTTTTTGCAGCGGCACCGATTGATCGATTTCTGGGTCCAAATGAAACACATGCTCTGCAAAGAGAAAACGCAATAAAATCAACTTTCTTACACATGTGCAGGCATGGTAATTAGGTTTTGTGTTGTTTGATGATTAAAACAGACCAAAACTATTGACTGACATATCTGTATTTATTATTACCGGTATTGGATTTACACACTTATGAACAAAAGATATGTTTTGTTCAGCTGCTCCCTTCTTCAGGTGTTGCTACAGCAAGCCAACTCATGAAAGATTTGACAACTGTTTTACGCCGGATGCCTTTCCTGATGCAAACGGGGCTCGAACCCGCAGCCTCAGGATTAAAGGACCGTGGCACTGACCACAAAGCTACCGCTGCCTCCTTAAGCACTTATGAAAAGTAGAATATAAAATTTAAAATAAATCTATTCAAAAGGTCAACTTTTAAAATAAGGTATGAAAAAAAGGAGCAAAGATTAGTTATTTTAAATTTTAAATCTCATGCATATTTTATCAATTAGGTAAGGCAATATATGAATTTGTCAAGTTTTTATTTTTGCTAATGTGACTTGGAACAATTAGTTGTAAGATAAGATAGAACTTTATTGATCCCACAGGAAATTGTTGTGCCAGAGTATCAGTACAAAGGAACACACACAAGAAATCACACAAGGTGTTAAAAAAAAAGTGGTAGAGAGGTAAATAAGGTATATTGTGGCACTATTATTTTTTTAATCTTCCATTTTGGAGCTACTAAACTATGCATTGTTACTTCCGATTCTGGACTGTGTGTGTAAGAAAATCAAGCACAATGGACTGATGGAGCCGTGTTTGACAGCCAGGATTTAACCGGCCTCCATTCAACATCATGTGTCTCGGTCACTTGACTGCTACGTTGATAGACTCCAAATTACGAAATTTATTTATAATTAACAGCAAGTATTAAACTATGTAATGTGGTTTTAAAATTGCTAATTTAAACCAGAATCGTTTAGGAAAAGCTAATGTTAGCTTTAGCACTCACATGCCGTTTCCTGTTGTGAAATCTGTTAGCATGCTAACTAGCTAGGTAGCAACCTTAGCTTAACTCAGCTGTGGTATCTGTTAGCATGCTAACTAGCTAGGTAGCAACATTAGCTTAGACCTGCATTTTGGATAACGGCAAGATAATTCACTCCAGTTTAGTATGGGACTAAGTAACATTACATAAATCATACACGGATAATGCGAGTCCTCATACTTACGGTGTACATCGGTCGCTGTATTCATTAGCGACAGTTTCAATGCCTCCGGCTCTTGCTACCGCTACATAGCAGTTCATAAACCCGACGTCAAAACCTACAACCGACATTTTTCACTGGTTGACTCACGTGTTGGGAGTTATATAAAGAGAAAATAAACTAAAGTCGAGTGCTAAAATGTACAGCAGCAACTACGGTGGATTCCAGTGAATGGACAGTGAACCACCGTCGCTCTTGTTCCATGAAACTGAACAGCAGCGTGCAGTGCGATGAGCCGAGAGCTTTCAGGAATCTTCTGTCACTCCGTCGTCCCACTGCAGAGCCTCCGCAGTCTGGCTCCGCCTACAGCTCGGGAATGGTACTACAAGGTTGCGCTTCAGTCTTTTTCATAGTCTTTAGGCACAAAATTAAGTAAGGCAAGGTTGTCGTTTTTTTTTTTCCCGGATGCTCCCTTTTTCAGGGATCAATACAGCAAACTCGCATGAAAGATTTGTAATTTGTTTTACGCTGGGCTCGAACCCATCCTCTCAGAACTATGGCTCAAACTATGACACAAACAGGTATCTCTTGTAAATGAGTCCTTGAGATTCAATGAGATTAACCTGCCTAAATACAGGTTGAATGAATGGCACAGACCACCGATCTACAAGCCCCAATACATACATAAATTAGTAAAATAAATAAATAAAATAATTAATTTATATAGCAGGAATGTTTAAACACATTTAAAAAAATGTTGTTCTTGGTTGATGTAGAAGTAGGCGTTTAGCACATGTGGGATCTTCTCTGGGTATTATGGTGTCCTTCCACAGACCAAAAACATCTATGTTAGATTAAAAGGTAAATTATCCCTAGACCTAGAAGTGGAAGTGTGAATGACAGTGCTATAAAGGTTGATATTATAAAATAATAAAACTATACTTTTTAATCCCAAAGGGAAATATCAGCCTGGTTTCATTAAGAGTTGTTATAGATGTTTATGGCTGTTGCAGGAAGGATATCCCACAGCAGTCCATCTTGCAGCAGATCTGAAGAAACTGGCTGCAGATGTCAATCCGTCCACCCAGTGGCCTCTCAGTCCTCCTGTGCAGCAGGACCACCTGAATGTTGGGCAGAACTCCTCCCTGAGCGATGGCCACTTCTCATAGCAGCTTGCTGAGCTCCTCATCATTGCAGACAGCCAACTGCAGGTGTCGGAGGATGATCCTGGTGTTCTTCTTGTCATGAGCCATGTTTCCTGCCAGCTCCAAGGATCTCAGCAGTCAGTCAGTTGAACACATCCAAAAGGTAGACGGAGATGCATCCACGGCACCTCCTTTACAACTCATTCAGGATTTGGGGCTGCATTTGAGGTAATATTTGAGCTTTGAGATGTTCATCTGCTGATCCTGGTTGTAAAAACCACCTTGTTGTCATGGTTACGCTTCATAACAAATGCCCAAAGGTAAAAGGGTTTCAGTAAAAATCCTTCCAGCTGAACAGCATCCAATACCAGAGGAAGTTATCATCCAAATAAAAACAAATAAATAAAATAAAAAGCCATTCAAATACAGAAAAAAGAGGGAATAAAGTTTTCACAGTGGCACAACTAGAGCTGCTGCCTCTCAGGAAGCCACTTTGAAAATAAAAGCACGAACTCAGGAAATATTGCACATCACACCAGACATACAGTGAATATGTTACAAATTACCCTCAGCTACTACTACATCAAATTTGAGCTTATCTGTAAAACTGACTGAATTAGAGAAGTGATTCGAAGGTCACCGGTTCAACTCCCCGGACCGACAACATCAAAATGTGGGTGGGAAAGGTGAAACACTCATGTGTGCCTCAACATTCATTTGCCCCACTCTTGAGCAAGGCCCTTAACCTCCACCATCTCCTTCCCCAGGTGATCTAGATGGCAGCTCTCTGCTCCACACCGATGGCTGTGGTAGCTCAGTGGTTGTGTCAGCAAGGGCATCTGGTGTGAAATCAAATGCCAACTAGTCTTCAAGAGAGTTAGTGTGGCAACCCCAGAAGAAGGGAGCAGCCGAAAGACAATTAAAAAAGTACTAATGTTAAAGCGGCTGTCAATTTAAATTGGCTCTAAAAAGTTAATGCGTTGTAGATTCTCCGCCAATGATTATTTTCTAAACGTCTCATGAAATAGTGGTTTATGAGATATTTTAGAAAAGACAAAAAGACAACACTGACACAAGCAAACACCTGCATCGTTTTTCACAGTTGTCTTTCAACGGTGGACAGCGATCATTGCGTGACCCTCAAACTCCCAGTAATTTTATTTAAACTTTTAACTAAATTTGAACCCTGTTTTAGTCTAAGAAAATAAAATTTCACGACAAGCTGATGTGTGACTTTGTCAGAGGCAGATGTCAAACAACCCTTTTTTTTTTGTTCTCTCTCCAGATAAAATAAAATCTAATCCAATGGATGACTGCACCATCTGCAAACTGTTTGGCACAAAAATCAAGCTTACAGGTCCAAAGTTTGATTTATTCAGCACTTCAGGTCATCACTGTTGACTTCTGTGATGACAGTATTAAACTGTACTTGCACAGACGTTACAGAAAATACCAGCAGGACATCCGGTATGATATATGCTCCGAACCTGAATTAAATTTTAGGATATTCATGTAATTTGAATTCAGTTGGTGCAAAACCTTGTTCATAAGGAGGTATTTTCTGAGAAAATATTAAAACGATAAGGTTTTCCAGGCATTAAAATACTGTATTGAAATACTGTAGATCAGAATATTGGACATAGTTGAACATATTGTTAAAATCTACAGAAATATGCAATCATTCTCATAAAGTAACTTTTTTTATAGTTTCATAGTTCAAAATATTTGGGTAGGTGAGTCAGAAAGTTTTGGTGCGCTACTTTATAAAATACATTTATTCATAGAATTTCTTCTTGTGAATTATTTGTGTAAAAAATATCCACAGGACAATTGTGATCATTTTGACATTCATTTACATTTTAACCAGGACATTTTCTCACAAAGCATGTCAAAAAATTTACAAAAGGCAGTTTTTCTTTTGTTTTTAATAGTTGCCAGTGAACAAACACAAAATTGGGCAATTGTTTTATCTTAACACCAGCTCAAAGATACATTCTCCTCAGGATAGGAGTTTTATTTCATTTTCCACTCAGTTTTATGTGCTTTATGTACAAGTCTTTATTAGTGACACATCCACACTGTATCGTGGTGGTTCACTTTTTGCAGCTTCACTGCACTGCAGGTTTTTAGACCCCCTTAATATTGTGAGTATGGAACATGCTGTGCTGTACATTCATCTCATAGCCATCATCTTCATCACTAAAGTCCTTAAGAGCATATTAGTTTATATGAGAGGTTAGTAGGTTTATAAAGACTTAATTTATATACAAACACTGGTGTATGTATGTACAGTATGCATGCATGCATATACAGTATACAGTATATATATATATGCATGCATATATATATATATGTATATATATTTATATGTATATATGCATGCATTCATATATATACTGTATATATATATATATATATATACAGTATATGCATGCATATATATACGTATCTATCTATCTATCTATCTATCTATAT
>JARVGV010001030.1:21871520-21884203 GCA_031762435.1 Hypsolebias longignatus | reverse complement strand
AAAATGCTGCATAAAAAAGACAACGTAAGGTGTGATGACGTCACTGGGGGCGGCGCCGTAAGTCGGAAATGCCGTAAATCGATGGTGCCGTAAGTCGGGGACTGCCTGTAATACTTTATGTATTGTCATCATTATATATGTTCCTATACAATGGAGAAATTGGCTCTCTGCATTTAACTCATCCACCACCAGGTGGAGTAGCGGGCAGCTATTGGGGGCACCTGGGGAGCAACTGGGGACAAGGCATCGTGCTCAGAAACACCACAAGATGTGCAATGAATGGGGATAGAACTCGGGACCTGTGGGTCCCGAGTCAGTGGCCCTGCCTCCTAAATTTATTTTTCAACGTTTGAATAATTAAATACATGCTGGAATTTTGATTTCAAATCAAGCGTGATTCACTGTTATATAAAAAATTGCAAAATAACAACATCAAACCAGTCTGATTGATTTGCACAAAACAATGATTTCAGTTTTATTTTATTTTTCTTCATCGTTATTGGTTAGACAGTGTTGGGAAAGAGAGGAGCTTCTTGAGAGGTGGTGGATGTTTATTCATCGTTTTCGTAGTCAGCAGGGTTCTTCCTTTTGCTCTGTTCGTGGGCGTGGTTGCCCCAGCTGTAGATCATATAACCTAAAGCCATAGCTGCAAACAGCAGGACAAATCAACAGAATTTAAGTTCCATTAAAAAGTTATGCTGCCAAAGTTTGATTTGCAAAATTTTCGCAGACCCTTTCTGCAACATTTCAGCATATTAGATAACAAGGAATACGTGATCAAAGTCTAAAAAGTGGTAGCATGTAGTAGTAACAAAAATCATAATTTGAAAAAATATAACTAAAAAATACAATATTTCATTTAAGTTATATTTGTTTATTTCTTTAATAAAAATAAATAAAAGCTCAGACGGAAAAATCTATTGGAATGATTTGTACAGTTGTAACTACCCAGCTCTACAAATTGGCATTATTAAAAAATACATCCCATAACAAAAACAAACGGTTGGTAAATAACAAAAAAGCAAACTTGGAGAAGTGAGGAAATAGGCTCACTCCATTTAATGTATCATTTGTAATCATGATGTGTTCTAGTACCAGACAAGAACGTTAAAACATCGAATACCAAAATAACTTACGAGGAGCAACTCTGAAGAATGAATCCCTGAACCTTCTCCATGTATTTGGGAGCGCTTCAGAGAAAAAGTTGGGGAAAGCCTTCTGCTCAAAGGGAGACAGACTGAATGAGATCACATGCCTGACCCTGGCCAAATCTCCAAAATGGAGGCCCATGTTCACTGATGAGATTATCTGAAAAATCAGCATTAAGACTGTAAGCAAACACCCAATCACATCTGCACATACATTAAGAAAATGTCATTTAAACTGACATTAGGGGACAGGATCCCACTATGTGAATAAAACACCTACTTTGGTGTCTCAAAAATATATTTTAAAATATTTAAATTTAAAATGTTTGCCAATAGCTTAATTTAAACATTTAAACATAGAAATTATACACACTATTTGTTAACAGATAAAAATTATATAATTTTTACTGACATTATAATTAAAGCTCTTAGTAACCTAAAGTTTTTGACAACATTTGTACAATTTAATGATCATTAAAAGCTACACGTTTCTGCCACTATTAGTTTGTGGGTTGGACAATGAACATTTTCAATTTAAATACTTGAAATGAACATGAAATTTAAATAAATTACTCCATCGATAATGCAATAATTAACTGAATTTGTTTTAGCTTTATTATGTAAAAATTTATTATACAATTATATTCACACATTTCTCATGCAATTATATTTTTTAGAAACACCAAAATATATTTTTATTTAATATATTCTATTTAACTTCCATTTTAAACCTAAATTAAATCGCCCTGATTTGTCTTCTTCTCAGCTGAACCCAGCAGTCTTGATAAAACTACTGCCATAAACTTAAGTCAGTTGTAGCAGTGATATTTAATTTACTGAATTATATTTATCTTAGCATAATCAGATAAAATGTAATATTCCTGTGTCAGTATTAAACGTTGTTGAACTTAAATTGTAGGTCGATTAAAGCATTTGACATGCTAACCAATGTATTAAATACGTTTTCAACGTGGTTTTTGACCAGATAGCATGAGTTACAGCCCTGTACAAGAAATTTACTTAAACTGTCTTCTGATTAAAAAAAAGAAAGGAGAAAAAAAGAAAATAAAGAAAATCAAATTACAAAACGAGTAGTTGAGATGAATTAGCATTAGCGGTTAGCGCTAGCTGCTAAACACGAGAGACCCGAAATATATACTGTATTTTTTTAACTTGCGCTCAAAAAGGTTGAGGTCACACTGCTAAAACACATTATACAAACTCTGATAAATGACACATGACAAACACGACGAAAGCGAATAAATACACATTTTGAATCATAACCTTGACACTCACCGTTCTACCTCTGGACAGTCGTGTTTATCTGGATACTTCCGGGTCGGTATTTGCTTGTTTGTGGACACTGAGGGCACCAGCGCCACCTGATGGACAGGCGCATACTGCAGTGGTGAAAAGCTTTTCTTCATGTTGCAGGCTCCATGATGCAAATTTAACAATTAGTGGGTAGGGCACCGTGTAATTTGCGTTAATAACCTAAACGGCATCAAACCTGATTAGTCGAGAAGAATGAAAAGTAAACAAGCTGCCACCTCAAACCTCTCAAGCTAAAGCATCTTGCAGGCATGACTTGGAATTGTGATGAAGAATTGTGATAGAATAGCACAATTGTAAAAATAATTTTACAGTTGTTCTTACTGCTTTGCTTTCATGCAGTCAGACTATTATAGTTGTTTTGTGATGTGCAAAGGAACTGGCCAGAAAATGAGGAAAAAGTAGAAAAACTTCAAAGTAAAACTTTTAAATGACCGTCATAAAATCTAGAGCTAACACACAAGAAAGCTCCCTGGGATCAAAATGTTCTAAAATTAAACAAGGGGATTTGGACGGTGCTAAATTATCCATGCAGGCACAATTGTCCTGCAGCTTTATTAACTCAGGTACAAAAATAAAATATTAAAACCAATAGAATATTTCAGAATTGGGTGGGAAAAAATGCTTTTTTGGTCAAAGTTGCATGGTGAGAAAAGTAAGATTTAGCTCATCCGCAATAGACTTGTGAAAAATGATTTTGATTCAGTTTTCCTAACAGCCAAGTGTGAATTACAAGTGGCAAGAATTAGGTTCTCAAAAAAAAAAAAAGAAAAAGACAAATGCTTAAATCAGATCTGCATTTGAAGCTCTGCAAATATAGAAACACTATATTAAATAGGTCTGATGGCCAAAAGACAAGAATTAATTTTTACTCAAGCTGACAGAGCCATGACCAGTTTGTTTTTAATGTATCATGTATTTTAGAAGGGTTGCATTGGGTTAGCAAAGCTTTTGACATTTTAACTTTTATTTTATGAGCCAGATGTCAAAGAAATGTCCATTTCATGGAATGTTATGGACAAAGTGGTGTTGACACTAAGGTATTCTGATCCGACCAGTCATTAAAGACAACTGCACATCTTCAGGCTGACTTATTGAAATTTAATCAGTTCTGCTGTCCATCTCTGAAATAAACTCTTGGAACATGGATTACACATTCAGCAAGACCATAATCTTTTTATACATTTTTAATTTCCCCCACTTTTCAGAGGAGGTGTGCACATCCTTTTGAGTATTCATAATCTGAGCAGAGACACGCAGTGAATTCATCCCACTGATATTTAGTCACATTTAACCAGTTCAAACCAGCACAGAGCTCACACACACAGGCAATCACTGACGAGGAGGAATAAATAGTTACATTTCATTCTGGAGGTTGGAACGAGAGCTGCGGGTTCAGGAGTAAAATAAAGTTTAAAAAAAAATGTGACAAGACGTTTGTTTTCTGTACAGAACAAGGTGTTACCTAAAAGAGAACAATTGTGTTAAGTCAAAGAACAAGAAATAAATTAGAAAAAAAAAGTTGACTTTATATTTTGTTGACAGTAAGTTGAACAAGACAATAAATAAATAAATAAATAAATAACACAGCCACACTTCCCATTAACATGATGATAAAATATGTTTATAGTGCAAACACACCTGCTCCAGATCTTATTTTATGTGCAGCAGTTTGATAAATTCATCGAAGCCTGGTCAGAAGATCTCCTGGCAACCGCTTAGCGACATGTGCACCTTGTGGCGACCATGTCCTTGAACTCCTTGTAGACGTAAGAGCCGTCTTTTTCGACGATCATGACGCTGAGCGGGTTGTAGTGGGAGGGGACGCACGAGGGTCGCGGTATGGACGAGTCCAGCTTCTCGTAGATGATGTTCTGCACCATGGTGTGGACGGGTGAGCCGTAGATGAAGCCCATGGTGCTCGGGCAGATGCCTCGACAGTACCTGGGGTTGTACTTTGGCGGGAAAACAATCCAGTGGTCCAGTTTGAGCTGACTGAAGCGCACCCTGAAGTCGTACAGGGCGCAGTCAGTCGTCGGGAACTCGGAGCTCGGCAGAAGCTCGGGCAGCTGCGTGTCCAGGCTTTTGTCGCCTGCCTTGCTTTTTAAAGACTCCCTCTTCCATCTCTTGTGCCCACGCCTCTGCGTCGGCTCTGCGCCTGATGGCCTCGACCTCTGGTGGGCGACTTTGCTCGTGTCGGTGAGGTAAAGAACGAGCGGCGGCGACCTCAGGGTGAACTCCAGCGGCGCTCTGGAGCTGTGGCGTCTTGCTCCGTGCTCCTCTGGGCAGGAGATGTTGATGAGCAGGTGGATGTTCTTCCGATGCGCTTTGAGGCGCTGAAGAAACAGAGTGACGTCGACTTCCACCCAGTTCCTGCTCCTCCTCCTCGCACTCCTGTCTGTGAAGTTCAGAGGGTGGTGGATCTCAGCGCCCAGCTGGCACTGGTCGGACTGGTCACGCTCCTTGATTCTCAGGTAACAAACGGGGTGGACCGGCGCCGAGTTCTCGCGGTCCAAACTGTACAACAGGGCTGACCTCAGAAGCCGCTCTTTTCTTCTCACTTGATCGAGGCTGTAAGACAAATCCTGCAGAAACGTTCCTGCAACAGAAGACGACAAAGTGCTCACTATTAAAAATAAATAAAATAAATAAAACATGAACAAACAGCCTTTGTTTCCTATATAAAAAAAAGAGTAAGTTGGTTTGAGTTTATCTTACGATGACAAAACTTTGAACTAAACCATTTTAAATCATTAAACTGAGGCGTGAATTAAAAATATCTATGAATACATTCAATTGTTTTGAGTTTCAATAAAATTAACCTAGCAGCCTTTGGGAGTATTTACTGAAAATTTAATTCAAGATGAGTTTTTATAGCTCACCACTGGACCATGGAAGATTATGGTTTTTTTTGTTTTGTTTTGTTTTGTTTATTTACAGTATTTCAATAAATAATTTAAATGAAACAAACTTTTATTTAACATTCTAAAAATCCCTGTGTTTATGCTGTCCACAACCCTTGAATTGCTGAATATTAATGTAATGATGACAATTAAAATACACTCCTTTAAAGTTAAATCAGTTTGTTAGAAAACTGATGCTAACTGGGAGGACAGCACAAAAACAAAAAAAAAAGGGAAATTTTAATTTAACTGATGTACGAAAAACAAAAAGCCATTTTAAAGATGTTGCACATTTTATGTACTCCAACACTGGCCCAAGTCTCAGAAAGAAAAAAAAAAATGCAGGTAACATTTAAAACGCTTTAAATTTTGGACTGAAGAGACATGCCCGTCTTGTTTACATATCTTTCCTCTTTCCAGCTAATTTTCATGGAGCACCCTCTGAACTTGCACATGCATCAAACTGAAATCTCATTGTTAACGTCCTACCTGGCCCTCAAGATGATCTTTCTAAAGTAAAATGTTTTTATTGTTTCTCATTTTGTCTAAAGACCGAGTCGACTTCATTTAGTGCTGACTTCTCTAGACCACTTTGAAGTAGAGAACATTTTTGAATTTTTTTATTTTTATTTTTTGTAATCTTTGATTTGTCATGTGGAAAATGCGAATGATGAAACAAGGTACCTGCAACCAAGACAAGAGATCCCATATCGTGGAGTTAACTAATTAGCATTATTTATACTCTGACCAACCCCAAAGCTCAGTTAGGTTCTCTTCTGGTCTGTGGAATCACTGGCGCCTTCATTTATATAGCAATGGATGAACATTTTATTTTTTATTCTGTCTTGTTGGGTTTTTTATTTTTTTTGCCTATTTTTGTTTACTATGGACCACATGTGTCTGAAATAAAAGTTTTTGATTGATTGATTGATTGATTGATTAATGTCTTCACCGAAACTGGTCCTTAGAAATACATTTGTAATTCTGGCTTCATTTTGTGACACCCCTGAACGAAGACGTTTAACAGCCTGGAACACTTACATTAAATATCTTATAGAAAATAAGTTTGTAGCAACTTAAACATCTCAAGATATGTGCTAAAATAAAGAGGACTGCATAACTAGATTAGACGAAAGTCATACTGAAACATGTTCATTTCATGTAAGAAGCTACAAGATGTAAAAAAGACAAGTACAACAGTTCTGTGCAAAAGTCTTGAGTCTTTACTCTTAATTCTTCATACCACTGGAGAAGCCATTTAAAACTGCCACATTGTCAGCAGCCTGCCTCTAAAACTTCATATGTTTAAAAAAAAGTTAGAGTTTTTGTAAAAAAAAATAAACAGTTTGACACATAAAATTAAATCTTAGCACCAACAAGAGGATTCACAAAGAGCTCCTGAAACTTAGTCAGCTGAAGTTTGTCTCTCAGGTGTCCATCTGTCCACCTTGTCACTTGTCCACTTTCCTCACACAGGGTGAGGCACAAGGGGACTGAAGTGAGTGTGAACAATATTTATTTGGACTTTGGCTACTTTTCAAAGTCTAAAAGAAATTAAGTGCAGTTTAAAACTTTTGCACTGGACTGTTCTGATATTAGAGTTTTAAAAATAATCCAGCATGCTCTCTGTCTGATGGGCAACTTACTAGTGAAGCGTGTGATCAATTTAGTTCCAAACACCTTTACACACATTAAACCTGGGAATTATGCCTATAGTTGTGTACATTTAAGACAAGATAGAATAGAACTTTATTAATCCCACAGGAAATTGTTGTGATAGTTTCAGTACAAGAAACATACAAGGAATCACACAAGTCGTAAAAAAAATAAAAATAACAGAACATAAAAATACTAGCAATTAAGTTCTAAACAGCTGGTGCAGACAAACAAAGTGTTTATTGTAGTACATGATTAGTATTTTTATTGTCCTATGTATAGAAAAGGGGAGGAGTTGAAAAGTTTGATAGCCATTAATGATAATAGATTATGTTAATATTGGTTTATGTTAATATTGGTTTATGTTAATATTAGTTTATGTTAATATTAGTTTATGTTATTAGTTTATGTTATTAGTTTATGTTACTATTAGTTGATTTTAATCATAGATTATGTTAATCATAGTTTATGTTAATATTAGTTTACGTTAATCATAGTTTATGTTAATCATAGTTTATTTTAATCATAGTTTGTTAATATTAGTTGACGTTAATCATAGTTTATGTTAATCATAGTTTATGTTAATCATAGTTTATGTTAATCATAGTTTGTTAATATTAGTTGATGTTAATCATAGTTTATGTTAATATTAGTTGATGTTAATATTAGTTTAAGTTAATATTAGTTGATGTTATCATAGTTTATGTTAATCAGTTTATGTTAATAATAGTTGATGTTAATCATTGTTTATGTTAATCAGTTTATGTTAATATTAGTTGATGTTAATCATTGTTTATGTTAATATTAGTTGATGTTAATCATTGTTTATGTTAATATTAGTTTATGTTAATATTAGTTTAAGTTAATATTAGTTGATGTTATCATAGTTTATGTTATCATAGTTTATGTTATCATAGTTTATGTTAATATTAGTTTATGTTAATATTAGTTTATGTTAATATTAGTTGATGTTAATATTAGTTGATGTTAATATTAGTTGATGTTAATATTAGTTGATGTTAATCATTGTTTATGTTAATATTTATGTTAATATTAGTTTATGTTAATATTAGTTTGTTAATATTAGTTGATGTTAATTATAGTTTATGTTAATATTAGTTTAAGTTAATATTAGTTTCAGTTAATATTAGTTGATGTAATAATAAAGTCACCATTACCCTTGTTGCTTTGTGTAAGACACTCATCTTGGGGTTTGATCAGTCGGATGGTGTTGTGGACTTGACCTCCCTCGATGCTCCTCTGCTCTCTGGAGGCCTTCTTGTGGACCTCCTTCAGGTATGTCATGTACCTGTGCTCGGGTGTCATCGTCCTCCGCAGGCTCGAGGCCCACCTGGCCCCCCCGTGCTCGGACAGGGCTCTGAGCAGCGGGGAGAGGATGCTGCTGTAGGTGAAGCTTCGCAGGCCGGGCAGCGAGTCGGAGGCAGCCGGCGAAGAGGAGCCGCTCCCGCAGGTGAGGAGGAGGAGGAGCAGGAGGGCGCGGAGACGACCTGCAGCGGCTGACATCAACATTCGTTTCCCCATCATGCAGAAGTAAACAATAAAATAAATAAATCAAAACTTAAGGGAGAGGCTCTCCGCTGAGGACTCGGGGGAGCGCGTGGGGGGAGGGGTTGCGGCGCGTGGGGGGGGGGAGAGGACCACGCACGTGCCGCTGCCCTTCAACGCACGCAGGTGTTTCCAATCACCTGCATCACTCGCAGGCCTTTTTCAAGAGAGCAGGGAGACAAACAGAGACGTCACGAGCTGAATGATGAAAGCAACTACAAAGTGTAAATGTCTCATAAAAGTCAGCATTTTGAATTATGGAGTTCAAAAAAGGACTTCCGGTTTTATTGGGAATAAAATGTGAACACGACAAGCGACATTAAAACATGTTAAACCATGTCTGGAATAATTTTAATAACATAAAAGCAGAGCGCCGAATGATTCGCTTGTTTGTAATGTTTAAAAGTGTCATGTTATTTTTTTTTAATTTTTTTATTTTGAAGGTGACTGCACTGAACTTCCGGCGGTGAAAACTCAAAATTCAAACTTTTAGCATTCTATGAAGGAAATCTATGTTCTGTATTATATTTTTGTACTATTGTCAAAATTTTTATGAATAATTAATAATAATAATAATAATAATAATAATAATAATAATAATAATAATAATAATAATAATAATTATATGAAGGAAAGCCACTCATTAAAGAACAGGCATCTTGTGCTGAACATATTATGGAGCTCCAGCCTTTTTTTTTTTTTTTTTGTCAGCTGCTGACAATAGGTTTTTCATGCCCTTACGGATTTATTTTTTTTATTTTTATTTATTTATTTATTTTTTTGTAAGTGCTTGGAGCAGTGTTGATGGGGGTACTCAAGCACCTCCTAAACTTAAACTCACCCTTGAAAAATAAAGAAACCATCATTAGGATTTTGTAAGGAAGCTCAGTTCTCTCTCACTCACTCTCAAACGGGTCAGTAAAATCTATGATTTAAATTTTTTATTTTTTTTGCACGAGTCGGATCCTCTACACCACCAGTCAATCAATCCAGCTTGCTCGTCAACAGCTGACCAATCGGTGACCTCGATTTATTCCGAAGGTAAATGCCTCTTACCTCCAGAAGCAACACCCCATTTTATTTAGATAATGTTGGAGTTTTGCGATCATACCACCCTGAACCATCTCATCTAATCTTGAGCAGGGTCAGGCCTGGTTAGTTCTTGGATGGGAGACCGCCTGGAAATGCCATGTATCGTAAGCGTTTGCACTTCTCAAAAAACACACCATGGGGTGCATTATTCAAGCCAAGAGCTGGCTAAGCACCCCTAGAAGGTCAGATCCTAGAATCGCCCCTGGCTTGGAGTATGTATTGGGGATAACTAATTAAATTTAATCTCAATATCTGTAAAACTGAATAAATTATCACCATTTTGTGTTTTTCATTCATCCATCCATCCATCTATTTTCTTCGAACTTATCCAAAGTTGGGTCACGGGGTTACCAGCTTAAGTAGGGAGGTCCAGACTTCCATCTCCCCAGCCACTTGGGCCTAGCTCCTCTGGAGGAATCCCATGGCGTTCCCAGGCCATCTGAGAAACATAGTCCCTATAGGTCTTCCTCTGGGTCTCCTAGAGGTGGGACGTGCCTGGAACACCTCACCAGGGAGGCGTCCAGGAGGCATCCTAACCATAGATAAGGGTAGGGACGTAGATCAACCAGTAAACTGAGAGCTTCGCCTTTTGACTCAGCTCTCTCTTCACCACGACAGACCGGTACAGTGCCTGCTTCACTGCCGACGCTGCACCTATCTACCTATTGATCTCTCGCTCCATTTTTCCCTCATTCATGAACAAAACCCTCTACTTAAACTCCTCCACTTGGGGCAGGACCTCCTTCCCGACCTGGAGAAGGCACTCCTTTTCCGGCTCAAGACCATGGCCTCAGATTTGGAGGAACTGTTCCTCATCCTGGTCGCTTCACACTCGGTTGTGAACCAACCACTCCAGCGAAAGCTGTAGATCACGATCTGATGAAGCCAATAGGACCACATCATCTGCAAAAAAAACAAACAAACAGAGAAGCAATCCTAAGGCCACCAAAACGGATCCCCTCAACACCTTGAATGCACATAGACATTATGTCCATAAAAGTTATGATCAGGTGAAATGGTGAAAAAGGGCAACATTGGCAGAGTCCAACTCTCACTGGGAGTGAGCCTGCAGCAATGCAAACCAAGCTCATATCAAAGAGGCTGGTACCCCTATACTCCCAGAGCACCTCACAGGGTTCTTCTTAACGCCTTCTTCAAGTCCACAAAGCACATGTACTGGTTGGGCAAACTCCCACGCACCCTCCAGGACCCTGCTGAGGGTGAGCTTTTCATATTTAGCTATATTGAATTTGTTTGGCTTTAAAAGCTAATCAATTAGGTGTTCATCAAACGATTATTCTCTATGGGTTAAAATCCATCCACTGTATTGAGATAATTTGCTAACACAATAAACCAACACCTCCACACACACACACACACACACACACACACACACACACACACACACACACACACACACACACACACACACACACACACATCTATGTCTGCCATTCATGACGGTGGGTGAAAATTATTATACTTTAGTTTTGACTTTTTCAGCACTTTAATAAAAGAAATAAAACTAAACTTTGTGTGCTTCTCATTACTTGATAAACTAACTATTTGAGAAATCTTATCTTTGCCTGCATGTCTAAAACTGCAGGAAAGAATGAATGTTGTGTCAAGATAAAACTAGGAAGCATTTATTTATCATCTGTTTTGTCTTGGAAATGAGCATATCACCTGATAAAGAGTTGGTCAGGTCAGCTTAGTTGAACAGACAGAAATTCTCCAAACGTCAATTCACTTTAGACAACTGGAGCATTCATCACAATAATGTCAGAGTTCCTTTTATCTTGAAATATGGGGAATATGTCGCCCTGTCTTTCCCAGGGGTCTGCAACCTGTGGCTCTGGGGCCACATGTGGCTCTTGGTCCTTGGTCTGCAGCTCCTTGAAGCTTTGACAAACATAATGAAAAATTTTAAGTCATTGGTTGAAATGTTTTAGCAGTTTTTCTGGAAATGTTTAAATGAAATTAGAGAACACAATGATGATTAGATTTAGCTTCATTTACCCAACATCTGGCCTTAAAGTGGGATAATTCTCTCAGATCCACCAGAAATACTTTAGAATACCTTTAGGACAAGTTGACCAGAAGAAATATGGTGCATAATTAATAGAGAATAGACCTAATTCAAGTTAAAGTAAATACAAAAGTTGTTTTGAAACTAAAATTTAATAAGTCACATTGACATATACAAAATTGCCTAATATTTAGACACACTTTAAATGTATGCATTATTACTTTAAAGTGGGATTTTTATTTTATTTTCTAAAATTAAAAGTAAGACTGAAAAACCTGAGTTCAAGGTTAAATAAAATTGGTATGAACTTTTATCCACCTGTTTACATCCACCTTGTTTACATGAATGCATGCAGTCTTTTCTTTAGCTCTAAAATGTAAAAATTAGGGAAGCACCAATCCACATTTTTTAAAACTTCCGATCTGATCCCGATACCTATACTGACTGATACCGATCCAGTTCCGATATCATCATCATCAATGATTTTATATGAGCTGTAATAATCTCCTCTCAAGTACAATTTGTACAAACACTGTATGTATGCATGTCCAAAATGTTAACTTGAGGTAAGTTTTATTAATGTTGGATAAGTTTTAAAGTTACAATTAAATTCTGCTAACACAAAACATGTTGTTTTTTTTGTTTTGTTTTGTTTTTTAGGTTTAAAGTGGATTAAGTGATTAATTTAAGTGATTGTTTAAAGTTTTTTTTTTTTTTTAATGGGGGGAGATGTAAGACATTTTCTTATGCCTGCACTCTTCATTCAATGTTTTCTTTTTGATGAATTTGTTTAGTTTATTTTGTCTCTTTTAAATTAATGAATAAATTACGGTAATTAAATATTATCTGCTAAGTTCATGACATAAACCAACACAGACATGAAAGTTCATACTCAATAATCCAGGTCGTCAAATCTGATCATTCTCAATCAGGTCATCTGGACAGTTTCTTTTTAGT
>JARVGV010001030.1:21775490-21801299 GCA_031762435.1 Hypsolebias longignatus | reverse complement strand
TATAAACCGATGATGAACTAATAATTAATTAGTGATGAACTTATAATGAACTACTCATGAACTACTGATCAATTACTTATAAACCGATGATGAACTACTGATGAACTAATAATGAACTACTCATGAACTACTGATGAGTTACTTATAAACCGATGATGAACTAATAATTAATTAGTGATGAACTTATAATGAACTACTCATGAACTACTGATCAATTACTGATAAACCGATGATGAACTACTGATGAACTAGCGATGAACTACTTGTGAGCTAGCGAACAGATAAAACACAGGATCCAGGATGGTAGGAAAGTTCTGCTGTGCGGAAGCGGACTCCCTGAGCCGGGTCCACGTACCAGAACCGGTGAGGACGTCGGGGTTTCCGAGCGTCACGGTTGCAGTAAAGTCCTCTCCTCTGAACTCGACGTCTTCCTGCCAGTTGACGAACTTGTGTTGTTGTGTCTGAGGGCGGGGCACATGCAGAGTGGGTCACCACGAGGAGCAGTACCTCGGGCAGAACCAGAACCAGAACATGAAGTTTGTACCTGAAAGGCCAGCTTGGACCGGACCCGGCCACTGAGCTGGTGGATGATCTGAGCGTTCAGGCTGCCGCAGCTGTCCATGTCCCCCACCATGACTGGAAAAAACTGAACAACCGGACCTCACGTCAGCTCAGCACGTAAACACAAGCAGGACTCGGAGTTCTTACCTCTGCTGGACCCGTCTGTTTGGACCCGACGAATGTGGCTCCGAACCGGTAGCTGGAGTCTCCGGTGGTGCTGAGCAGCACCGAGTGGTTCACCTGCAAGGCCCGATCAGCTGTTAAAGGTTCATTCAATCCACCGTCAGCCCGAACCAAAACTTTCTGTTTGTCCCAAAGAGTCGACCGTCAACAAAAACAAGCGACTTAAAAACAGAATTTATTGATTCATTTTATTCACAGTGGATCACGACAAACATTTAAAATGTTTGAATTAACCGGTTTTTGAAACGTAAACGTTGGACGATGTCTATCAAAGCTGCTGGGAAATCCCTTCATACACTGTTTGACTTCAAGGCTGGAGTTAGCGATCACTCTTGTAAACACAAGTTGCCAGGTCAGGTTATAAATCGCTAAATTTCAACCAAACTACGGATCTCGAAGCCGTTGAGGTGGAGACGTTCTAAAAGTTGATCAATTCCTCGCTGAACGGGTCACTAGGAGAGGAACCGGAGCAGAAACCGGTTCGGGTTTGAAGCGGACTCACCTGGAAGTGGTTACTGAGGCCCTTGTTGACGACGACTCGGACGCCTTCCATCTGCAGAGGAAACACCTCTGGGGAGAAAAACAAAACAATTTGTTTACGTCTTCAGCTGTTTGTTTACACTCCACTCATTAGCTCCGCCCACCTTTACATTTCCGGTGGCACTCGTCAAACGCTCCGGGGTTGGGCAGGGGGCGGTCCACTTCCTGCTGACGTCCAAGGGTTGCTCCAGTCAGGGGGACAACAGAGGACACTGAAGGCACCCCGAAGCCCGGCGGCACCGTCAGCCCGGATGGTGCAGGGCTGCCGACGACTGGGGGCGGGGCACTGGCAGCCAGGACTCCGCCCATTCTGAGCAAACGAAAAGATGAAGTTAGAGACGGGAACGACCAAAACTTCTTCTGGTCTTAATTTGCTCCTCTTAGGTGTCCATATGTCCTCCAGATCTGAGCCCTCAGAAGACAGGAGGTCCTGAAGAGACATGAGTTTCTGGTCCAACAGAACCCTACACCAACCTGTCTTCTTCAGAACTCCTGTGGTCCTCGCGAGGTCTCCTGTGTTTCTGGTTCTGACCAGGAGCTGTGAGGGTCCTCCGTGGACCAGAGACCAGAACAGATGCTCAACTGGACCGAGACTATGTGGTCCCAGCAGAACATTGCCAAAGTTCACGGACCCGACCTGTGGTCCAGTTCTTATGCGTCTCTTGTAAGACCGCAGGGTGGTGGACCTGTTTGCAGCTGCAGACCCAGACCCAACAAACAGGGAACCTCTGCAGGTTCTGACACCTGTCCATCAGAACCAACAGGAGCTGCTCTTCTATCGGATCAGAACATCGGCCTTCACTACTCTGGTTCTGCAGCTTTCCTTCCTTGGACCTTGTTGGTTCTGACCTGTGCCGACCAGAGCTGCAGGTGGACATGTTCTGACCCGGCTTACCAGCAGTTTGGTTCTGGACAAATCAAATCTTTATGATGATCATTTGTTCTGCTTCAGATTACCTTCCTGTCTGATAAGCCTCACCCACTGCCTGCTGCCATGGTAACCAGGAAGCCATGTCTGTTCACCTGTCATAATGTTATGGCTGCTTGGACGCTACAGGTGTGCTGTTGGTGTTCTCTCAGGTGTGCAGCGGTCTCAGGTAATGAATGAACACAGGAAGCACTTCAGCCTTCATCAGCTGCAGCCTCACCATCCTCACTGAGCGGAACCAGCAGAAAGAACCGCGTTCACACCAGCTAGCTGCTGCTGCTAACAGCGGCGGCCCGTTAAAGAAAACAGAACTAAGATAACGTTACTCACGTTGTGTCTTCCAGGAGGACTGCAGAACCGGATGTACAACCCAGAACCACGACGAAGAAGGAGGAAACTCGAGAACCGTGGGGTTTTAATCGATACGTTTCCTGATTAGTGAATCCACCCGTCAGTCATGTTACGTACTTTCCCTTGAAGGCTATTGGCTAACCTATGAAGAGCAAGGGGAGGAGCGTGGAATTCTGATGTTTCTGATTGGCGGAAAGTTAGGCGGGCTCTATGGTGGGCGGGTCTAATCAAATGTGGAGAATGTTCTTCAAGGTCGAACGGGAAGGATCCAAACTTAATACAGTATTTATTTACATGGTGACTTATATTTACTGTATACCAATAGATCTATACAGATCTGTACTGTAAAAGGAAAAACAAGTTATATAAGGATTTTATTAGTGTCCAACACAGGAAGAAGAAGAAAAATATAAAACAAATTAGCATCATTACTGAGAAAGCAAAACTGTATTACTGTATTATGATAGGCTATTGCAAAAAATATAGGAATGATATTAAGGGTACTTGGAAAATATTAAATAGTGTCATTAAAAATTATAAAGACAGATTTCCCAATACAGTATGCATTAAACATAATAACACCACAATGGAAAAATAAAGAGGATATTGTTGACGTCTTCCATCAGTTCTTTGTTAATATTGGTCCTAATTTAGAAAATGACTTGCCAAAGGGGCCCTGTGATGGACTTGCAACTACAGAGCTATTTTGAACTGGTGCTGGTAGAAAGCTCTCAACGTGTTTTCATCAAAACAAATGACAGATTGAAGAACTCTACTGCAATATTGCTCACTTTTCACGGACACTGTCATTTAAAACAAATGACTTATTTGCACAATCCAGAGGATTTAAGTTAATGTTAAAGAAGCTTGAGAACCTCAAGAAGACAAACATAGTGCACACAGACAGGTCGGCTCTTCCTGCTGTGATGCTACAGTTGTCATCCTTTCATAGTAAAGCACATTTTTATATCCCTTTTAAAAAAATGTACAATTGACAGAGTTTTTGATTGAAGTAACTGTTGAGTTCAATGTACAAGACAATTATGAAGCTTGTTTTAGCAGACCAGGGCAAATGTTGGTCAATGTTGGTATTTCTGTTTTGTTCTGTATAAAGAAACAAAGGACAATTCATGTGAACAAAAACTATCTTTATGTAGAATAATGTTTGTTGTTTCATGTTTTGTCTTTAATGAAAAATGTCTTGTCATGTCATAATCAGTCTGTTATTGGTTAGTCAGCATCTTTCCAAGCTATCAGATGAAAGCAGTGACTGCTGCTTATGTAACATTGACAATGAAAATGCTTTGAATAATAAATAGCAACTGTTCCATCATGCATGAAATAAAAATGCATGTTAATCCAGCAAAAGCTTAAATTCTTCCTTATAACTTAGATATACAAATAATGACAATCACCAGCACTAAAGAAAGGGCAAATTATCATAATTTCACTAAATAAATTAACGTCTTTGCCTAACAAGTCTTTTTTTCACCTCCCCATTCCATTATTCCCTTCACTTTTTACTCAGTCCTCAATTCTCATATTGCTTTTTATCCTTATTCATAATCCAAAACCGACAGTTTTCATGTGTATTTTGTCTTTCTGTCTGATGATTATTCTTTAAAATTGTCAATTTTCTGATAATATCTCATATTCTACCATATTACATTATGTCTATTTCACTTTTCTGACATCACTCTGTGGTTTCAGCTTCACTTCATCCCTCCCCTCCTCCTCACCTGCAGCTGTCATTCCACCTGGCGTTATCATCATTTCAAAGGGAACAGCTGGACATCCATTGGAGCAGCCTTTTGTTAAAATAGCATATGCATTGTAAAATCAGCCTTTTTGTGAACAGTCAACAAGATGTTAGTGCTTGAATTTTTATTTTTTATTTACCGTATTTATTTTTTTGTGCAAATGACTTGTCTGATTGGCCAAATTGGTATAGAGTGAGTCAGAAAGAGACCAAATGTTTTTTTTGTTTTTTTTACAAGGATGACTGTGTAGCAACTTAATGTTCAGAAACTTGCAGAACTTTTTAACCATAAAGACAGTGAACTTGGAAATCAGTGTTGAACTTTTTTTTCTAGACTTCTTTTTTTTTTTTTTTTTTTTTTTAGATTGCATTTTGAGATCGGTGCTATTTCCTTTCTAAGAACTCATCTTTTCTTATTTATGCTGAAATAGAACAACCTCATTAAAAGGTTTTGTCATGTAGGTCAGTGACTTCATCCTCTTCTTTTGACTGTTCCCTTTTCAGAGGTTGTCCTCCACCATCTCACTCTGCATCCACTGTTCTCATGCCATCAAACTCCACGTCATCTCCATGTTAAATTAGAAAGAGTTATTCATTTTGTTCTGTTACTTGAAGATTATTATTGTTTGAACTAATTGTTTGGCAGATGTACTAAGATTTGTTCTTCTTTCTGCTACCTTTCATTTTATATTTTGCATTATTATGGTTTGGAGGGATTGTTTTGTATTGTATTTTAAAATGAATACATTTTATAAATAAATAAAATAAATAAATAAATCTCTAACTGTATCCATTAATCTCCTTTTTGTCTTTTTCCTAGTAGCTGCATTTCTAACATCCTTCTACCAATATACCCACTGTTCCTCCTCTGGACATGTCCAAACCATCTCAGTCTAGTCAATAACTTTATCTCCCAGTTGTTCAACATGTGCTGTATCTCTTATCCATCCTCGTCACTCCTAAGGAGAACCTCAGCATCTTCATTTCTGCCACTTCCAGTTCTTTCTCCTGTCTTTTTGTCAATGTCTCTGTCTCCAGACCATACAACACAGCTGGTCTCACCACTGTCTTGTAAACTTTTCCTTCGACCTTTGCTGACACCATTTGTCGCCAATCACTCCTGAAACTATCCACTTCATCCTGCCTGGACTGTCTTTTTCACTCTTTACTACACTCTCTTCCACCTGTTCCCTGTTCTCAACCACAGATCACAATGTCATCTGCAAACATCATAGGCCACAGGGACTTGACCTCATCTGTTGGTCCATCACAAGAACAAACAAGAATGGGCTTAGACCCAATCCTTGATGCAATCTCACCTCCACCTTGAAGCTATCACCTACAGGTGTGGAGTGGAGAGCATCCTGTGCTCCAACATCAACGTGTGGCACGGGGTGGGGTGGGGGGCTGCAAAGCTGGAGAGAGAACAGCTTTGCAGAGAGCGGTGAAGGCTGCACAGAAGTCTGTTGGAGTCAGCCTCTCTACCATCACAGACATCTACCGGTACACCTCTAGATGCAGGAACACCACCTGCATCATGAAGGACCCCACTCATCCAGCACACACACTTTTTGCCCCGCTCCCCTCAGACAGGAGGTTGCAGAGCATTAAGTGTAGAACCACTAGACTGAGGAACAGCTTCCACCCTGAAGCTGTTAGACTCATAAATCCAATCCATTCATCCAATATCTTCTGCTTGTTCGAAAGTCAGGTCGCGGGGGCAGCAGCTTGATCAGGGAGGCCTATAGACATCTCTTTCCACAACCACCTCTTTTAGCTTTTCTGGGGGGACCTCAAAGCATTCCCATGCCAACTGAGAGACATAATCTCTCCAGAGTGTCCTGGATCACCCCTGGGGTCTCCTCCCAGTCGGACATGCCCAAAGCACCTGAGGTGCCCAGGGAGTATCCTTTTCAGGATTATTGATTAATACTAAACCAATTATTAGTTATGATTCTTTTGAATCGCTGTCCCTCAGTCTTTCTCATCCTGAGTGGAAATCATGAAATCCTCTTTTATAAGTTGTTATATCGTCCACCAAGAGCTTACTCTCAGTTTTTGTCTGAATTCACTCATTTTTTATCTGACTTATACAGTAATTGAATACTGATAAAGTCATAATTATGGGTGATTTCAATATTCATGTAAATGTTGGAAGTGATAGCTTAAGCATAGCCTTTAATCCTTTAATAGAGTCAATTGGTTTTACCCAAAACGTCTGAACATCTACTCATTCTCATCATCACACTCTGAACTGCTTCTTCTTCCTCCTCTTCAGGGATCATAACAGCAAAATCGAAACAGTGATAGAATGAAAAATAGCTAAATGTTATGCAAACATAAATCACTACACAGTTATTTTCTTTACTTCATTGATCAACTTTATAAAATGTAGATGCATTTATAAATAATTACGCATTAGTCAATGAACACAATGCACACTGTTTCAATGAATGTTCTTAGAAAACCCGCAACGTGGCACATGGAGTCAACATTACATTCCTCGTCATCACTGTTGATAACTGGCCATGTGACTTTATCTAGGAGCATCTGAAATAACACATTTCTGTATAAATCTATTTCAGAGATTACAAACTTTGTTTGGGGGTGGGGGTGGGGGGATAATTACTGGATCCATTTCTATCCAGTGCCTATAAAAATATTCACCCCCTTGGATGGGTCATGCTTTTATCACTGTCATAAATCCATTTTACATGGACCATTATTAAATTGGCATCAATAAAAGCAAAAAAAAAAAAAACAACCTCAGGTTATTAATACTTTCATGGGCACTGTAAATACAGATTTATAAAAAAAAAAAGTATATCACAGTCAAAAATTAATTTAAGGTGATAACTATGTGAGGTGCAAATAACTTAAAATGACCTTATTACCTGTGGTCTGAACAGCATTTCTGACATCATGGGAAAAAGGAGTGGAACAACATCCAGCCTAGATGTCAGGAGGGGTCACACCATTGCATCTTTCAGTCCCTTTTTCAGCGGTTTGATTTGTCACATGGCTCCAAGACACACCCGAGCAATAGTAAAGCCCAAACATCCTCAGCCCAGCCCATGCATCATCCTCAACCCAGTTTCCAGCTAATCTGAACACTAAAGGGAAACTGTTCAGACATAATCTGGTGTACATGTATTGACACTGAAGTGCACCCAAAACACTTCATTTAACATTATGTCGGTGATGTCCTCTGGACGGCTTCTTTTTGTTGAATTTTTTTTTCTTTAATCCAAAAGACTTCATCATTCCAATGAGCCACAACAAATGCAGTCTTATAAAGGCTGCAAAGTGCATTCAATCCTCACAGGTTGTTGAGTTTAAAAACAGGAAATTACTTCACCCAGGTTTTTGTCTCTAAGACAAGCTTGTAATCTAAGTAATTGATTGTCAATCAGGTTTTGAGTATTGTCAGAAAAAGCAGCAAAATACTGTAATAGAAAACAGAATAGAATGAATGATTTCTGTACTCTCACCTAAAAGTAAAAAAAAAAAAACATTCAATTTGAGACTTAATATTGACTAACTTTCTCTTTAAAAGAATTTGAATGTGGAAATATTGTCTTGAGTTTGTATTATTTCAAGGACATACACCCTCACCTTTACCTGGGTGCAGGTTGAGAGAGGTCCTGTTCATCTGGTAGGCTCGCACAAATTCTCGAGTTATACCCTTTAAGTTAAGTTATGCCCTTAACAACAACTGGTCAATAAAGTGCTTAAAATGACCAGAAAATGAACCCAATAAATAATGAAACATAGTTCACTAAAATGTGTTTTTGTTGTATTACAGGAAGGAGTCCTTTAAGGGCAAATCCAGGGCAAAATTAACCCGTGAATCAGAAGACGTGTGTTTTAAGCTCCGCCCCTTGAGGTTGTTTCACTGGCATTGTAGAAGTCGGCGCTCGGTTGTATAAAATAATAAGTCACGAAACAGGGGAGTTTAAGATTATTTAAAAAAAGCTACTCGAGAGGAGTAAAGTCATTTTTGTGTTTTTTTTTTTCTCCACGCTGTTGGCGTCATGTCGAGACGTGTCCGCTCTGCTGACTGTACTGAACGCGGAGGAAGAGGAGATGCTAACTAGCTTGTTAGCGTAGCCACTCTGTGAGTGGACGTTGTTAGCTTTTTAGCTAATTGGTTGTTTTTATTTCTGTGGTAAAGGTAAGAGTTTATACATTTATAACTTTTATTTGCACTTACTTAAAAGACGTGTTTTAAATGTGGGTTTTTTATCTGTGAAACCATGGCTGTGTTGGTGAATGTTTTTTTTTTTTTTTCCTGTAGATGAACATGACAAAAATTAACAGTTATTTTACATTATGTAGATGTTATACTGATATGGAAACCTTAGTTTGGGATGAAATTATTTATTTGAACAGGACTAATTCACTATTCCCAAAAAAATAAAAAGATAATGTTTACTGTATTTTGCTCTTTCTAGTCTTGGTTTTGATCTCTTTCATACTTTTATAGCCAAGTGAACATTGTCTTCATGTGCTTTTAGGCAACGCAGTCATGACACACAAAGACAGTTTGTGCTCAGTTTCCCTCAGTGTTGAAGGAATGACTTGTGACTCGTGTGTCCAGTCCATAGAGCAGAGGATTGGTTCTCTAGATGGGGTGATACACATAAAGGTAATGACTAATTTTAAATAAAATGTGTCTGTTTTGATGTGCTGTTCTTTAAATGTGACTGCTCAAAATGTCTTGCCACATCTCTCCCACTTTAAGAATGGGATCTAAAATGATAACTGTTGATACTGTAACTTTATTTATTTTTAAACAGAAATATGTACGGGTACAATACTCTATTTTAATCACAAAACATTTCTGTCCTTCAGACGCAGGTGGTTGATTAATGTTGCAGTCTTAATGTCTCTGTGTATCTGATTTGAAAATCAGACACACGTCCGTGTACCACGTGAGACAGCTTAAATACAAGAGCAGTGGTCTGTTGTTTAGCTTTATTGCATGTTTACCCTGCAGGCCAAGTTTGAAATAGAAGATAATGTAATTGTGTGTTACCAATAGCTCTCTGCCCTTTGCAGGTCTGTGACAGCAAGTCGATATGTCCTCTGCACCCTCAGGAAATTGTTGCGTCTTGAGTGAATTTAGTGCCTGGATCATTTAGTCAACCTGTCTAGAAATGATCTGCAGGGAGTAAATATATATATACTGTATATACATTTTACCTATTTTTTAGAACATAATTTCTTTCTTTGTATCATCATTAAAAAAAGTAAAAGGTTAATCCTGTAAGCAGCAAAAAACTCGCTTACTGCTTTATTTTTACTTATTGTGAAGTCAGGTGATTCCTTCTGTTTGTCACATGTTTCTTTCTTGCTCAAGAAACAGACGTGAGGGTTATCATGCTGAGCGAGCATAGCCATGAACTCACTTCAGCTATTTTATGCTCAAAAGTTTATTGCCGAGACCAGATAGATGCACAGTAGGGCAGTAAAATGTCATTAAAATAGAACTGACTGGACATTGGTGGTCATATGAGGCTATAAGAAGAGTTATTTTTGTTTTTATCTAAATAATCTTTGAACTTGCAGGAAATTACAGTAATGTGTATAGCCGTGTAATAAAATAACTAGGCATCTTGTTGGTGAATGGTGTTCCCAAGGAAGTTTCCAAATGTCCTGAATTCTTGGCTGGGCTTCACAGTTTCCTCACTTGAGGCTTTCCATCTTTTTTATTTTTTTCCCCAAGTATGATCATAAAATTTATGTGACTTATTTATTTATTTATTTCACTAAATAGTTTCAGAGTTGTCACATGATCTCAAACCTGCCTCAAGAATATTAAAGCTGTATTTTGACACCTGCAAGCTTAAAAACCACACAGATGATAAATAAGAATCATTCATAAAATACAGTAAATGTCTGCTAGCGGCGTCATTAGCCAAGGTGGTCAGCAGCACAAAGACTCAGTGGTTAGCACTGTTGCCTCACAGGAAGAAGGTCCTGGGTTCAATCCCCGGTTGGACCTGTAGTCTTTCTATGTGGAGTTTGCATGTTCTTCCCGTGCTTGCTTGGGTTTTCTCCAGGTACTCCGGTTTCCTCCCACAGATGAAAAACATGCATGTTAGGCTGCCTTCAGGCCCAGACCTCATTTTCATTTTTTTTCATTTACCCTTTATTTATACAGGTAGTCTCATTGAGCCATGAAAACTAATTTTCAAGAGAAACCTGTTTAGGGAGCAGATGGTGGGGTTTAAGGGCCTTGCTCAGGGGCCCAGAGTGGAGTGAATGAGGGTGAATGCAGGTGTGGGTGTTTCACCTTTTCCACCCACATTTTTTGATGTTGTCGGTACCGGGGCTTGAACCAGCGATCTTCCGATCACAGGCCCACTGTCTAACCTTTGCGCCACTGCTCCCCTAGGCCTCCCTTACAAAAGAGATCTGTGATCTCAACAGGATTTGCCTGGTTAAATAAAGGTTCATAAATAAATATACTGTGAGTGGAGGTGGGCAAAAAATATATATATATGCAAGAACTAGAACACAAATTTGCTGATTTTACACAAGCTATGATTTTCAACAACTTATAGTCGGCTGTTTCCTTGGTTGCAGACTGTTACCTATATTGAAAATTAGCCCTTCTTCTAAGAATATTTTTGCAATTTTGACTCCCAACTAATCAACTGTTGCAGCCCAGTTGGAACCATCTTAAAGGCTTAATTTGATCATTAAAAATGAAAAGCTACCTTTTGATATCTTCACTTCATAGGGTTACTTTATTGATTAGTAGAATCAAAATGTTCCTTAACTTGTAATATTTGATTTGTAGGTGTCTTTAGAGCAACAGAGAGCTACTGTCATTTTTGACCAGAGTCAGCAGAGCCCCACATCTCTAGTAGAGGCCATCGAGGACATGGGGTTTGATTCTAGTGTACCAGGGAGCAGCACAGCCACTCCAGTGTCCACAGATACCCACCTGCTCTCTACCTCAGGGTTGACACCTGCAGCCCGACAGGAAGCTTTGGAAAAACTGTCACAAATTCAAGGAGTGCTGGATGTCCGAGAGAGCCCGGCACAGTCAAGTTTCACTGTCACTGTCATCCCTTCCCTGACATCTGTACAGCGGCTGAGAGAGGTAGTGGATGGAGCAACACCTGTAGAGGTCCAGACTCCTGGCAGCCCCACGCTAAAAGGCCTTAAGTTGTCTCAGCCGGACGCTGAAGTGGACAGAGCTGCAATTCTGAAGTTGTGCATTGAAGGAATGACCTGTCACTCCTGCACCACCACAATCGAAGGGAAGATTGGGAAACTGAAAGGAATTGAAAAGATCAAAGGTGACATATTTCAGTTTTATACAGATACAGTAGCTTTTAGTTAATGTGTAACTGCATGGTCAAAGCTAAAAGAAAGTGTGAGCACAGCTGCTTCATCGTGTGACTGTCAGATTATTGGTGTCGTGTCACTGTGCCCTCAGAAAGATTTCTTTGTAGGATTTTACTATGACTCAGTATCGTTCACTGTTTTTTTGTTGGAGGGAGTTCCATGCAGACAGACAGGATTATGTTTGCTCAACATGCCATGTCATTGTTTATTGTGAGCGTCTGTGCAGCCAGCTGATGTCGAGCATTTTAGGCACATTTAATTATCAACAAACACCTACTGAACGACAAAAGTCACGGTCTAATAACTTGTCTTTATTAAAATGGAATTAAAACGTAGTATGTGTTTTAACTGTGGCTAAATACCGGTACACGCTTTAAGAAATGTGTACTTTCACACAATATTAAACTATTTAAATTCAATTCACTTTACGTATTTATATAGCACCAAGTCACAACAGAATCATCTCAGGGCACTGAACAGAAACATTCACATATAAAAATGAGTTAACACTTTATATGTATAACAAAGCTACTTAGTCTGTAGCTGCACTCCCAGATTTTGTCCATTTGAGTTCACAATTAAACTACGGTCATTCATATGATTAAAAATCAGGGGGGAAATGCATTTGACTTAGTGTAGCTAATTTTTTTTTTTTGTTTTTGCATTGGTCAGGATTATTGCACAGTTTAATAAACTGTAGTCACACTACATCACTTCCAGTAATTGAAAACTAAGTGTTGGTTCAAGCTGAAACTGATCAAATAGTTTATTCTTCGTGGGTTTTGTTTTTCATTAAACTGAGTTAACAAAATTTAATGAGAACTGTTGTAATGAATTTGATTTAATAAATGATAGGACTGTAGACCCTTTGATTAGATTGTATGGAAACTTTTTGACACACAACTTGCTCACTATCCCAGCACTAATGCAACCAGAGAGGGCAGTGAGGAAATATTCATCCAGTCTGTTAGCTTGTCTAAAAAAATGCAGATCTACAAACGACACAAATGCTCTGCCCTTGCATAAACAGTGTAAAACATGTAAAGAGATTTTTATTTATACAGTAATTTTATGTTGGCTTCAAGCAAACTTGAACAGCTGTAATAGCCGCTTGGCGATCGTGGTTCTTGGGTTGATCATAGCTTAAAAAGTCAAAACATTTATGGTCTGCAAAATTTCCTTATTTTCAACCCATTGCTTGCACCTCCAGGTTGAGTTTCAGATTTGATGCTATCCTCAAAACCTCTCTTTAAATTTAACGAGTGTCACAGTACAAAAAAGCAAAGCAGTATATTTTCATTCATTCAACCTTTATTTAGGCAGGTTAATCTCATTGAGCCGCGAGGACTCATTTACAAGAGAGACCTGGCTATTTTAAATCAACTCTCTTGTATGAATATACAGTTTAGAGTATATATATTAAATTTACATTAATTTTCTAATCCAAACATGATTATCTTCTATTTAGTCACTCCATGACCTTGTAAAATAATTAGAAAGGCCATTTTTAGTTTTGTGTATTAACTTTATTGTGTCTTTGCTCTCCACAGTTGTTTTAGACTCTCAGGAAGCTACAGTCGTTTACCTGCCTTACCTCATCTCTGTCCAAACCATCATCGACCAGATTGCTGTGGCGGGTTTCAACGCCTCTGTTAAGTCCAAGCCCCGCCCCCTGAAGCTGTCCCCCAGAGAAATCGAACGTTTAGTTGATTCTCAAAAATCAACAGCGCCTTCGTCGTCGGAAACATCGGAGGAGACGGAAATCTTCATAGACACAGTTCTTGTCATGCTCAGGGTAAAAGGCATGCGCTGCCGCTCTTGCGTGGTCAATATTCAAGACAATATTTCAAAGCTGCCTGGAGTTTCGTCGGCGGAGGTCTTTCTGGAGAAGGAGAAGGCCACGATCTGCTACGATCCTCTGAGGATCACCGTCCCTGATCTGCAGAGAGCTATCGAAGCACTGCCTCCAGGAAACTTTAAGACCGAACCCTGGGACTCGTTGTTTGCGCTCAGTCCTGCGCCTACATCACCGCCACCTGCCTCGTCTGCATCACGGCCTTGCTTCACCCAGCCTCTGAATTCTGTCATCAATATTCACATTGAAGGCATGACGTGCAACTCCTGTGTGCAGTCTATCGAAGGCATGATCTCCCAAAGAAAGGGGGTGATGTCGTCCCGTGTCTCTCTGGTTAATCATCAGGGGACTTTTGAGTATGATCCTCTCCTGACCTCGCCAGAAGAGCTGAGGGAAGCCATAGAGGACATGGGCTTTGATGCAACTCTACCTGGTGAGATGTTTTGATAGTAGATCAGTTACTTTCATAATGTAAGGGTTTAATTTTAATTACTTCTGAATTACTCGTTAATATTCTGAAGTTTAGTTTTGTGCAGATTTTGCTCTACTCATCAAATAGCTGTTACCACAAGTGGTTTCAAAAGCTTCTGCACAGCTGCTGAAAATTATTCTAACTTGAACAGAACATGTTGTAACTTCCTGCACATGGCACTTTAATATTTCTTCAAACAGAAACCAATTCTCTGCTGCCTGTGTCAGAACCCAGTTTTCCAAAATCTCCAAGTACGGCACGTGTTCAAGAGAAGGAGTTAGACGATTGTCGCAGCAAAACCCCACAAGGACACACTGGAGACACACCATCTAAATGCTACATCCAGATCGGAGGGATGACGTGTGCTTCTTGTGTGTCAAACATCGAGAGAAACCTTAAAAATGAACATGGTTTGAAGAATTTAGATTCAATCCTATTTTTATTTTTTACTTTATCTTTTTGCTGTTGTTGAAAACTACAAAGGAGATCTTGTCTTCTTTTTTTTTTCAGGCATTTATTCCGTTCTGGTAGCACTTATGGCTGGTAAAGCAGAAGTCCGCTATAATCCTAAAGTCATTGACCCTGTGAGCATCGCTGAGTGTATAAAAGAGCTCGGCTTCACTGCCTCGGTGATGGAGAATTACGAAGGCTCGGATGGAAACCTAGAACTTGTGGTGAGTCAATGTAACAGCACGATGCGTGCACCACTTAGGTTAATAATTTACATGGATACATGCAACAAGATGCTTATTCGTCATTTACTTTTGTTTTTATTTTTATTTTTCCTTCTTCATCTACTTGACTACTCCTAACCTTTCAGGTCTGGGGGATGACGTGTGCATCTTGCGTTCACAAAATTGAATCCAGCCTTGTGAAAGAAAATGGGATTATATATGCCTCCGTTGCCTTGGCAACCAACAAGGCACACATCAAGTTCGACTCTGAAATTATAGGGCCGCGAGACATCATCAAGCTGATTGAGGTATTTTCTTTAAACCTGTTTTCCTCTAGTTATGTTTAAGTTTTCTCGTTTAACTTCAACGTCAGAAGAATGGATTGAATAAAACGTATAATTTACTTCTAAATCCTTTAATCACAAAAATCTGAGGTTTGATGAATAGTTTTTTTTGTTTTTTTTAGAAACTGGGATATGAAGCATCTTTAGTCAAGCGAGACCGAACTGCCAGCCACCTGGACCACAGCAAGGAGATACAACAGTGAGAATTTTACATCTTTATCCCTGACTGTAAAATGGTTTGCAACTGTAAAATGGTTTGCAGCAATGTCCCATAAAATATTTGAAGCCCTCAGTTTTACTGTTAAATGTGCTTTTTGTTCATTCAACTAATTGTTACTGTATTCGTTGGAAATCACAAATTTTTAATTGCAACAATTAAACCGTTTAACCTTTATTTGTCTTATTGGTTTCAAATTATAGTTCTCATATGGAAGACTGGAGCTAAATATGTCACCAGTTTAAGTTGCAGCTGGAATGAGTGGTGAAATGCCTCTGTAGAAAATAATCGTCTCTTATACCTCTCGTGCTTCGTTTGATTTTAATTTTAAACATCTTGCAGATATTATCGATGGCATACTGAGTCTTCATTGTTATAAATTCTAGAGAAAAGCACCTTATTTGTACAAAAAATTTTTTTTTTGATTTTTGTGTTTAGAATTCGCTGTTACGTCTGATTCTTGTCACCAGTCAGTTGTGTGGGCATAGTTAGTGATGTTCACTATCTATGTAATCATCCCTGTTGTCCCAGCAGCCACCCTTTACATTTATAAGTGCAAATTAAAGTTTTTGACATTTTGCATATAGTTTAACAACTGGTGCTTTGAAAGATGTCTCCTGTGAATTTTGTTATTTTATTTTATTTTTTTAAGTCAAGTCAGATTTATTTATATAGCACATTTAAAACAGAAACTGTTACCAAAGTGTTTAACAAAAAGATCACAGCAGCATCAAATAAAAAGCAACAAGATATACAACACGTGGAATAAAAATATAAATCACAAAACATAATTAGAAACAATAAAATAGTAAATCAGATCACCCTGTGTCAAATGCCAAGGAATAATAATAATTAAAAAAAGTATAAACAGTCAGAAAGAATGAAATACTAAATCAGATCATTAGACACATATACACGGAACATGTGCAGACTGCTGTTTAATATACGTATTATATTACATTGCGTATATCTTAGATCCTTGTATATGGTTCCTTTTTTTTATACTTGATATTTTTGCTATTTTGGGGTGTGACTGGGACCTTGTGTACATAATTTCATTCCACCTTGTGCACCAACATGTGATGTGAATGACAAAAAAGAACCTTGATACATGTGTACATTTTAAACCAGGTTTGCTAGTTATGCTTCCATTTGTTGTTGATACTAGGGTTAATAACGTCCACAGTAATTAGTTTTCCTCTTTAATAAAATTTGATTGCATTATAAAGTTATACGCATTTGTAACTAAAAACGCTTTTCACGTTTTAAGGTGGAAGAAATCCTTCCTTGTGAGTTTGATATTCTGCGTGCCTGTGATGGGAATGATGATCTACATGATTGTCATGGACCACCAGATGAAAGTTTCACATCACCATAATGCTACAGTGGAGGACCTCAACCGTTTCCACTCCTCCATGTTCCTGGAGACTCAGCTGCTCCCAGGCCTCTCCGTCATGAACCTTCTCTCGTTTATCTTCTGTGTGCCTGTACAGGTAAACTCCAAGGATTAAACACGCTCCCGTAAAGCATGAAATTGTAGCAGGGTGCGTTCAGATTGTGGGAGAAATAAAACCAGACTCATTCAGGCAGCAGTAAAGTCATTCAGTTTTTTTCTTCTTAGTTTATTGGAGGTCGTTACTTCTACGTTCAAGCCTACAAAGCCTTGAAACACAAGTCTGCCAACATGGATGTGCTGATCGTTTTGGCCACAACCATAGCCTTCAGCTACTCGTGCATTGTCCTGCTTGTGGCCATGGTGGAGAAAGCTAAAATCAACCCCATCACTTTCTTCGACACGCCCCCGATGCTTTTTGTCTTCATCTCTCTGGGACGCTGGCTGGAGCAGATTGCTAAGGTTCAGCTCATGACACTTGTTGATTTGTCAAGTTTTCAGTGAACCTGTTGAGTCTTAACTTTATATTCAGCATTTGAGGCATCTAAAGTGTTTTATGTGCTGTCTTTCAGAGTAAAACATCTGAAGCTTTGTCCAAACTGATGTCCTTACAAGCTACTGAGGCTACAGTCGTCACCCTCGGCAGTGATAATAGTATTCTTCGGTAATCTTTGGTTTCGTTACTCACTTTGCTCGAACTCACCTTCACATCTTTAGTTTAGATTACAACACATCTAAATGTTGAAAATGAAAGCTGATGATTTCCTGGCCCTCAAAATTTTGTATAACAAGTTTGTTTTATGTCCATCACATGATCTAAAAGGTGATATTTACTGTGATGCTGAAACATCGTTGGATTGTTAATCGTCTGTGTGTGTTCCAGTGAGGAGCAGGTGGATGTTGAGCTGGTGCAGAGAGGTGATGTGGTGAAAGTCGTCCCTGGAGGGAAGTTCCCTGTCGATGGGAGGGTTATTGAGGGACATTCGCTGGCTGATGAGTCTCTCATCACAGGTTTGTTGTACTGATGCAGTTTTGCTGGTGATAAATGTCTTCACTGTTTATGGTGACATTAAATTGTTGTAATGATGTAAGCCGATTCAAGAAGATGCAGTTTGTAATCATCCTACTAACAATATCTTTGTTGGGACTTTTCACAACTGGTTTATTAAAAAAAGGAAAGCTAAGGTCTTTTGACGTGAGGTTCTGTTGAAATGTGAAGAACATTTAATATCTTGCCTGTTTTAGATAGCTTCATTCAAGCTCATAAATGTCAGTGGTTTATGTGAGTGCTAGGTTATTAAACTTTACACTGCTGTTATCTTCCTTTACACAGTTATTTACAGAATACAACATGGGATTACTGTCAAGTGCATACAGCAGCTGACCGTAGCACCTTTGGTGCATCCAGGAGATCATCTTATAAGAATTTTATATTTCTGCTGAAATAACAGTTTTGTTTTTTTAACCATGATGAAATTTGAGACAGGATCTACAGCAGGTAAGATATTAATTGTTCATAACCATTCACAGGACCCCACTTCAAATCGTCTGATCTATAAACAGCAGCACTGATGAAATACATAAAATAAACACTTTCCACCCTTTTTTTTGGCATTTGATAGATTTGTTGTTCAGATTCATGTCTCATGTTCCACAGTGTTGACACTGTTGACCACGATCTGTGCCAACTTTGATATTTAGCATTTTCTGTGTTGTACATTCAATCTGTTGACCTTGATGGGTTTCATTGTCCAGTACAGCAGTACAAGTACACATAATGCTTGTTATTTTCATATATTATTATTATTTTTATTTTTATTAACACAATCTGGTGCTTCCTTCCTTAGATGGATAACTTTACTAATAGTCATTTATAATGTATGTAATTTTTTTTTTAACCTTTATTTATCCAGGTTAGTCTCATTGAGCCACGATAACTCAAACTCAATAAATTGTTCAGTGCCCTGAGATGACTTCTGTTGTGATTTAGTACTCCATAAATAAACTGAATACTGTATACTGTAATTTAATCTGAAAAGTACAACAGTTTGTTGTAAAAAAAAATTAAACTGTAAGAAATATTTGTTTGTTTCTGCTGTGTTCACAGAATGTTGCCTGAATAAATGTTCCATCTGATCGTCACATAGATAAACTGACTGTATGTGCAGTCTTTGGTTATTTGAGCTTTGTTCAGTTTCCTCCGGTAAAGCTGTTTGTTTTGCCTTATATTGTTTGTTTCCTCTGAATAGCTGTTTCTTTGTGATTCCAGGCGAGGCCATGCCGGTGACAAAAAAGCCCGGGAGCTCAGTGATCGCAGGCTCCATAAACCAGAACGGCTCTCTGCTCGTCAGCGCTACTCACGTTGGGCAGGAAACCACCCTGTCTCAGATTGTTAAACTGGTGGAGGAGGCTCAGACTTCAAAGGTAATGGTTGAAATCATTGTTGTATTTTACAAACTCTGAGCCTAATAGACTCAGTGTGATCATTATTGTTTTATTTTAGGCTCCCATTCAGCAGTACGCAGATAAGATCAGCGGCTACTTTGTCCCCTTTATTGTCGGCATTTCTGTGCTTACGCTGATCGCCTGGATCGTCATTGGGTTTGTAGACTTCAGTCTTGTGGAGAGCATCTTTCCTGTGAGTTCCTTTTTTTATTTGCACCTGCTAGTTCCTCAGCTGAGGAGGAAATACTGCATGTTCATTTCCTGTTATTTATTTTTATGATGAAGATAAGCAAATCTCTATTTGTGAAAGGGAAAAACAAACAGATCCTTTCTTTCCACCCGCAGGGTTATGATAAAAGCATTAGCAAACCCGAGGCAGTGATCCGGTTCGCCCTCCAGGCCTCCATTACAGTGCTGTGCATCGCCTGCCCCTGTTCTCTTGGCTTGGCAACCCCGACAGCTGTCATGGTGGGCACAGGGGTTGGAGCTCAGAACGGCATCCTGATAAAGGGCGGAGAGCCTCTTGAGATGGCACATAAGGTGCGTTAGTGATGATTGACTCTTCTGTGTGGAGTTGACAATGTAACAGAGCAGCCTTCAGTTTAAACACTAAAAAATGTTCCACTTCTTTGTTGTAAAGCTTCATTGTAGATTTTAATGTATATTAATACCACCAAACAATTAATAATCATATTGATTATCTAATTTAATTTATCTGTTCTGTGCAGGTCCAATCAGTGGTGTTTGACAAGACAGGGACCATCACCTACGGTGCACCAAAGGTTGTCCAGGTGAAGATGGTTGTGGAGGGGAATAAGATGCCTCGCTCCCGCCTGCTGGCCATCGTTGGCACAGCTGAAAACAACAGCGAGCACCCACTGGGAGCAGCCATCACCAAGTACTGCAAACAGGTTGGTCGTAACGTCAGACACTCATCATCACTCCAGCTTCACATTTGAACAAAGTGCCACTCACCTGAGACGATCCATTATTTCCTGTGTGCAGGAGCTCAGCACTGAATCTCTCGGCACGTGCACAGACTTCCAGGCAGTGCCGGGCTGTGGCATTCGATGTCAGGTCAGCAACACGGAGACTCTGCTGAAGCAGCTGGACAATGACAGTGAAGACAATAACCAGCGCAACAGCGTCCTCGTCCAGATCGGTGACACTCTGACAGCCACCAGCTCCCATCCACTCATCATGGACCCGCAGCCACTAAGTGCGTAGAGAAGTTTAGACCTTCACGTTTTTAATATAAAAAAGGTGTACTTGATTCACTTAAAAAAAACATTTTGTGTTCAGGTTTGGTTCAGACAGCCAGTTTTATTGTCCTGATCGGCAACAGGGAGTGGATGAGAAGAAACTGTCTGATCGTGGGTCCAGACGTCAACGAAGCCATGGTGGAACATGAGCGCAGAGGACGTACGGCCGTTCTAGTAGCTGTAGACAGTGAGTGATGCTCCACAGGCTGCTGCAAACTATTCTTCTTGAAGAAAGGTAGACAAGGAATCACGTCTTTTTTTGTTGTGCTTAGATGAGCTGTGTGCGATGATAGCCATAGCTGACACAGTGAAGCCCGAGGCGAAGCTGGCAGTGGACACTCTGACGAGCATGGGGCTTGAAGTTGTTCTGATGACTGGAGACAACAGCAAGACGGCTCGGGCCATCGCTGCTCAGGTTAAAAAAAATAAAAAATAGAAGGGGAACATGATATTTGTCATTTTGAATCATTATAGTCAAGATTACCTTTCTACATTTTATAAAGTTTAAAAAAATGTATTCTCTATATTATCCAATTAGCTGCAGTAAAAAAAAATATATTTTTACACATATTTAGTGTTTTTAGTTGTATTCCAACAGGTGGGCATCAGGAAGGTGTTTGCAGAGGTGCTGCCCTCCCATAAGGTGGCCAAAGTGGAGCAGCTGCAGCAGACGGGAAGAATAGTTGCCATGGTGGGGGACGGGGTTAACGACTCGCCTGCTCTGGCCATGGCAGACGTCGGCATCGCCATAGGAACTGGGACAGACGTGGCCATAGAGGCAGCAGATGTGGTGTTGATCAGAGTAAGAAAGAAGTTAATGCCTGCAGCAGACACACAAAGCCAATCACTGGATATTCACGTAATTTTATTTCCACAGACACATGATTACACTTAAAAAATATAAATACTGTATACAGTAGTCCCTCACTTATCGTGGGGGGTATGTTCTAGACACCCCTGCAGTATGTGAAAATCCAGTATTTTAAGGCTTTATAAACCCCACACTCTTGCAGTGTTCTCTAAAAGAGCACAGGGAAAGAGAGCAGTACAGACTGATGCTACGGTTACTGAATCGATTGGACTGGCCACCGGGAGCACCGGGACATTTCCTGGTGGCCTGGCCGACTCCGTGATCGCCGAGGGGGACTAAAGGCTCGGTTCGGGTCGCGTTTGATTATTTTACATAAACAATCCATGCCACTCGTGCGGCTCACTCAGGTATAAGACAGACCCCCCCCGCCCCCTCCTTTCTTTTTTCCGAAGCTATCTGTTGTGCACCTGCCTGTGACAGCCTCAGAAAGAGAAAGGAGGGGGCAAGTGGGGGTGGGGGAGGCTGTCTTATACCCGAGTGAGCCGCACTCAGCCACTTAAAAAAAAAAAAAAAACTGATTCACGCTTATTTTACCACTTATTTTCTTTGATGGTCTACATTTGTTATCTGATCTGTTCATCCCTGCTCCCTGAGCACTAGTGATGGGGAAAGACAGACCCCGCCCCCTCCTTTCTCTTTCTGAGGCTGTAGACAACCTCAGAAAGAGAAAGGAGGGGACCTGTGGTGGGGTCTGTCTTTCCCCATCGCCAATCTTGTCTCGTTTACAATCTTACATTGAAAACCCGCAAGAGTGAATCCGCAAAATCAAACTGTGAAGTACTGAGGGACTTTTGTATTTAGATTTTTGAGCAATGCCATCCAGTTCATAAATGAACAGACAATTTAGCTGTATTTAGTTTATTTAAAAAAACCTGTTGCCTCACTGCTTTTTATTTTCCTCCTCTGTGCTGAGAGTAACTTGGTCACCAAGGAGAGAAATCAGTTAATGCCAGAAAAATGTTATATTGAAATAACCCCATCGGTCTTGTTGTAAAGGGGATCTTTAATGTTGCTTTACCATTCGCAGTTATTAAGTGTCACTCAGTGCGTCATACTTCTCATTTCCTGTTTGCAGAATGATTTGTTGGATGTGGTCGGCAGTATTGACCTCTCTAAAAAGACCGTCAGAAGGATAAGGATCAACTTTGTCTTTGCTCTCGTCTACAACCTGGTTGGAATTCCTATAGCTGCTGGTACGCAAGATAAAATACTTCAAATATATTAAATATTTAATATATCCACACTTACAGCTGTAGATAAGAATTTAGAGGAAATCCGTGTTGAGAATGTTATCTTTGCAGGGGTGTTCCTTCCCGTTGGTCTGGTGTTACAGCCGTGGATGGGTTCTGCTGCAATGGCGCTGTCCTCTGTCTCTGTTGTTTTGTCATCTCTTCTACTCAAATGGTAGAGACATACTTACATTTTTACAAATGCCTTTTTGTGCACCTGTTTGTGTTGATTGTGATGTTCTCCTTGCGTTTTTGTGCAGTTACACTAAACCCACCGCTGAGAAGCTGGAGGCCAAATTTGGGAACAGCAGGCGGCAGGGCAGCTTGTCCGACGTCAGCGTCCACATCGGCATGGGAGATGTGCGCCGTCCCTCCCCCAAACTCAGCCTGCTGGATCGCATCGTGAGCTACAGCCGAGCCTCGATCAACTCGCTGCGCTCCGACAAGCACTCGCTCAACAGCATGGCGCTCAACGAGCCCGACAAACACTCCCTGCTGGTGGAGGAGACGCTGTGTGAGGAGATGTGCTGAGGAGGCGCAGCTCACGTCGCCAACTAAGACTTTTATTACGCTGAAATACGGTAACTGCAATTATTTAAGACTATGAAAGACTTTCTATAAATCCTGGTCCGTCCTTCTGCTGTAAAGAGCAGAAATAATTTTACTCCTAAATCCAAAGACGATTAAACCTCAGTGCCCCAGTGGACGCCACAAAGTTTGAACTACATTTCCTTAAGAGGAAAATAACACTGTTGAAAAATTACTCATCAGACTATTTATATTATTTATCTACCTTGGTTTGTATATCCTCTTGTGAAGAATTTATTGCTGAATCCAAATCTTAACTTTTTATTTTTGGATCGTCCAAAACACACAGCGTATATACACAACGTGTACCACACGATGCGCTAAAAGCTAACCTAAGCAGCCTTATGACAAGCAGTAAGTGATGTAAAACAGCCGAGAGAGCTGGAAATGTTACCCTAAAGTGCCAATCGATCTGCTGCGCTAGTAAAGTTCAACACATTCCACACATCGCAGCAGACAGAAGGTTTCCTGCACTTCTTGTTCCCAAACTGAACAAAGGTCAACAAAACATGTGTTGAAAGTTTGGTTTCTGCACTTTGTCAATGTGAATATTACTCATTTATAACGCTGAAGTCCATACAGATGATCACTCGTGACCACACTAAACACATTCATGCACTGCTTCTTTCAGTGTTGATGCAGATCTGTTTGCCAGCCGTTTGTATTTTGAAGGATTTCTGTGATTGCACTTGATAAAGTATTCTAATGTTGGGAGCAGATCGACTAAACGTGCGCAGACAACATAAGTAGATCATTATCGTTTATAAATTCACTTTGTGTAATCAAAGCTAAAGAGATTAGACTTGTTACTGAACTGTCTCGCATTGTTTTTGCACCGTTTTTAAGCTAGACACAAAATTAGCAAAATATAGAATTTTATCTTAATCTGAAGGATCTACTTTCTCATCATGCACTCTGTTCTGTAGCGATCGCGTCTTGAGTGCTATTCAATGTCTTGTAGACTTGTCTGTCTGTCCTGTTTCCTTTGAACATTGTGCCTTTGATTAAAATGTTTGTAACATTCCCGCTGTGACCACAAGATGGCGCTGGTGACAACACACTGATGATGGAATCAACTTTTATTTTGTCCAGTTATTGTCGACATTACTTCACCCCGACATACTGCGAAACAATCACATACAGTTTGTTACAGTGTTTAAAATATTGTTTTTTCATCATTGCAAGTTACCTTAGCAGAAATTAAATAAGGAGATCCAACAAAGTTCAGTCAAGTCATCTGGACTTTTTTGTTTTTTTGTTTGTTTTGAGACGTTTCACCCTTCATCCAAAGGACTTCATCAGTCAGAGGAGTCACAACAAACTCAGTCCCACAAGCAGCACATTCACATAGTGGGTCAACCAGTTTGCTGGTGATGAGATGGTTTCTGGAGCCCACCCTCTCCCCTGTCGACTCCTGAGGCAGCCATAGCCAAAGTGGTTCAAAACATCAAAGTTCATGATCAATATTCCACACTGTGTGAGTGTGCTGCTTATGGGACTAAGTTTGTTGTGGCTCCTCGGACTGATGAAGTCCTTTGGATGACAAAACGTCTCAACATAAAAAGAAACCATCCAGAGGACCTGACTGAACATTGTTGGATTTGTACCTGGATTATTGAGCATGAACTTTGATAAATAAGGGGTTCTTTCTCATTAAAATGTTGATGAAGAGAAAAAACAAAGTATTCTCTTCCAAAGAAGAGGAAGTATTTTTCTTCTTTCCGTTGCCGATTACAGTCATCAAGAAACTGAGCACGTTTTTTTAAAGTATGCAGCATCCTCACTCGTTAAAGAACGTGCTTCTCTAGACGAGCACACCGTTAAAAACACCGGGGACGAGAGGGAAAAAAAAGCCACATTCAGTTACCGGTATCTGAAACACAAGAACATTTAACTTCACCCCGAAGCAGTGAGGAGCGAGTCCGACACGTCGTCCTGGAAACACCGAGAAGCTAAAGTTACTTTGACAAAAGATACGTGAGGAGGAACAAACTGAAACAAAGAACTGGATGAATGTTCACAGCATGTCTGATGTAATTAAACATGTAAACCTTTGCATTACACGGAACAAGTCAGCACACTTTAAAACATTAACACAATTTGAAGATTCAAGCTGGTGATGTTTCCAGGCAATGCTGGGGAATCTTGTCACTCTCATTCCTGATTTAATAACATTTAGTGACGCTTCAGACAGACGTCACTCTGGTGTGTTGTTACAGTTGTATACACCAGCAGAACAAAAAGAGTTCAAACCACCTGCTGTGTCTGAATCCAGCTGACTCATCTGGATACAGCAGGGAGAAAACCTTTCTGCTGGTTCTGCTCAACAGCTCTGAACTCTGATGGTGAGAGCTTGTGGAACCGAAGGACTCCGTTAACGGAGACCTCTTTACTTTGGAGTTCCAACATTCCTGAAACCCACAGCTGAAATGTGACAAGTTTTCCCAGCAGCCTGACTTCATCTCACCGGTCGGCTCTTCCATGAGATGCACTCAGAGGTTTACATCCATCATCGTGGGTGATGACGTAAATTTTTTTTTTGGAGGCTTTCAACAACTTATCTGAATCGTTTTTTCCCAGGGTGGAACGATTACTCAACATAAACCGTCAAAGATTGTTTGTTTTTTAAATACCGTATTTGCCGCCTGATAGGTCGCACCTTTCTATAAGTCGCATTGTCCAATTGTGTCCAAAGACACGTCGCCTATGTTACGCGTCACCGCTGACAACCCGGAAATGTGGGCGGTGTCTTGCCAAAAAAGGATTGTGGCAGCC
>JARVGV010001030.1:21710827-21722947 GCA_031762435.1 Hypsolebias longignatus | reverse complement strand
TCATTTAATATAAGTTAAAGTGCTATGCATATCATATGGCTGTTAATGAATATATGTCACCAGCTCTTACAGCTGTTACACAATTTTTGTAGCAAATAAGCCTAAATAAAATGGCTATGTTCTGACAAAGGAAAGTATGTGAAATATCGGTATCGGTTAGCGGCCAAATAAGTTTTAACATATCGGATATCGACCAAAAATCCAATACTGTATTGTGCATCCCTACTAAAATCCCAATTTCGATTTCTCAACACCTTAGCCCAGTTTGTGCATGATGATTCAGGACACTGTATCCGCTTGTTGTTGTTTTCATTGTACAGACGGATGACCTGACAATGAATGTTGTTTTAATGAGAAACACATCAGTCCACTGTTTGCACAAAGTAGTTGATGAAGTTGCTCTGTGGTGAGCTAACAGTTTTATTATCATGTAATTTCCATTTTCCCATTTTACTTTTCAAACTTTTAGAAGTTTTCTTTTTCTGTCTCAGATTTTTTCGTCATTGCATATAATACGAGTTGAACATGTTGTGCACCAGTAGTAACTGTCCCTGTGAAACACAGCATTCTCATGGATTAGGCAAAGTATTTTATTTTATTTTTTGTTGTTCTCATTTGATAAGCTCAATTAATTGTTTATCTAAATTCAGCCATTAAAGCTACAATAACTTTTAACATTATTCAACCTGATCATGTGAGATGTTTACTTTCAGCTCCTGTTACCTTGGTGCTGTCCAATCATGTGGTTGATTCTTCATCACATCCCAGAAAGACCGCATCAAAATTAATGCAAAATATTCAGACAGCTAATAAAAAGCAAGTCATTTTTCCCGACAGCTTCACGTTCACACTTTTACCAAAAACCTACAGATAAGTGGCTCAGCATCACGAACATGTTTGACACCTCATCTTTATGAACCCAAAAAGCAGCTGTTTTCTCGTTTTAAGTTGCAATACACAGCCAAGTGTTCTAGCAGAAATGGCTCCAGGGGTGTAATGATTCATAATTAGAGCTATCATAAAATACTGGAATTTTAATAATCAGCATGAAAGTGTTTAAATAACTAGAGTTGGTAGTCATAAAATTAAAGAAAATAACTGTGATGAGCTGAAGTTTTCACACAGCTAAGGGTCTGTCTAAAGGATCTCTTTAAGGATGGCTAAGCTGCTGCTGAGCAGACAACTTTTATCAGCAGAGCTGTTCAGTGCTGCTTCAAGCATCTTTTGATTGCTTGGATCTGTACCAGCATATTTCAGCTTTCTAAGTCATAGTTCAACTTTTTATAGATGGTCCAGTGCCAATCTTAACTTCAGACCTTTCTCCATCTTTCTATTGGACAGCTAACAAATTATATATACATAAAAAAAGTTTGCCTTTAGGCAATTACCTCGTTCATTTTCCATTTAGAAAACCCTCAGAAATGTTCAGTTAGTCATCCGTTCACATGCCTATATTTCCAAGGAGTGCCATAAAATGAAAAGGATGACTACCATCCCTCATGCATCGCGCAGGAGGCGGAACACATAAACCACATCTAAAGCACAGCCGGGAAACCCACAGGGACCCCAGTGGGGAGGAAAGCCCCGCACACAGCCTCAAACTGGTAGCATAGAAGGACCCTTTACATGATTTTGGTATGTACATATAAAGTTTGTTTACAATTCGCAGTAAAATCAGCTGTTGTGAGGTTGTAAACAGAAGATGTAAGGTATGAAATAACATTTTGGCCATTCAAGAAAAAGAGGTGAAAATCATAACTATGTCTACAGGATTAGAACAAGCAGTCAACAAGTATCTGTCATTAACAAAAACGACATTATCTTCAAATAAAAAAAGGTAATCAGCTTTTACCATAAACAATTTACTCACTGTAAATCTCTAAAATCTAAAGTTCTGAAGCTGTTAAAGTCATAAATCCCTAACCAGGATAATCACTGTAAGGGGAAAAAAAAATCACTGTAATGCCACTTTAATTGGTGATATGTGACTTATCCATGCTGCTGATCTCACGCTGCTGATCTCATGCTGCTGATCTCATGCTGCTGATCTCATGCTGCTGATCTCATGCTGCTGTATTCATTCGCGCCTATCTGCTCAACACAGACTCATGTTCAGGCTGCTGTTGATACATCGTATTGTTTTACTCTATTGATGACTAGTAGGGGCTGAATAGACTAATAGACTAGTAGGCTAGTAGACTAGTTGACTAGTCGATTATATGTCATCTTGCAAGTTTTTACATTTCACGTCGACTAGTCACACCCTGCTCCCCCAGCTGTTCCCAACCCTTTCCCACCCAATCCACGTGGTGGATTAAATAAAATAAAACTAAAAACAGCAGCATTTTTGCAGCTTGATAATAGTTTTGCTTTTCCTTTGACTTATTTGCAGTATGATAAACGGTAGGAGCATAAACATATGTCCAATGTTTAGTCGTTCTTTTTTTAATTTTTTTTTTTTTTATTATTTTTTTTTAATCTAGCGTCTTGAGTTCCTGTGACATCACTGACTAGTCGGAAGTCGACTCACATTTGTCAGTTTGAATTCGACTTTTAAAAATATGACGTTTATGAGTTATTTTGATGGACTGGCCAATGTCCGATATTGAACTTTAACGCTAATATCGACCAATACCATACTGATAATATCGTGCAGCTCTAATTTTAAATGTTAAACAATACAGTAGTCCCTTGATTATCGCATGGGTTACTACGTTCCACACACACCACCACGATAGGTGAAAAACTGCAAAGTAGTAACGTTATATTTATTTTAGTATTTATAAATATTTTAAGGCTTTATAAACCCTTCCCACGCTCTTTCAATGTTCTTAACTCTTAAACCTATATAATTTTAACAATATACGTATATATGTACTGTACAGTAATGCAAAGTTTTAATCACCAGCTCTGCAGACCAGCAGCTCGGTTCTTATTCTGCAGACCTACCCTGCAGCGACGACGCCCACCGCCCCGTCCAGGTTGATGTGCAGATGATGACTGAGCTTGAGGATTATTTGTGACTTTTCTGTCAGTTCTGTGAGCTTCACAGATCGGTCATTACCGTACTTCTGACTTTGTGTTTCAAAACTTTCCCTCCATTTCTGCAGAAAGCAGTGGCCAGAGGCACTTTTGGCTTCTGGGTGGTGTAGTTCTTTTGACCTGCATTACAGTATAGGCTTATTGAAAGAAAACTACAAAATGTGCTTGTGCAAAGTATTTTTGTTGTTGTTGTTGTTGTTGTTAACTTTTTATCCCGTACCATCCTAATCATGTGAGTAATATTAAAGTTGACAACCATGTGTCTTGTACAATCTCACGTTGAAAAACCGCCAAAGAGGGAGTTCATTAAAGTCGAACCACGAGGTAGTGACGGACTACTGTAGTCAGAGTTCTGTTCTGTCTGAAGTTAATTCAAAACTACAATTTTTGATGAGGATTTGTTATTAGAATAAGAAGCGACTAAAAGTTTAGACTTTTCATATTCCAGTTACAATTCAAGATTCAAATACAGCAAGACATGAAGCAGGGCTAAAGTTCTGACAGAAAGGTCAGATGTTTCTTCAACCTAAATCAAAGGCTGTATTTGCTGTTCATCTGTGTCCTCTCTTGTCTCCAGGCCGATGGGAGTGTCCGTGGCACCAGTGTGACGAATGTGGCAAAGAAGCGGCTTCGTTCTGCGAGATGTGCCCCAGCTCGTACTGTAAGCAGCACCGGGACGGCATGCTCTTCATCTCCAAACTGGACGGCAAGCTGTCCTGCAGGGAGCACGACCCGTGTGGACCCGAGCCGCTGGAGCCCGGGGAGATCCGTGAATACGCGCCCAGCCTGGCCTCCATGAGGCCAGGAGCCGTGGCTGCGCCCATCTCACCTTCGCTGGTCCCAGACACCGGAGGAGGCACCTCTTCCTGGTCGTTCTCGTCTTCGTCGTCTTCTCCGTCCTCCGCTCCCGTTGGCTCCCCTCCCAGCCAGACTGAGCTGTCCAGGCGAGAGCCGCCTCCTCGCCTCTACATCAACACGAAGACCGCTACCTCCAGCTTCACCCCCTCCAGCAGGTCCTACCTCACAGACATGACTGAAGGGAAACCTGCGTCCACGCCCGGCTCCTCCAGGGACGAGGGAGAGGACGGGGAGGTGGAGGACGGGGAGGTGTGTGAGTTAGACGTGGAGGAGGAAGAGGAGGAAGACGATGATGAGGACGAAGAAGAAGCAGAGGGGGATGAAAATGAAGTGGAGATGGAATTAGTGGAGGAGGAGGAGGAGGAGCCACTCTATGGAGGAGACCTGCTGGAAGATGACGATGATGAAGAGGAGGAGGATGGAGGGGATGGGTATGACACTTGGGGTGAATACGTGCATGAAGATGCTGAGGATGGCGAGGTGGAGGAATGGGGGAGTGTGGAGGATGATGACATGTGACTCCTCCTCTGTAAACTGACAGAACTAAAGGAGCTGAATCTTTTGGTACCTACAGTACTTGAACGCAGCACTGCCTTCACTGTGGTACATGGTTGCCTTCTCATCTCCAGACTGACGGTGGGGATGTGCTCTGGTGCTAAAGACTGAACTGTTCGTCCTCTTTTTACTTCTGTCCAAATCTCTGTTTGTGTTTGGTGCTCTTTTGTTGTTGTCGCTTTCTTTTCTCACCGTTTACATTTTTAGGCTGTTTTCGTTTTTCTTAAATGATGTTTGGATACAAGAAATGCAAGAAGAAGGTGAAACGTTTCACCTGACCAAACTGTCATCCATCACGAGGACATCTTATGTTGTTGTTATTGTCTTAATATGCTCTTTCGATATTTCCGAGAGTCGTCAAAGTAGAGTTCTCACTGGTCCACGTTACAGTTAGGCTAAACAGAACCTGCTTGTGAGAAGTGAAAAAAATAAAAACCCACTGGAGTCATCAAGATTTTTGATGATTTTTCTCACACAGAAAGCGTCTGGACTTTTATTAAATTACTTTTTTGGTTCTAGCATTTTACAAACTAAACATGGTCTTTTCTTTTTTTTTTAATTTTTTTTTTTTAACCAGGTTCGAAAATTGTTTAAATCTTTAAAAGCAGGAGTTTTGTCAGTTAACAGGTGTGTTTTAACACAATGCCAAGGTGGGAGACCATCAGCAATGATCGTAGAGAAGCAACTGTTTCTGCCCATCAATCTGGGAAAAGTAATAACATCTCTGACTCTTAACATTTTACTGACTGAAAGAATCGTCATAAGTAGGAAACGTTCTAAGACCGTTTGCCAGATGTCCCAGCAAAATCACCCCAAGGTCAGACTGTGCAATGCACTGAGAAAGTCAAGTCAGCTTTATTTATAAAGCACATTTAAAACAGCAGCTGTTACCAAAGTGCTTGACAATAAAATCAGTGGGAGTCGTGTTATGAAGAAAACAAAAATTAATGATATACTGAAATTAAAAAGAGTGAGCCAAAATTCCTTCGCTCTGATGCGAGAGACTGATAAAGTCGTGTAAAAGTAACCACTGAGAGTCGTTGCTGCTAAAGTTGGTTCTTCAAGCTGCTGGATAACGGGAGGTAGCTTTCACACAGCTTTGTCATTTTTGTTTGGGAAATAGTGACATGGTGTGTTGTACGCTTGAGGTTAGATTTTAATCCTTTTAAAATGTGATAAAGACCAGATCTTTTTTGTATCATGTCCTGAAATGGACAAACCACACAAGTGAAGAATAGTGGTCATTATTTTTCTTCTTAATGTAAATCTATGGTTTTAAACTAAATGTAATGCTAGTTTTTCTAACATAGTTTTTTTTTAACTCACTTCTGCTAAATTAGATGAAAATGCACATTATTTTTTAGTGTTTAGTTTTGAACTAAACTAAATGACGACATCTAACAAGACATTTTGGCTAATGATATTAATTGGTTGTTTATAGTGTAACTTAATGGGATTTAGGTTCTGCTGATCACACAGCAGGTCACCGTTTGTACATTTCATGCAATCATCCATCCATCCATTATCTTCTCCCACTTCTTCCTTTACAGGTAGTGGGGGTCGCTGATGCCCATGCCCATTAGTCCAGTGAGAGGCGATGGACACCCTGGACAGGTTGCAAGTCCATCACAGAGAAAAATAAGTAAAAAAATAAAAACATTCATCCTCTCACTCACATCTAGGGACAATTTAGAGTTACCAGTCAGCCTAACATGCATGTTTTTGTTAAAAAAGCAAATGTCTGATAGACTGCACAGTTTAACCTCTCAGTGGATAAGGATGAGGCTGCATGAAGTTGAGGTGCCAATAGTGCTACAGCACCTTGTGTTGGGTGCCAGAGGATACACGTCAGGCTTCAGTAGTGCAACATGTGTTCACATTTCTAATTTAAATTGTTTGAGTTCTGCAAATCTGTTTTACAAACCAGCACATTTATTATACATTTGTGTTTTACAAGTTAAAAAATGTGTTTTGATGTGTGTTTATCAGTTTTAGGTGGAAGTGACATTATATTTTGCTTCGTGCTAATAACTTTTTCAAGTAATTTGCGGAAACATTTGGGTGTTTAGGGTCAAACACTAAAACCGAAGCACTTTTCCATGGTCTAGGCCCTGGATAAAGATGAGCTATTGTTCTGGTAACTTCACAAGGTAATTAGGCTGTATATTCTGAAAATTGACTGGCTGCAGAATCATTTAATCAGACACTTTTTTATTATTATTTTATTTATGATCCTGAATATGAAGTGGAAATAACTGTTTTAAATCATAGTTTGGACACTGAAAGGTCATTAGTTCAGTGGAGACTCAGATCGCTTAAAGTTTGAAACGGCGTGTCCCCTAGATGTCGCTATTTCTAAGAGTTCCTCCATGTAGTGACAAAATCCGCCGAAGAAGAAACGACGTAACGTACGTATCTGTGCGTGCTGCGTAGCTGCTGTAGTCCAAGTAAAATGGCGATGTTGGTGTTTTGATCAAAACACAAATAACGAGATTGGAAAAGGGCAATTTATGAAGAAAGGTTTGAGATTTACGAAGGAGGTACATCTGATAGAACACTTTTTCGATTTTACCAAGGCAAATAACCAGTAAGTGTTTAATTATTTTCGTGTGAAACGGGTAGTTGTGTGAACTAGTCATATGATAAACCTGTGTAAACACTTCTGTCTTTTTAGTGGACGGCCTACACAGATCAGAAAGAGTACATTATGGAGAAATTAACTGTTTAGCTGGTGTGTTTTACTGAAGACAGATCCAGTCATGACCGAGCAGACCAGCACTACCTCAGAGGGGATTGTGGGCCTGGATGAGCCCAAGAAGATGACCAGGGAGGACTGGAGGAAGAAGAAGGAGCTGGAGGAGCAGAGGAAGCTCGGAAACGCTCCAGCTGAGGTGGACGAGGAGGGAAAGTGAGTACATGTTGGTTCCTATGAGTGCTGGAAGTCTTTAAAACAGCTTGAATTTTATTGTGGCGTTTTTAAAGTTTGGTATGTGCATACATTTTGGAACAAAGTATTCAACACTGCTTAATATCGTTTTTTATCGTTTTACTTGCTAATTGATTGAATAGCTTTCCTTTTAAAATGTGAAAATAGTCTTTTTCAGAATTTTTACTTGTGGCTGTACTTAGTTTTTTGGATACATTTATAAACTTGTTTACCCATCGTTTCTTTGTAAAACTGTCATAACACAAAAATCCTAAAAAAGTTTTAAAATTAGTTTTAAACATTTTAGAATTGCTAACATGTGACTTTGAGGAGTATGTAGGAACCCTATGACAAGCTATGTTCAGTAGGAGAGTTGCGTTTGGTCAGCTGTAACATGTTTTACGTTCAAACAAGTGTTTCTTCTATTTCCCAGGGATATTAACCCCCACATCCCACAGTATATTTCATCAGTGCCGTGGTACGTTGACCCATCTAAAAGGCCTACGCTGAAGCATCAGAGACCACAGGCTGAATATGAGAAGCAGTTTTCAGCTATTGGAGAGTGGTACAAGAGAGGAGTGCAGGAGGCAAGTATGAATCATGCTCAACATTAATTTGATCGTGTCATGTTAACAAATAATAATTAAAAAAAATGTCTTCATGCAGAATGCAATTACCACTAAGTTTCGTAAGGGTGCTTGTGAAAATTGTGGGGCCATGACACACAAGAAGAAAGACTGTTTGGAGGTAAAATATATAAATTACTCATTCAACTTCCAAAAAGATAACCTTTTATAACAATATAGATAAAAGAAAAACTGATCAACAACACGTGACTTTGATATATATGTGTGTGTACTGTATATGTATATATTTATTTATTTGGTCCCATCAGCGACCCAGAAAAGTTGGAGCCAAATTCACAGGAACAGGCATAGCTCCAGATGAGCACGCTCAGGTTCAGCTCTCGTTGGATTATGATGGGAAACGTGATCGCTGGAATGGCTATGACCCTGAGGAGCACCAGCGCATTGTTGAAGAATATGCCAAAGTGGATCTGGTAAGCCCACCGGAGTAAATTAATCTTTGTTCAGTGTTACTCTTATATTTGCAACAGGGAAATTAAAAATATGTTTATGTTGAGGGCCAGCCTTAGTCCTGACTGATAGTCTGGTTTATGTGTATTTATTAGCATAAAGAATAAGCTTAAAAGTCATCCTCAATATGATTTGCTCAGTAAACCAATGTGGGATTTATTATTGTGTGAAGCCAACTTGAAATCATAATGTTTCTTATTTGTATCTCAGGCCAAAAGGACACTGAAAGCACAGAAACTTCAAGATGAGTTGGCCTCGGGGAAACTCGACCAAACTGTAAGCACTCAGTAACACATTGAAATGTATTAATTATAAAAGTTTACATATGATGGAAACATAACGTCATTGTTTGTTTTTTGTCTTATGCAGGAGCGAGAACATGACAGCGAAGGGGAGGATGAAGACAAATATGCCGATGACATCGACATGCCCGGTCAGAACTTTGACTCGAAGAGACGAATCACTGTCAGAAATCTGCGTATCAGAGAAGACACGGCTAAAGTAAGCAGCACTGAGTGTTTTTATTTTGATTTTCTTAATCCTTTTTGTTTTTACCCTCTGAGATGGTCGACAATGTTTACTAAATCCAATGCCTGCTTCAAACAAAATATTTGCTCACCTTTATTAAATGTTTAACGTTTTTCTTAGTTCATATCTTAGATCTTATTACTGTTTTTCTTTACAATTTATACTTATGTTGGATGTAACTGGCACCTTGTGTACACCATTTCATTCCACATGTACCATGTGGTGTGTATGACAAATAAAGAGAATTTGACTTTATTGTCTGATGCGAAAGCAGTTGAGTGATAAAGTAAAAAGCTAAAAGTTGAATAACCTGAACTTAACACATTTGTCCTCCACAGTACTTGAGAAATCTGGATCCAAACTCGGCGTACTACGATCCAAAGACTCGAGCTATGAGAGAGAACCCGTACTCCAACACTGGCATGAACCCTGATGAGTGAGTTATGGTTAATATTTCCTTAACGTATCAACTCTCACTTGATTACACTGAAACAACTGATGAACTGCTTTGTCTACTAGAGTGGGGTACGCCGGAGACAACTTTGTGCGCTACTCTGGGGACACGATCAGCATGGCTCAAACCCAACGTAAGTCACAAAGATATGGTTACTCCTCTCTTCAAAATGTTAGCAGCTCATCTTAATGTAGGGCTTTTGGAAACATTTTTACTTCCTTAATACCTACTGAAATGATTAAACTGATTGTTATTGTAACCTCAGCTCTATTATGATGTGATAAGACAGTAATGATCACAGTATTAAACCACAACAAATAGGTGGTCACAGTCTCTGTTAGAAGAAGTGCAGTTCTTATGTGATTGTGGTTCTTTTGGGACAGTGTTTGCTTGGGAGGCGTATGATAAGGGCTCCGAGGTCCACCTGCAGGCGGACCCCACCAAGCTGGAGCTGCTCCACCGCTCCTTCAAAGTCAAGAAGGAGGACTTTAAAGAAAAACAAAGGGAGAGCATCCTGGAGAAGGTACACAACTTACAATTTAAAAAAATTGCTTATTAATATAACTAATAGTTTTAGGGATGCACAGTATTATCGGCATGGTATCGTATCGGCCGATATTAGCGATGAAGTTAAATATCGTACATCGGCCATTCCATCAAAATAACTCGCCGACATAAAAGGCGCTGTTTTTCTTATTTATGATATATATATTTATAGAGTATTACATCATTTTCAGCCCCCTTTTTGGCATCTGCATTTGGTAGCAGGCCAAAAATGACAAATACCATGCAGCAGAGTAAGCTATGTACCGGTAGTCTGTAAGTACGTCTAGGGACAAAAATATCGGTATTGGTGTCGGTTATTGGCCAAATAAGTTTTAACATATTGGATATCGGTCAAAAATCCAATATTGTGCATCTCTAAATAGTTTTTATGTTTTCTCATGGTTCATTTCAGCTAGTTTTTTTTTTTTTTTTTTTTTTGTAGAGGACAAAACTGAGGACCCCTTTTAAAATTATTTTCCATATTCTGAATTTAGCTTTCAGTCATAAATATCAACTCTAACCTGATACTCAAATGGACGGTGTCTGCTTGTGTTTGTGACCTCAGTACGGGGGTGAGGAGCACTTGGACGCTCCAGCGCGGGAGCTGCTGTTGGCGCAGACGGAGGACTACGTGGAGTACTCGCGTCACGGCGCCGTTCTGAAAGGACTGGAGAAGGCCGTCGCTCGCTCCAAATACGAGGAGGACGTGCTCATAAACAACCACACCGTGAGCACAGCAGATAAATGACTCCTCATAGAGCACTGCTATATTTTCAACACTTTAAAAATATATATTTTATTATTTCTACCTTGTAGTGTATTTGGGGCTCGTACTGGAAGGATGGCTTCTGGGGGTTTAAGTGTTGTCACTCAATGGTCAAACAGAGTTACTGCACAGGTGAAACTGGGGTTCACATAGTAAGTATTAATCCTGGAGCTCTTTAAATCCTATGTTTGGTCCACAGAAACTCATTTTTCACTGTAACCGTTTGCTGTTTTTGTCTTTAAACAACTTTCAGGACGATTCAGACTGCGCTCCGTTTGAAGAGGGACTAACGGAGGCGCAGAAGGAAGAAGAACCCAAGACTTTGTTGGAAGTAAGAGATGCTCAGCTGAAGAAAAATGCGACAGATATGACCAGCTGACTTAATTGAGCTCATTTGATCGTGGTTAGAAGTATAGATCAGATTATAAGTTCTTCACAGTTTTGCTTTAAATCACCAGATGCATCAAGAAAAGATGAAGGACAAGAAGAAGAAAAAGAAGAACAAAAAGAACAAGAAGCACAGCTCAGATAGCAGCGACTCGGAGGACGAAGATAAGAAGAAGGAGAAGCTGAAGAAGGTGAAAACCTTTTTTTGTTGTAGTTTTGAAATGGTGAAAAGCTCAATGTTTGTGTGGCTAAACATCCCCGCTTCTCTTACATCCACCCAGGCTCTTGACGCCGAGGACAAGCGAGTGAAACAAGTAGAAGCGATGATGCAGCTGGATGAGAGGAAGAGGCCGTACCACAGCCTGAAGGAGGTGAAAGCTCCAACTGAAGAGGAGCTGGAGGCCTTTCGCATGAAACGCTACCGGCCAGACGATCCAATGGCTTCTTTCCTCGGACAGTGACCTCTTGTTCATCCCTGCTGATTCCTTTAAACTTTCCAAAAAGACTGTTCCAGAAATACAGCAGGACTTTAAAATATTAAACTTCACAAATGTTGAGAGAAAATCCTGTACAGCAGCTGAAATTTATTTACAAACCATTTACTTCTTACAGATTCTGCAGAGAAATGTACCTTTTTTGTTTGTTTTCTCAGACTTGTCATTTGCAGAATCTGTTCTATGGCTTCTACAGAGATGCCTTTTTGTAATAAACTTTTATTTGACTAAATTTGTTTCATTGCATAAAAAATTCTACTTTTTTCCTCTCAGTTTCACGTAAATGCAACTTCATGGTAAATGTGAAATTTAACAGAACTAAAGTTGGTCCACCTTCCAACCGAATTCGGTGTTCAGTGACAGAGAGCCGGTCCAAAAAAATTATTTCGGCCCAGGACCAGAACTGAACCGAGTTGGCTGTGGGGGACTTCGTCTTCATTAAAGCCGGTCTCAGCCTCTGAGCGGCC
>JARVGV010001030.1:21672361-21694134 GCA_031762435.1 Hypsolebias longignatus | reverse complement strand
CCAAATTTGTGTTGTTGTGAAGCCCCCCCCCCCCCCCCCAATACTGTACATCACTGAAATGTTGATCCCTTATTATCCAGCCCACACACTTCAGTCTTTAACGCTGAACCTCCTAAAGGTCTCAAAGACCTGGTATAAAACTCGGGGTGACTTATCGTTTCAGACCATAGCCCCCAGGCTGTGGAATGTCCTGCCCCGTCTCTTCGTGCGTCCATCTCTGTCGATTCCTTTAAAAAGCAGTTTGAGACATTTTTATTCAGACAAGCTTTTAGTTACATGTTATACTTCTGTTTGTATCAGCTGTTGTTATTATTTTTGTTTTATTTTAAGTCTGTATTTTGTATTTCTGTGTAGCACTTTGTGATTTTATATATGAAAAGTGCTATATAAAAAAAGTTTACTTACTTTATATATGACAATACATTACAGATAGATTAGGATTATTTGTGGCAAGCACGTTTCTGGACTATTCCTAGTCCTGATGTCAGTTTTTAATTTTAAGGTTTTTTTTGTATTTCTACATTATTTTAAAAACCTTTCACAATTCTTAGAAGGTTAATGTACCAATCTTCAGACTCAATCAATCTCAAGGATCTTGTTTTTAACTTAACCATGCAGAGAGCAAAAATAGCATATACTGAAACCAGAACTCTGCTCTCCTTTATGGTTTTGAAGCTGACGTGATGCCCCAGTCTTCTCTTATGTAAATGCCCCGAGTGTCTTCTTACCTTTTTGAAACACATGCAGCTAATTGAACATGAATAGGAGATGTGTTAGGGGTGAAACCTAATCCTATCTGCTGCTGAACCCGACTGAAGCAAGACCCCCACCCCTCCGCTTCCAAAACTACAAAACCCTCACCCACATTGTTCATGGACCCCTGCAATGACCCAAATTAGCTCCAGTTCTCTGTTGCACTGGATTGTATAAAACTTAAAGCAGCTTGAATTGCACAATAAACCTCTTTCCGTATTAACTGGAGGCGCTCTCTTGTTTGGATTTCTACTTCACATCAGCTCACCTGACAGGAGTTAAACTCAATCAGCTGGAGACGTTATTATTATGCATATTTTTTAAACCCCACACACACACACACACACACTTCACTGCTTCCTGCCCACCCTGCTTCTCTCACCTCCTGTCATTTAACCCCCCTCCCCACGTTTCTCTCCATCCAGGAGCTGAAGCTGCCGGTCTACCGGGCCCACTCCCCGCAGATTGGTATGCGGCGGTACTTTGCCGACTTGTTGGCCATCCTGAGTAATCGCTACCAGCTGTGCCCCACAGCACGTCACCTGGCTGTTTACCTGCTGGACTTGTTCATGGACCACTATGATGTTGCTGTCAAACAGCTCTACGTCATTGCCCTCTCCTGCCTGCTGCTAGCTAGTAAGTGCAGAATTCAACAGCTTTTAAACAAGTCATCCAAAAATAATGTTTTGTGGTTACACAAGAGCCGATTGAATTATGGCCCGAAAGAGACAGGTTCTTGCACAGATGGCCGGGTTAAAGCACTTCCTGCAACAAGGCTAATTTAAGATCACGATGCTTGTTTTTTCACCTTCAGCTCCACATTTTAGGCTGATTCAGACAATGTTAACAGTTTTCTGCTTTGCTAAAAATGTATTTTTAAATGCTTTGCACTTGAGTAGAAGTGCATCTTTTAGGAGTATGCCTGTGTTTAAAAATCTTTTATGCTAATACTATCAGTTGGTGATAAATGTGCGACCTATGAAGTCAAAACGCCCTGAATCAGAATTATCTTTAGTTAATATGTTGTGCTTAGCTATCTCCAAAAGATGTCATTTGTTGTCTTTTTGTTGTAAATAAACAAGAAGCTTTGTTGTTCAATCAGCTGGCAGAGTAAAAGAAGAAGCTGTTTTCTTCCACCAAGCAAAATGTTCTCTTCAGAAACGTTCTGAAGAGAACATTTTAGTTTACACAAATGAAACTTGAGCTACATCCCTTCTCAAGTTAGAATTATTCCTAAACAGAACTTTAGTTTGATAAGGTGCCGTTTTTTTCTCTGCTGTGAAATCTTTGTGTTTTTGTGTGAAGCAGGTGTGTTAATCATGCGTAGTCTGCTGATGCACGTTGCTCGTTGTGTAGTTCTTATTATGGTCTCAATGTCTGTCTGGTGATTAGCAGACTGTGAGAGTTTTCCATGCATTAATGCAGCCCTTGGCATCATGGATAATTAGACTAATGATCCTGTCAAAGTAGGAGTCTGGAACAGAGCTTGTTCATGTGGGAGTGCTTACTGGGTGTAGGTGTGTGCGCGAGCATCTGTGTGTGTGTGTGTGTGTGTGTGTGGTCACAAACAGACAATCTTCAATCAGTCTTTGTAGTTAGAAATAAGACTTAAGAGATTTGATTTAAAAAATAACCTCTTGAGAATTGGAGTAGATTTGCTATTCTAAGTTTGCTCATTTAATTAAGTACAGTAACTATCGTCCTATCTTTTAGAAAGTTTATTTTTTTCATCTCTTAGATAAAACAGATTTATTATCGAGCCTTTTGACTGTAGCTTTCAGTTAGTGGGGCTCTCTGCTTTCAGTTCTCCTGCGCCCGACTCCTCCAGGACTCGGGGGAGTCTCTGTCATGATTGATGAAGGCTTGAAAGGGTGTTTGATTCGCAGCTGACATAGGGTTTCATCTATCTTGAGGTGCTTTGGAATCTCGCCCGTTTATTCAACAGCCTGCTTTGGTCTCACGGCTTCCCTTTGACACACACAATTGTCTTTCTTTTAACATTCCTGACTTCCACATGGTTAATTGATCTGTTCCTCTTTTGTGCCTCTCAGCAGCCTCTGTTTAATCCCGTTACTTTATTGTATGTGCGTTTTGTGGCCACTTGTGTGTGCATGTGTTTGCCCACAGATAAGCTCCTTTTTTAACACAAGTTGAGCTAATGGTCTGGTTTTTAAAAAACCCTATGAGACTGAATACTATTGACTGTTGGTCACCAATTTAGAGATGTTACTTTGTTTGAAGAACACCATCAATTAGCTGCTGGTGAAGATTCTCAGTCATCCAGGACATGATAAAATCAAAAAACTGTATTGAACGTTTTTTGATACCATCAATTAGAGAAACAAGAGCTCTATGATTTTTAATGTGTTTCAGAAGATCAGCATTTCCCACAACCACACTGTGGCTGTTGTTAAACTTGGTGCTCTTGCAGTGATCATATCAGTCTTTTGAGTCCACAAAGTTCTGCAAACTGCAGCATTTTATTAGCATAAATGACATAAATGTGTTTTTATCAGCCAGTACAAAGCAGTTGTTTTAAATCCGTGTTGTTACAAAGCTTGTCTTTGTTCTTTTTTGATTAAGACCTGTGATGGTTGATTAATTTTGTGATGGTTCTGTAGTTAGAGCCTAAATTTATTTTTGTGTTTGTTTTCATTTTTTGGGGTAAACCTGGTTCAGTGAAGCATCTCAAGCGACAACGGCAACAAAAAAGCCCACCATGCCGAAACGACTGAGCACAAGAAGCTCAGTCATGTTGACCACAGAGCGCACATGCATGGGCCTCAGCGCCTGGGGGCGGGGAAGAACTGTGTGCTGAGGGGCACCTGCCATATGCTCTCTGAGTCAGGCCTCAAACAAAAGCCAGCCAGTGCAGGCTGGACAGCCAGACCCTTTCCAGAGAGGGGGGAGGGGAGCACACTGAGGCATAGGGGTTGCTGTGTGCGTGTGTGTGTGTGTGCGTGTGTGTGAGGTAGGGATTTGCCATGAACCAGCGCAGCTATAAGTAGACATGGTTGCTATGACAACCATGTGATAAACCTATGGTTTCTTTTCTTGCAGTCACCTCATTAAATCCACCTTGAAGTGTAATCCATTGGAGGGTCCCCAGTTCAACCAGCGCTGCACATAACTGGCTTGTGTTGGAGTCTGTTGATCGCTTTTCCTCGTTGTACACCTGGTTAGGGTCAGGCTGAGTGAGCCAGTCCTGGGACAGGGCACAGCACCCCAGATCCCTCGGGCGGCGGGTGTTGGGAAGTGAACAGAACGGTACTTCAAAGGAAGGTTGGCTGCTGATGTTAAACAGGGTAGAACGGAAGAAAGAACTGCTGGTCTGTAAAATGGGCCGCGTTAGAACTGAAACGCCCATCAGTCTACCCTGAACTGTGGATTAATAAGAACGCCACTTCCTGTTTTCACCCTGTCTCAGAAGTTTCACTGTAATTATGATGGAATGTGTTTCTCTCACATTAAAGAAATGATGTAGAGATGAACAGATACAATTAAAGATAAATACTTTAAATTAATAGCCAGTGCACATTTAGATGGGTTATGAAATTCAGGTTCATGCCAACATTGAGTTTCCTTCAGTGTTGGCACTCAAACTGTTTTTTGTTGGATGATAATGTAAGTTATGCTTGTTTATATACTCACGTGTTACCACCCACTGAGTAAGACGCATACCCCTCGCCCCCAACACCCATATGTACAAGGCAGTGTTTTTGGATTTTCCCGGGTCACTCAAGCATTCAGGGTCTTGGGTCAAAGGTCAGCTCGGGCCTACATTGTGAGAACCAGGGGGTGGCAATGCAGAAACTCTGTGACGAAGCTGTGACCAATCTCTCTCTCTTGCAATCAAAGATAAACCATCAAATAAAAGGTGGTTAAACTTAAAAGAACTCCTGTCATGGCAAGGTAATATAAATATTTACAATTTAATACTTTTGTTGCACCTTATGTCAGTTTTTGTCAGTTTGCTCTGAAATGCCTTTACTTGAATTACATTTTGTGATATACAGTACTGTATGTTTATTTTTTTTAGAATATTTTCAGAATCTTTTGAGCAGTGATCAACTTTGATCTTATTCAATTTTCCCCAATAGGACACATTTCTGACAACTTATAGGGCTGTTTGTATGTTGGTATTTGCTCGTGTCCCTAAACTAGCAATGTATTATATACATGTACGGTACTTAAAATTGTGATTGCCCTGCCGTGCAAAGGTGAACCTGAAAATGTGGTACCTTTTCACTCTTACCCTCCTGTTTTCATGACGTTTAGTATGAAAATCTATAAATTGACTCATGCCTTAATCCTGAAAAAGGGCAGTCATTTTAGTATACTGTATTTTTTGGTATTTTATTGTTGAGATACATTTTTTAAATTTGTGCATCAAAATCTGTAGAATGGAAGAATTTATTATTATTGTTTGTTTAATACATCTTAAGTTTCTTCTACCAACCTTTAGCCCTTTAAGCCCATCTATTCTCCAAGCAGCACACCTGGAATTAGTTCCTGTGTCGTGGTCTTACCTCTCCCTAACCTTTGACTTCTAACTTATCTGTTTACTCATCCTCATCGCCTGTTGGCGCTGTGCGACAGGATAAGTGTCTTGTGGTTTCTGTGCACGGCACGATAAAAAGATCTAGTTTTTATTTAAAAATTTTTTTTAACTTCTTAACTGTGTCTCTCCCTGCTTGCTAAGAATGAGATAGGATCGGTGAGCTGCCTGCATTCCAGGTGAGCTGAACTAACGGGCAAAGAATGCACCATTCGAGCTGACGGTAAACTGAGAGGGAGGATGGTGGTGTGAGCTAAAGCCGTAACAATGAGGAGATGAAATGTGAATGAAAATCTGCTTTGATAGCTGATCAAACATAAACGCATGCTGGAAGCGTGACGTTAAATTCTCCACTGTGTAAAACATTGGATTATTGCCCTTTTAACTTTGCTTTAAAAAATAATTTAAAGGTAAGATTTAGTTTTTAAAAGCAAAATTCAGTGCTTTTAAAATCCCACTTCTGAGAAAGTTGCTTGATAATAAAAAGATGGTGAGGCTGGATATCTGTGCTATTAACAAAGTCTGTGATTTAAAATCCAAAATGTTTACGACTCACTGAAATGAATATTCAAGAGGCTCAAAACAAAATGTCAGTTTTTTTTTATTTTATGTTTTTTTGTTTGAGTTGTGATCACCTCTGCACCTTCTTAGACCCAAACATGTGCTTGAAAGTACCAGTACATATTTGTCCAAATATGTCCCTTTAAAAATCTCTAGTATTCCTTTTTTGAGAAGCTGCATGAGTCTAATTTTATGTTGTTGTTTTTTTCTTTGGTGGGGGAAACCCGTTGGGTGTTTTGAAACAAAACAGGTTTTAAAATGATTTCTTTAAAAAAAAAAAAAAAAAACATCAATCCAATAAAATAAATTAATAATGTGTAGTAACTGGTTATAAAAAAAATGTTTCTAGATTTTGAATGTCCCGTCATGTTTTGCTTTTCCTTTGTATTTCTCCCTGCCTAAAATGAATACCTGTTTGGTCACATCCAGGCTAAAGTAGACCCATTAATCAGTCCTTTACTTGGTTCCTCAAGCTGTTTGTTGTGTTTTGTTTTCAAGCAGCTTTAGCTTTCATGTTGTTCATGTGTCTGGACGCCCACAGTTGTAAACCAGCGTAATAAGAGCACAATAAGGACATAGACTTGCACCGTCTCTCTCTTTACATCAAAGACGCTGGTGTTATGCAGAGACTGGGGTTACTGCTGGTGTTTCGTAGGAGTCTGGCTGCAGACAGAGCAGTGATCCAGAGGAGATGAGGGTGAGAGAATGTGACAAGTGTGGACCGAGTCATGGAACAAATCCTGGTAGCTGTAAACAGCACGGTCTCTCAGCTTCCTGCTCTGCTGTAGAAACGCAATTACTGCCTGCCTGCTAATTACTCCCTCACTCCCAGCGTGTCGTGCTGCAGACCCTCTGCCTTCATGTGTCTTCTGCTCTGTCTTACTTAATGATAGGTCACAACTTTCAGTGATCAAACCTATACTGTGTAGGTTGCTCTGCTAGATGTGAGCATAAAGGAATAGATGATGTGATGAATCAGTGATCAGTGCGAATGAAAATATGAAAAAGCTACTTCCCGTTGGGTAATTAATTTGTTAGTGGGCGCATTCACCTGATAATGTGTAATGAGTGTGTGTGTGGTTGATGTAGTTTTAGATCAGATTCTCCACAGTTTTTCTTGTTCACAGCTTGAACATAACTTATCATCACATATATATACAGTATTGACAAATACAGTTCTGTTAAATCTATGGAGTCACCCTAACTAGTAGGTTTTATGTATTTTAAATAATAATATGAATAATGGAGGTCCCCTTTTTCTTTCAGAAAATTTTTGTGAAAAATTTTATATACTTTTAGAAATGGTTATTTCCTATTATTAAAGCCACAATTAAAACTACTTTTTATTATAATGTTGTAATCAGCTGCTAATGTTAGTATTGAACAGTAATTAGCTGAAATTAATAGTATTTAAGGGTCCACACGAGACGTTTTAGTTGTTGAAAAATTAAATGCTATTTATTAGGAGGGGAGATAAAGTTAGAGAGGCCAGACTGAGATGGGTTGGACATGTCCAGCGTGGGTATACTTGTAGAAGGATGTTAGAAATGCAGCTGCCAGGAAAAAGACAAAGAGGAGATATGTGGATGCACTTGGAGAGGACATGGAGGGAGCTGGAGTGAGGACAGGATGCAGAGGACAGAGATGGAGGAGGACTCGCTGTGGAGACACCTGAATAGAGAAAAGTCAAAAGATGTGGGTTTTTAAGCAACTCATAATTTGATTCAATGGTAAAACCATTATTGATACATTGTAAGTACTTAGTTGCATGGTCCCAATCACACCCTGGTAGTTTTAAAGCAACATATATACTTGTACTGAAGTAAATTTGAACCAGCGACCTCTTGATCACAGGCACGCCTTCTCTAACTTCTTTGCCACTCTGCCTGGTAATTAAAAGGTAATTAACTTGGTAATTATCTTTAAGTATTTAATGTCTTGCTCAACCATCTTATAAATTCATCTGTACTGGTATGTGCAGACCGCAGACTGTTCCACCTCTGCACTTTCACACTTCTGAGTTGCACCTTTTGTTTCCCTCAACATTGCATGATTAATGAACATGAACAAAACTGATTTTTCACATTTGTTTATCAGTTCAGTATCTTCCTTGTCTGCAACGCATCTAAAATGGATTTTATGTGCACCACTGCCGTTCATGCAATTTTATATTGTGTTGATCAATCAAAGTGATCTCTGTTTAAAACTAGTTCAACCACATTAAAAGTGACAGCCACCATATATACAGTACACTATCTGAATATGATTTTTACTTCTCAGTAAAGGGACTCAAAATTCAGTGCTGGTCGCAGCATGATTCTAAGCCGTCAGCCTCATCAAGTCCTCACTAAAAGCTGCACGTCGTCCAAGGCTCCGGCTTTCCAGGCAAATCTGTAGAAGAGTAACCTGACACCCTCCTCGCCCTCATTCTTAATTTTTGTGAGGAGGCCTCTTGGATTAAAAGCAGAAACACCCCTCTTCATTGGTCACATGGACCCCTGGGGCCTCGGGGCTGTTGCTATGGAAAAGAGTCCGTCTTTTGATGGGGAGGGGGCTCGCCATAATGACATAGCTCTTATAGTGATGAGGATCTGGAGGGATGCAGAGACACTGAAACGTTAGGTTACATTAACTGGGTTTTTGTCGAGTGGAAATCTTCTATGATCCACTGAAAGAGGCTTACAGATGTTTTGATAGCCACATGTTCAGACGTAGACATATTTTAATGTTGGTTTTTATGTTTTGTGGAAGATGAGCAAGAACCCGTTCGATCTGATTATAAACATGTTGCACAATATTAATACTGTAAATTCACAAATGAATTAAATAGATGAAATAATTGGGTGTGTTTGTAGAATGTTTTAAAGTTACTTTCTTTGATGCAGCTTTATGAAAGACTTTTTTTTTTTTTCCTTTCTCAGGTAAGTTTGAGGAGAAGGAGGACCGGGTCCCCAAGCTGGAGCAGCTGAACTCCCTTGGTTTTATGTGCAGCCTGAATCTTGTCCTCAACAAGAAGGATCTGATCAAAATGGAGCTTCTGCTGTTGGAGACTTTCGGCTGGAATCTGTGCATGCCCACACCCGCCCACTTTATCGACTACTACCTCCACGCTGCGGTGCAGGATGGCGACCTCTACAACGGCTGGCCCCTGTCCTCCATCTCCAAGACCAAGTCCTTCATGGACAAATACACTCACTACTTCCTGGAGGTCTCCTTGCAGGGTGTGTTTAAAGAGAAGACAGTTTATTGTTGGAAAGTAAAACGTGTGTTTGATTGAAATCTGAACTTTTTTTTCTTCTTCTTCTTCTTCTTGTAGATCACGCCTTCCTCAATTTCAGACCGTCCCAGGTTGCTGCTGCGTGCGTGGCAGCTTCTCGTATTTGCCTTCAGATTTCCCCAAGCTGGACGACGGCTCTGCATCTGCTAACTGGGTACTCGTGGGACCACCTCACCCAGTGCATCGAGCTTATGCTGCTGTAAGTCACACCAACAAACACACTCAAGCCAAGGAGGAAAGGAAGAGGTGCAGACAATCTTTTTAAAATGTGAGGCCAGGTCAACCTCAGATTTTATTCAGTCATTTTTACTCTTGCTGAAACTAGAAGCTTGGTCGTATCATCTTACAGCTGATAGCCTTGGGTTTAGGTTGTAACATTAAACATTAGTGCTGAGTCAGTTGCAACATGTGCGATTAGTGTAATTGCTTGCATATGTTCAGATTAATAGTGTGGAAGTCAAAGGGTTTGTACAGAGGAATCTTTGCTTCTGTTGATGGGTTTTTTATTTTTTGCTGCCTGTTTGTGGATTAATTACTTTAAATGTGCTTGTTTTTCCTCGTCTCTCCACAGAAAAATATTAGTGATGTGATGCATAATTGGCTTGCATGTCTGTCTCACCGACTCTTCTTGTTGTGTTAATGACAGAGCTCATGACAACGATGTGAAAGAGGCCAATAAAACCAAATCCACCCCTCCTCACCGGCCTGCCTCTCTGCAGTCCCAGCCCCAGACGTCTCACCTCTCCCCAGTGTCAGCTGTCCAGACACCAGCCTCCTCCAGCTCCTCCTCCACACCACAGTTGCTCTTTCAGCCTGACGGTTTCTCACATCTTTCTCAGCATTCCCCATCCTTGTCTCAGCTGCAAGCACTAGCCGACTCCCAGGCTTTGGGCCCAGTAGTGAGCATGTCTCAGGATTTCCTCCAGAGCCACCGCATGGGGCTGCTAACTGGGGCTGCTTCCATCACTCCTGGAGGAGTGTTCCCCTCTTACTCGAGTCTAACCTCAGGTCTTCAGCCAGTAGCCCGCGCCTTGCCTCTCCAGGGCCCCATCTCTGTGCAGATGGCCCTCACTGGAGAACCGCGCCACTGTCTGAGTATGGCCTACAGCGGGGGCTACTTGGGCGCACACCACACATTTACAGCCGGCTGCTTTGACAGGTGACGCCAGGAGACGGAGAGGGAACACAAACCCCCACGGGAGTCCACTTCACTTCTTCCCACCCAACTCCCTGCCCAGAAACATCCACTAACGGACCTCTTCTCTCTCTCCGTCGGCACTGCTACACCTTCAGCTCGTCCAGCTCCCCCGCCCCTCTCACAGAGACGCCTCAAACGTAAGCAGAGGTCCAAAGGCAGAACAGACCACGTGGAAGTCATCACACTGACGTGACGAATGCTTCACTGCCTCATTTTCAGTTCTGAGGCACGTAGACATTTTTTTTCCTGCCGTATACTGAACAGACTTTATCAAACTGTTATTATGAGACTGTCATCACTGTGAATGAGATGAAAGCAGCCGTGTGGTCAGACACCCACCTCATTCAGTGCCTGTTCTCAGTTGTGCGTGATAGCTGAGCCAATTTTAGAAGTGCACAGAACACAAAGTATCTGTGCGAAGTGTTGCTGCTTGATGTTCGTTTCTCTTCGAGTCCAATCCCCAAAAATGTAACGCATTTCATGGAAAATTGGGCTCATTATATTTTCTTTATGCAAGCCACGGTTTGACTGAAGATAGAACAAATGCTTAATCTATAGAGCGCAAAGAGGCTGTGCATGTCAGCAAACATTTGATGTAATGAGCAGAAAGGCTCCTCTGGGAGTTCCTCACCACACAGGAGCTCAGAGGAGACCAAGGTTTCATTGTCTCGTGCACAGCAGGTGAAGTCCACGGCCCGAACAGGCCTGCAGTGTTCAGTTTAATTTTTCCTCTTTTATCCCCAAAGTCGAGCCTTGTGGGAGAGCCTTCACTCAAACCGGTTAAAAAAAGAAAAAAGAAAAGGGGGGTTCTCCCGCACGCTCCCCATACTAAAGTTTAAATTTCTCCTGCACCGCTCAAAGAGTTGAACACCGACCGATGTGTGGACCAGCACGGTGAAGGAGAAACGGATGTACCGGTGTTGTAAATACAAATTGCTGCTGCCTTTAAAAGAAAAAGAGAAGCTGGTTCTGTGTCTGTGATGCCTCCCAATGTTTACATGAACCACTATCAGGGACTTGAGCAAGATTACTTGAATATGATGCCATTGAAACATGCCATAGCTTTTATTTATGACTTTTGTTTTCTTTACTATTTTGTTTGATGTAGTGTAGCTTTTTAAACTTAGCGACCCAACATTAATTAATTAAGTGTAGTTATATATTTTTTGTACCTGTTCAAAAGAACTGTATATTCAGGCTCAGGTCTAAAGGCTGAAACTATCTGCCTTCTCATTGTTTTGTGCTTTAAAACGGATGTTCTTGCATCCCTGGACCGTTCTGTGTACAGCTCCGCTACTGAAGCCTCAGCTCTACATGAGGGAACAAACGCGTGGTGGCTAGTTTCACATTCAAACATCTGCAGCCAGTCATCTGTAATTGCTTCCTAAATTTTTAAAGCTGCGATCCCCAATCTGCCACTTCCTGTTAGAGCGTAAACACATCCAGATTCCCAGTGATGATCGCAGAGGTTGCCTACTGGTCAGGGTGGGGGTACTTTGATAGTTTGTGGACCTCAAGGTTCTGGGAGTTGTGACACATTTTGACAATTTAGGCCTAAAATAATAAACTATTCCTTAATGCACCAAAAACATAAATAAACTGGTGGATGTAGTACAACTTTTTTTTTAAATTTAAAAAAAAAAAAAAAAAAAAACTTTTCAAAGAGTTTCCCACTAAAATGATAAACGGTTGTGTTGCTTGTGTCAGATGTTAAAACAAGCTTAAACTCTTGAAAATGCAGATGTAGAAAAAACTGGTGTCAAGTTGTCAATAATTCAAATCGCCTGCAGATTAAACGTTCAGTTTTTAAGTTTTAATACGCGCTCGTGCGTCGCTGGACCGTGTTTGTGTCCTGCTCTCATTAGATTTCATGGTTTGCATGTGAAACTGGAACAGCTCAGACATTCTGAAAGTTAAGTTTTGTGGAGAGGTTATGAGTAGTTAATGCTTTACCTGTTGTAGATGGCATTAAGCTCTGTTTGGAGAAAGTTTGAGCAGGGTTGAGACAAAAAAACAACTTCAGTCTCATTATTTTAACATCAATATGTGATCATTTAGAGTTATTTACAAGCATTGTTCGTGGCAGCAGCTAGCTGTGGGACTTGTGCATCCTGGGCCCTTCCTGCAGGAATATAACATTTTGGATGTAATAACCATATAATGCAGGATTAATATTTATATAAGACAACAAAAATCCAGTTTGGTCTCTTGTCAGTCTGCTCAAAATGAAACATTTTCTCCAAACAGATCAGATAAAGCTGTCTACAACAGGTAAGATATTAATTGTTCATAACCCTTCAGTAGAACCCCCTTTCTAAAAGTCTGAGTTTTATAGAAGCCTCTGACACCACATGAACCGTCCAGAAATCTGCAGCTCTAATAAAATCAAAGTTTTTGTTACTGAACAGGTATTTTTTTAAAAATGTTTTTCTAACTTTGTGTATCATTTTGTTAAAATTTCTGCATTCCGTTTGGACGAGTTATGTTTTAGTTCTACATTTATGATTTCTGTTTTTGAAAGTTTTTCATTTTTTTCCCCCTCATCATTCATGTGCGACTTCAGATTGAGGTGTCAAAGGTGCAATAAGATCTTTTTATTTTAATTTGTTTCTCTTTATACTGACCACAACCATCACTGTCTCATGTGTACCACTGGTTCAACTTTGTTTTTTTTTAATAACTTATTTTTGATAATTGTGTTATTTGACTCGATTTTCTCTATAGAGGGTGGTCGGCTCTGAAAACGGTGATTATGGTGCATATTGCAGCCACAAGCTATGAGTGATAGATATTACTGAATGATTTTCATTTAGGTGGACTCTTTGTTTTCCCTGATGGTGAAAAGGTGCTGATGCCACTCACCCAATTTTTGTTTTTAAAATTGTTGACACCACAAACTTCCACTTTTATTTCACTTTTTAAAATTATTTTGTAACATGTAGTCTTGACTTAAATGACACTGGACGATAAATTGTGTTTATCGTATAGTGCCATGGAAGAATAAAAACACAAGTGAGATGAGTCTCTGAGATTTATTTATTTATTTATTTATTTATTTACTATTGCAGCTTTTAGAGAAAGACTCTTTCCTCTGCAGTGCTTCTGTTTTACGGGAAGTCAATAAAGCTGCAGGTTTTATACACGGGCCTCCATTTGTGACCACATGCTGTGAGACTGCATCACACTGTTCACTAAACCTAACCATTAAATTTAAGTAAACATGTTTATTTAATTCCTGCTATTTCAACGGTATTTGAGCAGTTCTTCTTTGCTTACATTTGAGAAAAAGGCAAGAGATTTTAGAACTTTACTTCCAGCCTGCTTTTCTTATCCGATACTGTATTAGGTTTAAAGTGAAACTGTGTTTAGCTTTCTCTCCTTCCAAGTGTTGAATGCAGGAAATATACTAAAGCAAGTGTTGCTGCTCAGAGGCATGTGAACACGTTTTCAACTACTGACTAAATTCCACTTTTGTTTTGACAAAATTGTAGTTGGAATATTTTTGAACTACGGTTCAGTGGACAGATCATAAACAATATCTTACCTGTTGCAGATGGTTTTTGGAAGACCCTCCATTTGGAGGCAATGGGGATTATTTCTGACCAGCTAACTTTTTTTTTTTTTTTCTAAAGTGAATTGCTGCATTCTTGAAACAGCTCCAATCTAAAAATATGACTTGATCATGTGAAATCCATCCGTCCATTATCTTTGCCCGCTTCTTCCTTTGCAGGTAGCGGGGTTCATGGTGCCCATTTCCAGCTATCACGGCGAGAAGCGGAGGACACTCTGGACAGGTCTCCAGTCCATCACAGGGACACATAGAGACAAATGAAACAATCATTCACACTCTCACTCACACCAAGAGACAATTTTAGAGTCACCAATCATCCTAACATGCATGTTTTGGTCTGTGGGAGAAAACCCACGCATGCACGGAGAGAACATGTAAACTCCCACCCAGAAAGGTCTCCAGCCAGGATATGATCCGGCAACCTTCTCGCTAATTTAAAAACTTAAAGTGCCATCAGTTTTATACTGCGTGGTTATATACTAAGAATTCTGCAGATATGTGCAAGTGCAAATAGCAGCAGCTAGCTGTAGCACGTCCAGTGCTGGTTGGGGTGCTTTCTGCTGGGAAAACATTTTAGCTGCAATACGCCTGCAGTGCAAAACTGACGGTTTAATAGAGCATTTGTATGAACCATTTTTAAGTTAGATTTGTTGGGCTATCCTTTGACCTTGGGCCCACTCAGACTTGATGCTGACATCATCAAGACTGGTTATTTCACCATAATAAGGATATTTGCCATGTTTTGCATATAGCAACATGCACTATAGCAAAGTGTTCGTGCTCAAGTCGGTTGTGGATATTGTTTTTAGGAACGCTCTAAGACAAGATGGAGATTTCAGAGGCACATTTGATGGGTTGCCAGATTAAGGCAACGGTGTGACCTACTGTCAAAAAGTTATCTTTGTTAGATGGGCTATAAAAAAAAAGATGTCCCCTCAGTGACAGGAGGGTGCACCCCCCACAAAATCTCAGGAAAAAAAAAAATACCGCCTATTTATTATACAGGTAGAGCCCGACCCGATTTGTTTTGCTGATGTGGAGGAAATGAATAATCACAGGAAGCTGTACAACACTACATCAGAACAATCCCTTTAAATGTGAAGCAAACAAACAAACCTGTTTCTGCAGAAATACTCCTAGGTGGAAAATTAAATCTATGAGTCAGACTACCAAACTTCTCATGCTTCTTGTTAAACATGTTAAAAAAGATCCAGACACACTGCTCCTGCAAGACGCCTCTGCAGCTCAATCAGAGCTTTCTGTGCTGGAATGCATTTGTCCTGTTTAGCCGTGGGACATCTCTAACACTTTAAGACATTATGCTCTGGTATAATGGTGGCCTGCCCGCCCCCTCATGTTGGACACAGAATGAACCCACAGAAACAGCTGAGCTGTGGCTTTGTTTCTTTCAGAACAGTAGAATATTTACAGTGATTCTGCCCCACTTGGTCAAACTTCACTGACTGTTTTACAAAGTGTAGCTCAAATGTAACAAATGTGTTAATTCAACCTTTATTACAGGTTATTGAGTCACAATGTCTTTTTACAGTGAAAAAAGGAACAACAATTTGCATCCTTTTTGGCATTTAACACATTTTGCTACTTCTAGCTCTTAAATATGTATTACTTTTAGCTAGCCTTTTGTTATTCTCAGCACTTAGTTAGCATTTTGCTATTTTTAATATGTAGTTCTTTTGTTACTATTAGCTAGCCTTTTGCCTCTAGCTAGGCTTTTGCTATTTTTAGATTTTAGCTAACTTTTTTGCAACTTTCAACGTCGGTCTGCTTTTTGTTACTTGAAGACTTTTGCAACTTTACATTTTGGATAATATTTTGCTACTTTTGGTTAGCACTTTAATACTTTTAACTATTATTTTCCTGCTTCAAGCTAGCATTATGCTGTTAACTTCTAACTACCGTAGTCTTAATACATTTAGCGAGAGTTTAGCTTTTTTGTTTACATTTTAGCTATACAGTAACTGCCACGTTTAACCATTAACTTTTAGTTACTTTAAGACTTTTGCAACATTATGTTTTAGGTAAAGTTTTGCTACTTTTAGTCAGCCTTTAGCTATATTTAGTTTTTATTTAGCATGTTTCTACTTTAGGCATTCAGTTCACATGATACTTTTTTACTTTTAGTCCTTTCCTGCTTTTAGCTTCTAGTTCAGGGCTATTCAGCTAACGGCTCAGGGGGCCACAGTTACTGAAAGCCAAAAGCTCAGGAGCCAGACATCCAGCAGTTATTGTCATTAAGTTTGTTTTATGGTTTTAAATCTAGTTTTATTTAAAAATTAACCAAGGTGGGCCAAACTGAGCTTACTCGTGTGCCTGATTTGGCCCCCTGGCCGCCAGTTGAATAGTCCTGTTCTAGCTTATCTTATTCTACTTGAGCTTCTAACAAACTATAGCATTAATGGTAGTTTCAGCTAGACTTTTTCTTTTTAACTTTTAGCTAGCATTTTGCTACTTATAACAATTAGTAAGCCTTTTGTCACTTTAAGGCTTTTGCTACTTTACATGGCTCTGGTTGCTATTAGCTAGCATTTTACTACTGTACTTTTAGTGTTTTGCTACTTTGAACTTAGACTTTTGCTACTTTTAGATAGTGTTTTGCTACTTGTAGCTAGCATTTAGCTATTTTAGGTTTCAGTTAGCATGATGCCAAAAAATGTTTTTGTTCTTCCTGCAAAAATCTTTAAACCTGTGCAGGTCTGTGGTGAGGTCTGTCAGATTTCTCAGAGATGTTTATAATACAGAGATGCACCAATTTTTTTTATTTATTTAACAAACGAGTCACTCTAGTTCATTCAACCTTTATTTAGACAGGTTTATTCCATTGAGCCTCAAGGACTCATTTACAAGAGAGACCTGATTTCAACAAAGAATGATGACAGCAATGGACAACGACGACAACAGTTATAAAAGATATACAGATTTTTTTTTTTTTTTCTTTTTTACAAATTAAAATAAGATGGCAATACATACCCATGTTAGGGTAAAATAACTTAAAACGGCGTCAACAGTGATTTTTTCTTGGTATGTTGGAGACAAAACGCCACCCTCCATATCTGTGCCTGCATGTTTGCATGTCTTGGTATGTCACTTTACTGAGAACATACAAGACCTTAGCATGCACACCCTGATCACATCAGCATGAGCTCATCTGATTAGGATCTGAAGTAACAAAATCCTGAGAAGACTGAGGGGTATTTCTCCAGATGATGTGTTCAGTGGATGGAGGTGCCGACAGAGCTGAGTGTTTTTGCTTCAGGCCAACCTGCTGTAAACAGAGATAAAGAGGAAGGCTGCTGGCTTCCTTTGAATGTCTCCTCCAGCAAGAAACAAAAAAACATTTTGTGGTGGAGCAGGATCTACTCAATTTACAGGTAGGATTTGCCTAAAAAGAACAATGCAGCCTTTAATCAGCATTGTTTCAAAACTTGTATTTAGTGAACTAAAATAATCCATAATGTAATGAAGACTTCAAGGTGAAAGTGGAAGATGCTGTTTGTCAGGTTCTCATATTGGCATTTTATATCTAATTAATTCCTTTGTAAATGGTAATCTGAATGAATATGTTAGAAATACACTTCGCAATGTCACAAAGTCTATAAAAACATCTATAAAGTAAGAATTTATTCACTGATGATGGGGAAGTTTAACAACTCGGATGGATCTATATACAGATTTATGCTGATTTGTTGAGTAAAGTGTGCAGATAAAATGATAGATTAGGGCTAAATCTTTTACAAAAGCTGCATGTTTGAATGCTGAGCTGCTCCACGCTGTTGTTCTTGACTTCTTGTCTTGTTCTTTCTCTTTTCCTTTGTTTTTAACAGCTGATTTATTCACGTTTTTCCACCTAAACATCATCTTCTCAGCCAGCCTTAAGGGGATCAATCACGTGACTCGGGCGTCCATGTGGCTTCAAACCGCACCCCTTGGTTCAGGATAACTTTTTCATGTTACATTTCATACTTTACAAAAAGTACCTTTATTTGTTTTGGAGATTTATGAAATATTCCTTTATAAAATGTCCAGATTGGTGGTGTGAAAACAACACAAACAAACCCACTGAGAATAGGTTGCCCTCTTTGTTCCGAGGCCTTAAATTAAATTTAAATTAATTCCCCAAAGTCCGCCTCTCTATCAAGAGAACCAAACAAGCAGCTCAGCGGAGAACAAGGAGCGTTTTATTACTTTTCAAAGATGTACAAAGTGTTTTGGGGGAGGGGGTTAGTATGTATATTCCATGAAAAGATTTACTTTTAACAAGACTCACTGTCTCCACACCAAGATCACAGTAGAGCACGGTGGTGGTAACATCATGCTGTGATGATGTTTGTTGTAATACGTCCTGGAAAACTGGTCAGAATTTTGAATGATAATTCTAAACAAAACTAAATTTTTAAATAACCATTTTTTATTGTTCGTCATGAGGTCCTGGGTTTTGTGTTTCTGATGGATGTGAGCATAAATGTTGATTTTACAGGTTTGATGATGTCTGGAGCTGTGCAACACAAGTTCTGTGGTTGTTACACAAAGAACCAACAACAACAAACAAAAAAACATGTTCAGCTTGTAGTCCAAGCTGTGAGCCAGGTTTTCTTTCTGAAAACAGTGTTTCTCTAACTCTTTCTCTATAAAGGTTAGCAAACCTCTGTTCACTCACTTTTATATCACAACATTCAAAATACTGTATACATAAATAAGCAACATCTTGTTTATGAGGTTGGTTTTGAGTCAAACACTTGCAGCCATTTTTTTTTTAAATAAACTGACTTTATGCAACAAATTGTTTTGTGAAAAACACTGGCGCCCCCTAGTGGCAATAGTGTGAAGGTGCACCTCTTGTGCCCAAAACATTTGAATTCTCTAAAAATTTGTCTTTAAAAACAAATGTCAGTTCTTCAGAGGCAGTAGTTTCTGATCTCAGTCCATCTTATAGGCTTTGCTCTCAAATGCAGCAATTCTGGATTTTCATCACACATGAAGCTAAAGAGAATTTAGTGAATGGAAGGATAAGTGTAGTATTGGTATTATTTACTTTATTTTTTTTATACAAATGTTTGTGAGATCATGCAGTGATTTCAAGTTTATACATAAATGGTACAATCTAGTTTTTCTTTTCTCTTATGTTTTCTCTGAGATAAAAGATGCAATGATGCAATCCACAAATTAATTTCAGATTTTACTTTGCTGAACTTTTAACTTCTACACGTTAATATAGGCACGCTGCACCCCTACTGTCAGTGTGCTGTTAACCAGTTTTCATCTATTTTCAGTCTTTTATCCAAACAAATGACTGGACAGACTGTAAAATAAAGAACTAAGGAGCTGTTTTAGAGCTTCAACAACAGTTCTGACAGCGGCTCAGTCTTTCTGCACACTTCATGAATTCTCAACTAACGACGCAGACGTTGAATATTTTGCTCTGTAGACACTCAGTTCACATCCTTTCTTATTTGCTTCCTTGCAAAAGTCTTCAGCATATAAAAAGAAGATTACTGGAGTTCAGAGTAACAATTATGTATTTATTCAAGGGCAGCTTTTGGAAAAACATTTTAAAGGAATAATGAAACAAAGAATCCTGCTGCTCTGTTAAAAATCTGAATCAAACACATTTCAGCTGTGACCCCTCTGCACCCTGTTCTCTCATTTTGCAAACAGAGGAAGTGAGCATGTCAAATTATTATGAAATATTGAAAAAAAAAAAATAGTGATTTGGTGTAGTAGCTGAGAATAAGTCACAACACATACTCTGAATTATAACAAGTTGTTATAACATAATGCACAAAGTTTGACCAAAGTGGCTTAACTCCATCTCTTATCATCATTAGTTAAAAATAAAAAAATCTGTCATAAAAGGAATCAGGGGAAATATGCAGATATCAAAGAATGCTAAGCGTTTCATTTTAATTTAATCTTTTTAATTAACAGCTTGGAGGTTTTTGTTCATCATACCAAGAACCATGACAAACTAACAAGTCTAATTTTGAGCATACTTGTTTTATTCATGTAAACTCAGAGAACTGAATCAGTATTTCCATCCAAACGACACATTTCATGAAACTAAATTCAGGCAAACACATAAAAAAAATAAAAAAAAATCACAAACACAGTTTGAGTATGTTCCGACTGGCTAAACAATCTAAATATGGCTGATTTCACTTGGATCAGTCCTTAAATCCAGAAGAGCCGTCAAACACGAGTGTGTTGCATAACCATTTCTGCACAGTCACACCCAAAACCAACAATCTAATTCAGTCTTGAATTACAAAAAGCCTTTTCCATTTTCACTTCGAACTGGATTTATTTATTTTTTCCTGTTGGATCTTGTAGTTTTAAATCCTCTTGAAAACCCTCTTGAAAGTCACGCCCTTTTCCCCCGGAGTTACGCAAGTCTGCATAAAAAGAGAAGCGAATCCGGGATCATTTGACAAAACCACAACTCTTACTGGTCACAGTTTCATCTGTTGGAAGAAAGGATTCATTCTCTCACCATTACGAGCTTGTCATCGACCATTTCTGCGGTGAAGTGGTACTCTGGGAACTGGAGTGAAACCTTCCCGTCTTCCTTGGTTACTACAGCCTGCGAAAAGCCAAGGATCACCAAAGGGAGAAGCAAAATGATGGTTCTCTTTTGCGAACTGAGTCGAACTCACCTTGAATTTCTGGCCTTTCATTGACACCAGTTCACTTTCCTGACCAATGGTGAACTCACTAGTCCAGGTCAAGTTGGGGATGGACTGAGTCCAGGTGAAGTGGTCCCCATCCTGAATCACCTCAGTCACCACTTTGTGGTCCGTCTTGGCCTTGAGGAAATCTGTGAACAGCACGAAGCTTCCAGCTCAAACAGTTCAACAGGATTTAGGTAAATTAGAAACAAAAATCCAAATGTGAGAACGTTAAATTCCTCATACCGATTGCTTCCAGAAATTCCTCATAGTTGTCCTGGCTCTCCAGCTCATATTTCCCAGCGAATGACATGGTGAGAAGAAGGAAGAGATGACAAGAGGAAGGCGTTTATGAGCTTGGAGAGGAGTGGCAGGATCTGCCTCTTCCTCTCCACTAGCTCGTCACGTGACTCCCCACATGCATGTGAAACATTTTTTTTTTTCAAAACCGAACTGTTCCATCGTTTCACACTGAAGCTGGTCCACACTCCTGCTACAATCAGGTTTTTCAAGCAGCCCTGACATGTGACCGAGACTCAGCCTGCAAGTCTGAGCTCGAGTGAAGTCGGCACATGTCAAATCATTCTGTCAGCATACTTTAACAGACGCCTGCACACTTGCTTTACTCCTGCAATTCAGTTTGTGGCTTCAAGTGTTCTTACATGAGCAATGCCACAAAATGCATAGAAATATATAAAACTACTTTAAGTTTCTGTGGCACAGATTCAACAAGACGTTGGAGACGTTCCTTGGAGCTTGTGGTCCATACTGACATGATAGCATCATGTTGCTGCTGATTTGTCAGCTGCACATCCATGATGTGTCTCCCAGTCCATCCCATCCCAGAAGTGAGCGACTGAGATCTGGTAGAGGTGACTGAAGTTCAGTGAATACAGATTCATCAGAGTGGGCAGGGTTTTTCTGATTGTCCAAAGTGAGCCTGTGCAAACTGTAGCTGTAGTTTCCAGTTCTTAGCTGACAGGAGTGGCACCAGGTGCTGCAGCTCAGACGCTGCAAAGTTGGATGTTTTGTGTGTTCAGAGAAGTGAGGAATCTTCAGGGCCTTCTGCGCCTTCAGAGAAGGCCTTAGAATTAAAAATCCACTGACATGATGTTTGAACTTTGCATAAAATGGCACAACATATATATCTTGTATCATTCAGCTATGTTCGTTTT
>JARVGV010001030.1:21602125-21614858 GCA_031762435.1 Hypsolebias longignatus | reverse complement strand
TGGGTATATTGGTAGAAGGATGTTAGAAATGCAGCTGCCAGGAAAAAGACAAAGAGGAGATATATGGATGCAGCTAGCGAGGACATGAAGGTAGTTGGAGTGAGGACAGAGGATGCAGAGGACAGAGATGGAGGAGGATGACTTGCTGTGGCGACCCCTGAAGAGGGACCAAGCGAAAGAAAAGAAGAAGAAGAAGGTGTTCATCAGCCCAGTGTCATATGCAACATTCAGCAATGTTTGAATTACATATTTTTACATTAGAAAATAAATAAAAAACTAGAGAAGATGCAAAAGATGAGAGGGGAAATAAATATATTAACATTCTCTCCTGCAGTCAGCATTAAGGTCACGGTGATCCATCACTGTACGGGACAGACGGGGAGGGGGGCGAAGGTTGAGCTGAGTGTAGCTACTTCGCTCAGCCATGGAGTAATGTATCTCAACATTGTCTGAATATTTATAGCAAAGTGGGAGCTTTATAGTTACAAATGACAAACATCCTAAATGTTATGTGAAAGGAGGCGCTCCATTTGATGAACCTGAAGAGAAATATTACAATCTGTGGAGTTCCCCTCAGTTAATATCATTTATGAGAGGCTGCCAGTTCATTTTTTTATTACAGTCCCACAGCTGGTACTTTCCAGTAGCTGCACAAAACATTCCATGCATAACACTCTGAAAGTCAGCAACGGACGTTCCCATGTGGCTATGTTCAAAAGGACAGAAGATTCACACCTATGAGTTCTCCGATGTGACAGAACAACATCTGTGAACAACAACAGATTAGCAAGAACTGAGCCAGAAGAGACACTCTTAATGCCTTTGTTTCCGTGGAAACAGACATCTGGGCCGGCTGCTCAGTGTTTACTAATCTGAGACCGTGTAAAATATTTTGGACAAGAAGTCCACGTCTGTCTCTAATGATTGCTACTTAACAGTAAAACCATCCTATGGGACTTTATTGGACATTAAAGTGAGAGGCAGAATGTAGAAAATCCAGTATTTTCTGAATTCACATCACCTTCTTGCAGCTTTTACGTGGCAGAGTGGAGTTTTCTTCTCCTCCTGTGGCTCATCTCCACCTTGCTGTATTTAATGACTTAGACTTCCAGGGGACGATGCCAGTCATTGTCTATGTATGGTTTTCAGTAAGTGGCCAGAGTTCCTATAGCACAATTCAAGATATTGTGATTAATCTGGTTTTCCTTGTGCTCCTATTTTGGTTTCTGTGTTCTTTCAGTTTGAATGTTACCTTTAACCTCCAACCTGAGTTTGCCTTGGACCATCACCTTAAAACCAATCCTCTTCATGCAACTGGAAAGATCTCGCACTTACCGTTTCATCCTGGTCCAACTCTCCTACACTAGCCTGTGAATCACACCTACCATACTTAGCTTCCTGCAACCTGGAATCTTATCCTCCTCTTCAAGCCTGAACACCTACAACCAGAGTAAGCCTCCTCTGTTTTTATACAACACCTTCCAGAAGATCTTCCGCCTAAATTAAAACACAAACCATTTTCATTCTGCATCCACATAGTCTTCATTTCCTCCTGAATCCAGCCCCTGTAAAAAAATGTAACTACAGGTAGTCCTCGACTTAAGGCGCCCTTGACTTACGGCAACTCGGACTTAATAACGGGTGTGCGGCACAGCGTTAGCATACATTTTACATATATTTCCTTGACTTATGGCAAAAAATCCGGACTTACGAACGGGTGCGGCGCCACATGTAATGAGTTCCGACTTACAGCAAAATCGGGTTACGAACGGTTTGTAGGAACGGAACCCGTTCGTAAGTCGAGGACTACCTGTATATTATTCCTTACCTTGAGTCTCTTGAGTGTTCCTGGGTTTCGGTTAACCACTCTGAGAAAATGAACAATACAAATGTGTCACAGAAGAGGGGTAAAATACACAAGGCAACCTTGAAAATTGGGGGTGCTGCTTCATTTTGTGTCATTTGTTATCGCCTGAAGATAAGAGGTGGTAATGGTTTTACTTGTGTGCTCGTCTGTTTGGACCTTTTCAAAATATCTCATGAATCACTGAACAGATTTTAATGTAACTTTCAGGAAGTGATCATTAGGAGTATGTCAACAACTGATTCGAACTTCTGGAGTCAACCCTATTCACCAATGTCATCACAGCTAAGATGACTAACTCAGTTATACAGCTAATGAGATAAAATATGACGTGGTAGAAGCTGAGAACAATTTCCAACACATGCTCTGAGCAAAAACTGATCACATGAGATCTTTGCCTAAAATGTTGCTAAAGCCATGGGTGAGTTTTAATGAAACTTTCAGAAAGCATCTACTGAGTGTGTTTATATAACTGATTAACATTGGAGTCATCCTGACTCAAGATGGCCACCACAGCCAACTAACCTTGGGGAAACACCAACATAGCTATAATTCAGATCATTTTGCAGAATTTGAGCTAAAATTTAGCTGAGATGACTCTCAGCTAAATTTTAGCTCAAATTCATCAACACGAGTGCTGAAAATCTTCCATTACTGGCGTGGCTGCATATTGGAGTAGCTCTGTTACATTCATTCTGAGATTATTATTGTTTTTTTTTGGGGGGGGGAAATTTAATTAATCTTTTTCTGGATGTAAATCACTTTTTTGATTGTTTCCTCTGGTATCAGATGTTGTGCAGCTGGAAGGATTTTTACAGAAATTCTTTTAGTTTTGGACATTTGTTATGATGAGAAACCATAACAACAAGGTGGTTTTTACAACCGGGACTTGGTGATTAACATCTCAAAAGCTCAAATAATATCTCAGTTACAGCCCCAAATCTCAAATGAGTTGAAAAGAAGGTGCCGTAGATGCATCCCTGTCTCCTTGCTGGCTCATTCCTGTCTCTGTGCCGACTGTGCTCGAGCGCCTGACCACTGAGATCCTGAAAATGGCAGGAAACACGGTTCGTGACGACAAAAGTACAAGGATCATCCCCTGGCACCTGCAGCAGGCTGTTCGTAGTGACGAGGTTCTCATCAGGCTGCTGAGAGGAGTGGCCATCGCTCTGTGGGGAGTTCTGCCCGGCATTCGGGTGGTCCTGCAGCCCAGAGGAACCGAGAGTCCAACTGAGTCTGGACAGATAGGATGGCATTTGCGGTCAGTTTCTTCAGATCTTTTGTGGGACAGGCCTACAGCCATCAGTATTTGTAACATCTCTTAATGAAATGAGGATAATGAATTACAACAACACTTAATTTCCCTTTGGGATTAATAAAGTACTGTATTTTTGAATTTGAATTACCGTACCATGAAACCCTGTTTGTCTGTCAGCAAAGTATCTCTTAAACAGCTGGACAGGTTTTAGTAAACTCTCAGAGCATAGTAACATCTAAAACCCAATAACATTTGGAATCAAGTCAAGCTGGCCGCCACAGCAAACTGGCCGTAGCCAGCACAGCTGTCAGCACACTAACTTTTACAATTACTGAGGTAAATTTGATGTGGTAGTAGCTGAGAGTCATCCTCAACTACAGCTAGTCCTCAAGTATTAGAATGTCAAGAAGGTCCTACAAGGATTGATAAAAATGGCTGTAATTCCATCTTTTCTCAACATGAGACAGTTTTAGTTTTAAATCTCTCACGTGAGGTGTAGCAATCCTTAATGGAATGCTAGAGCTTTAGTTTTAAACAAGAAATTGGACAACGTGTCCACATGGAAGAGGTCCAAAGCATCAAAGTGGTGGCTGGAAGTTGGAGAGAGAAAGTTAAAGACTTTCTGTCTGAGACTGAGTGAAAGCAAATCGAATCGATTTCCATCCTCTCACAAGAAGTGCGACTGTTGACTTTAGTTGGTTGCCAGTATTTTATAAAAGCAGCTCTGTTCAATCTGCTCCGCAAACAATTTATTTTGCAACTTCACCTGCAGGCATGAAGGACTTTAGTATTTAGCATATTTTCTATGACCAGGCACAACGTCATTATACAAATGATGCTCACATTGAATATTATCGTTCCAGTTTTCTCATTCAAGTATTACTGGAATTTATGAGCGAGCAGCACCCAGATATTATTCCTATCCAATTTTCGAATTAGAGGTTTGTCCATATCCTTCAGTGGTTCCATTTTTTTCTGTATCAGTATTTTGTTTTTTCTTTCTGGCTGTGCTACAAACAGCTGAAAACATCTGCATGTCTCTGCTATACTTAGAAAGTCCTAGCATTAGTTCATCTTTCACAATGTTTCCGCATAACCTGTTGCATTTTTCAGAGATTTTAAAGAGGGCCCCTTGAAAGCACTTAAAAATGTTCACACCATGGTTGTTTGCCCTTTTCTGTGCAGTTCGAACACTCAAAATGATTTGGTAAATTAGTGGCTAATGCATGAAAAATAAAGAGCAGTGTTGCTCCTGTGCTCCCTCTGAGCTGCAGCTCAGTTTGCCAAAGACAGATAATGCTGAGCTTCAGAACATAAGCAGAGTGCAGTGAGGACCGACTTAAGGTGGATCCACAAAGAAGCTTTGCACTGAGGTACCATCCAGCAGGACTTCAGAAAGTTTTAGTTCTGTTGTAGAGTATAACTTCAGGGTTTTTGGCTTTGCTTCCAGTGTTTCTGATTTGAATAAAGAAATTTGACAAACAACTCTCACTGATTGAATTGAACTGTCACAATGTGACAATGACACGCTAAAAGACTCTCTTCTTTTCTCACACCACATGTCCATGTTCTTATGCAGTGAAAAAAAAAAAAAAAAAAATCAGAAACCAATTTCAGTACATGGTTGTGAAATAACAGGAAAGTGACAAACAAAAAGCAGCACAGAGAAGCTTAATCTCCTCTTGGTTTCAGCATTCAGTTATCGTACTTGAGTTTATTCTGCTTTATTTTTTCCAGACTTCTATTAGTTTCTGGTTTACAGTTGGATTTCCGAGTGTTTTTAGTTATGGTTGTAGTATTGCTTTGCATTATTTCCACCAGTTTTCCCATTGTTACTCAGATTCTTATACACCTGGCTCTCATTTGTTCATCAGTTTACCTGCTTCTCAACCACTAAATAATGTTGCAGTTCCAAAAGACCCCATGTCATTATCAAACGTTACAGTTGTTGGTTCCCTGTTAGATTGTCCTCGATGACTTTTTGCTGCCCTGTCAGCTTCTTCTTTTTTGTCATAAAAAGCCTGAGTAAAAACTAAAAAAATCTACCATATTTTTCAGACTGTATGGTGTAATATCAATGAATGGGTCTGTTTTCATACGTAAAGCGCACCAGACTATAAGGCACATTAAGCAAAACAAAACAGTGAGTTAAGTCAAACTTTATTCAACTCATCCACAATAACGCTCAACATTGTTCAGTTGTACCACATAACATTGGTTCGAGGTCAGTAAGCACAACCAGAATTGATACATGAGGCGCACGAGATTATAAAGCTCACTGTTGATTTTTGAGAAATTCAAAGGATTTTAAGTGTGTCTTGTCATCTGAAAAATATGGTAATTGTGCTGTCTTTGAGCCAAAACTACACACATCATCAGGACGTGAAATCAGCCATGTTCAGCCTTGAGTTTTGCGACCAAATGGTCTATAGCCATGCACCACGATAGGACTTCCGTTCAAAAAGATGGCAGCAGTGAGCAGCTGGTCAAATCCTTGGTAAAAAAACATACTTGGGCCTTTTCTTTTTTGTCTTTTGCTGACTATGTATTTCTTTAGGGTATTAATGAATATGTGTGTGCAAAATAACAGTATAAATATGAACGCATAAACTGAATTTCCAATGGTTTTGCCCAAGTGGACACAAAAGCTGTGCAAAATCCTAGAAGCAGAGGAGGATTTTCTAACCAATTAGATGAAAATACATTAAAAAAAAATTTTTTTTAGTGTAATTAATCCCTTGAAAATTGTACATACTGTATTTACTAAGGTCCCATTTACACAGTGAATATTGTTTTTTCATTTTAAAATGGAGCTTACTTATATAGCACTTTCCAGCCCCCTGTGAGAGGCCCCAAAGCGCTTCACAGTACCAGCCATCCACCCATTCATACACCGGTAGCGGTAGGCTGCCTTGCAAGGCACCAGCCAGTCCTACCGGGAGCAACTCGGGGTTAAGTGTCTTGCCCAGGGACACAACGAGGTATGCAGTGACCGGGGATCGAACCCGGGACCTTCTGGTCCTGAGCCGGCTGCTCTAATAAAAATTAAATAAAAAAAACCTTGTTAACACAGTTCTAAGTCAAAATGTTGAAACGCCAAAGCACTCTGTGGTACGCTACTGACATTAAAGCACAGAGAACATTTTCAGCTCAGCCAATGATAATCTCAAAACAATTGCAGCTCCCCTTTGGCACGACTTAAAACTCTCATCAAGTTAATCACGTTTTCAGCACACGTCAGAAGTTCAATTGTTACAGGGTAAAGATAAAGCAAGCCATCCCCAAACTCTGCCCAACTGGGGGACACTTCTGGCAGATTTCTGCTGAAACGATGTGTAATACAAAACCTGCTTCCACATTTCTGAGATTGTGGCAACAGTCTACTTCCGTCTTAGCTCTGGTTGCCTTTCGCTCGCTAGTTCTAGCAGAATTAAACTCATTCTCCAAACTGAGATGGTTCAAAGAGCTATCTCTAACAGGTAAGATAGTAACTGTTCATAACTTTTACACAGAACCCCCAATTTAAACCATCTGAACATCCCTTAAAGGACAAGATTCTTGTTCTAACATTGCAGCTTCATTAACCCCCAGCAGCACCTGCTCACACAGTATATAGCAATAAAAGGACAAGAAAACAGATTTCATTAGTGCTGCTCAGCTACAAGTTTTCCAAGGGGATCAAACAGTTTTTGCTGCAGATTAAAAGCTTTGCTCTCGTGTGAAGAGCTTAGAGCATCTCCGAGTTTATCTGGCAGAGGAAACCTTCAAACACACACTCTCTCTCTGAAGTCCAGTATCTCTGCAACACTCACTTTATCTGCTGCCATCTCCCTCTGCATCCTCTTTAACATTAGTGATTAACCTGAATAACACACCGGTCCAAATGTTCACAGTGACTAATTGACGGGGATGTAGTGGACAAGACAACAATAAGATCTGCTGGAAATGAACAGCTGATGAAGAAGTGTTCCCTTCTTTTGTGTGGGAAAAAAAACCCCTGCAAGTTTTGCTTCTTTTCTTCCCACAAACCAGAAACAGAAATAGTGCAAGCATGAATGAACCACTTAACTTTGATTAGAGCTTGGAAGACTTCCTGGATGACTTCATCAAAAGTGCTTATGGCTGCAGAATGAGAGTAGCGCACCTTGTCGGACAAAGATAGAAACAGGAGGAGGGCAAAGTGGGTGTTTGAGGCTGATGGACTGTTGTTACAGAAGGTGTGTTTGTCAGGAGGATTCTTGGCTGATGATGCTTAAAGCAGAAAATGGTTTGGCAGGAGCTCAGATCATGCAGACAAAGTGCTGCTGAGTGGACGTTTTGGCTATGTGCGGTGAGCAACCTCAACCATTAGATGATTACTTCTCAGGCTTTATGAGGAATGGTGAGACTTCTTATGTCTTTAACTTTTTTTTTCCTAAAGATGACAATAAGTCTTTTGATCCACTACAGTTATTGAGCTGGAACTTTATTAAACCGAATTCTGCTTAACCAAAGCCGATTGCATACAGGTGATCTCTGGGCTTACGGCATTTAAATGAAGCCTACAGCAGTTTTTGGTCATGGCATTTTCACCTCCATCAAGTAGCCTGTTGTTGGCAGCACGGGGCTTCCCATCATCAAAAACATGTATTGTAGTACTCTGCTCAACAAAAAGCCTCCAAGCTGCACATCACTGTTCCGTTCAAACACTAGTAATTTATTTGAAGGCCTGTTGTTCTACCTGAAGTAACAATCAGTCTGCGCTCACAGAAATGTTTCCATCCATTTCAAAAGAAAGTGTCTGTGTGCACGCGTCTCATTGTGATTTAAGACTAACCACCACTCTGTGATTAAAGAATGTTCAAATTCAGCCCGTGTCTGTGTGTATATGTGTGTGTGTGTGTGTGTGTGTGTGTGTAGCACACTTTTTTGTCAAAGGAACTTCAGGAAACAAAGTCAGCTGACAAACCAATAAAGCCATAAGAATAAGAGCAGAACAGATAAATTATAGTGATTCAGCGCTCTTTGTTCATCCTCTGACAGCAAACCTTTAGCTGATTTGACTGAAATCAGCGTTACAACATTTGTGCTGAGAGTAGCATGGTCACATTCTGCTGCTTGATTCATGTCAACCTTCAACACATCTCTCAGCTCAGTAAAAAGGACAATGAAGAGGCAGATCAGGGAATGCAATGTTCAGAAAACCCCATAACAGTCATTTGATCATCCATTAGTGCGTGATGAGAACGTTCCTTTTTGTTAAAAACCGAAAATAAAAATAATCAATGGTTTTGTCATCTGGACCAGTTTCTTGAGTGGCTTCGGATGTTATCAGTCCACTAAATGGCCATTATTAGTTGTTATCATCCCCATATGTAGCGGTGAAACTGCCCCACCTACCTCTTAGCAGGTGTAAAGGCGCGTTATTAGCGTTTTCTGCGCTGATAATAGGCAGCGTGTCGCTGGAGTAAACCAGGAAGTGTTTTTTAATGGGTTTTTTTTCGGCTTGTATAACCCTTTTCGTAAACATAACGTGACACCTGACCCAGAGGACCAACCCTAAACTTAACCCTCCTTACCCTTGTGCCTAAACCTAACCAAGACCCTAAACCTAACGCCAGACCCTTTACTGTAAACCTAAAGACGTAGCTAAAAACGGAGCCTCTTGTCATCGGTACCAACGCTAACGTACCTTTAAACCTAGTAGGAGGTACAGGAGGCGCAGTCTGACCGCTACATATGGGGATGATAATAAGTAATAACGGCCATTTAATGGTTGATAACGTTCGAAGCGGGCGCTGTGACACTGTTTACATGCATATGTATGTAATCTGTCTTGAATTGATCCTTGCAAGTAAAATGCTGGTTAAAAATCTTCACCTGCCGTTGAGGGTGGTTCTTTTGGGTGAACGAGATAACTTCTCCAACAAGTATCTATTGCTACACAGTTTTAGGAGTAAAAGTGACATTTCAGTACATATAAAACACTAAATCTTGATAAAGCATGATTCTAATTGGGTTGTTTAGGTTGAACTTTATGAGAATGCAACATCCAAAGACTGCATCTTTATTATTAATCTTTCCATGAAAACATTAGAGGAACAGATTGATCCCTTTCTCTGTGTGGACTGAAAAGAGGCTTGCTGTGTGGGAGCAGGTTTTATGTAAGTGTGGATTAGTAATCTGTCTTCATGCTTCATGTCATGAGAGGGACACTTGAGAAAGTCTCGAGTGCAAGTCTCAAAATAAACCTCCTCCAAGTCCAAGGACCATGCTGTGTGTTCATTTCTGCACAAGGATTTTTGCTCTTTCAATAAGGACTTTTCTGAAAAACATGTATGTTATTTTACTTTTGAAGCTTTTTCTTTATTTTTTTGCTGAAAAAAATACAATCATGCCAAATTTAACACAAAACCATCAACTTAACCTTATGCAAACAAAAGCACGGGAAAAAAAGTCCAACAATGTAATTATTAATTAAACTAAATGAAGCCAAAATGCCTCACATGGTTGTAGAGGAGTTTTGACCCACTCTTGTTTGCATTATTTCTTCAGGTCATTGAGGTTTCTGCTCAGCTCTGAAGGTTCCACCGCAGCATTTCAGTCAGGTTGAAGTTCTGGACTCCAAATGGATTGTTGTGACACCTTGGTTGTTTTGTTTTTGACCCATTCTGTTGTAGATCAACTGCTGTGGTTGGACCCAGTTTGATCCAAGCATCAGCTGTTGGACAGATGGACCCACATTTGACTCCAGAAGCTTTTGGTCTACAGAGGAGTTCATGCTCCACTCATTGACTGCAACAAGCCCAAACCATCAGCCCTCCACCACTGTGCTGACAGTTGATGGGGAGGGGTTTGCTGCAGTGCATTCTGGGTAAACACATAGGTTTGATTTGGTTCCAGAAGTTTTGTAGTTCCTACAGATGAACTGTTTCAAGTTCTGCTGCCATGTTTTTAGAGACAAGGCTTTTACTGTATCCTTTCAAAACAAGCTGTGACCTTTGACCTGTTCACTGCTAATTGGTAGAGGTTCGGATGGAGCATTGCACAGTCTGGCTTTTGGGGTGAATTTATTGCCACATCCACTCCAGAGAATTTTAGCAGCTGTTTTAAATGTTTTAAAAACTAAGTAGTTTGAAAATGACCTTTGACCCTTCTCAGATTTATGGGCAGCAACAGTTTCTTCTCTGAGGTCACTGCTGTTGACTTTCCATCTTGGTGTTGTGTTAACAGACACCTGTGTGCTCCAGAGCAGCAAAATCTGCAGTTTTTCTCGAGACGGTCCCACTGATGATGATCAGCAGCTCCTGCCTGATCCTGAACCTCTGACATCCTGGAACCAATTTATTTATTTATTTATTTATTTATTTATTTATTTATTCATTTATTTATTTATTTATTTATTTATTTATTTATTTATGTATTTATTTTGTCTGACCATTTTCTGTAAACACTAGATGGTTGAAAATCCGTATAGGTAATCAATTTTTGAAATTCTAAAACCAATAACCATGTCACATCCAAAGTCACTTAAATCCCCTTCTTCCCCAATTCTGATGCTCATTCATTCAGCAAATCATCTTCACCACATCTAGAAACCTTAATGCATTGAGTCGCTGTCCTGTGGTTTGCTGATTAAACATTTATGTTCACAGTTGAGAAGGTGAACATAATAAAGTGGCAGATGAGTGGCAAACCTATAAAATAGTGTCTGTACAATCCACAATGACATTTTTGAGATTGACATTGCTTTACAACAGCAGCAATCAGCTTTGGATTCGACCCTGCTTGGACAAGCCTTTAGCTCATCTCTCATGAGAACTTCTGCTTGATGTTCTGAACTGATCTGAGCTTTTTCTACTGCGGGAAATACTAATTGATTTCTGAGAGTCTCCAACATCAGATCTCTTCTTATATAAGAAATATCACAACCGTTGCCCCCTGACACCCCACCCCACAAGCAGCCAAGCCACTGGTCTCCACATTGATCAATCCCACAGATGGCCTTGGTGCTAATCTGCTACAGGGTCGACTTCAAGTGACAGCATTCCACTCCAATCAGATACGATTGCACTCACATGTGGGCTGGCAGCTGACCTCCTGATGAATTGTACACTTGTAAATCTCTGCCTGAGTGGCGTTATTCATCAGCCGAGATGCATCCTAATCAAAACGGGCCCCGAAGTGTAGGAGATAAGTAAAATATGATGAGCGAGATGCGTTTAATAACAAAACTTTGTATTTTAATGTCTCGCAAGATCCAGTGTAGCACAGAGTAATTTCACCTGCTATTATATTACACTTGTTTTTCTTAATGAATTTTTGTTCTTATTCACATTTATGGCCCCTTCCGTCTGTTTCAAAATAAATCATAGCATTATGAAACATAATGCTTTCATCAGTAAGTATTTACAGTTTGGTAAATACTGAATCTTTTAAGCTTAAAGCTATTTAGCATGACCATACGTGAGCATTGCTTCTCTTTTTAAGCTTTCCACTAGATAATTTTCACTGACAACCCTCTGAGCAACTTTATCCACATCACTACAACCCTTTCTCCACTGGCGTGGCTTGACTCAGCTCACATCAACTCAGCATTGGTCAAATGTGTCTCCATTACCTGTTCCGGGGGCCGAAATGAGGTAGAGGTAGAGCAGCCGACTTGGGACCAGAAAGTTTCGGTTCAACTCCCAACCATTCCCACATGTCGTGGTGTCTCTGAGCAAGACACCTAATCCCTAATTTCTCAGAGCGCTTGTAGCTGTCCACTTCTCCACCAGGGTGTATCTCAGGTGTGATGGGTTAAATGCAGAGAACAAATTTTGCCATTGAGATTGTCATCATTGTATCATCTAATACAGACTTCCCTTCCCCTTTCTTTCCCTTCCTGCTTGGTTTTTGGAACAACCTCAGCCGTGGTTCCAAGCATGCTGAGCTGAGTAAGCTATGTTGACATCAGTAAGATGGAGCCACTGATTGGCGTCATTAGATGAGCCAAGGTGGTATTTGCAAACTCCTCCTTAAGCGCCATTTTCAGTCTGATAATTGACTGTATGTTGCTGAGATGGAGAGCTACAAATCACAGATAATTCTGTGGTGGAACAATGAGTTGCAAACCTTTTTATTAATTTTGTCAGACGAGCACATACACTGTGAGCTTGAGGGCGCAACGAGGAACAAGTGAGTTTACTGGGAAGTGTCAGATGGGCTGGCCACCCATGGCTACATTTGCACTTACAAACAGTGACATGACAATTTTTGTAAAATTATGCCCTACTACTGGACATTAAAGAATCACAACGAGCAAAGTGGTTCGAACCAGATGTACTGGAGGTGGTTCACTGAGATGAACACCGTCTACGGACTACGCCCCATCCACTGAGTGAGGGAAACACTCTGTGGAGACACACCTACACCTTCAGTAGAACGTAATTGAAACAAAGTGATTACAGATGTATTTTACAAAGGAGAAGCAGCTTAAGAAACAACTGCACAACAAATGCCCCAGAGGGGGAAAAAACAAAAAACAAATAAACAATCTATGATAAGGAGGTAGTAGGAACATGTTTCAGTGAGTCAAAACATAAAGATCACTCGATGACGCCGTAAACCGGGGACAACCTGTATATATA
>JARVGV010001030.1:21520679-21531072 GCA_031762435.1 Hypsolebias longignatus | reverse complement strand
TTTTTTATGCAGCATTTTATGTTTTTTTCGTTTTTTTTAGGGTATTTTGTTAGCTAACTGCTTGGAAACACATTAAAACACATTAAAACACATTTAAACACATTTAAACACATTAAAACGGCTGTTCTAAGTTGTTTTACATTGAAAAAAACGTGTTTAAAAAGACGTGACCGATCGCCGTTTTAGTTTCGGTTTCGATTTACTGCCGTAAATGCGGACATACGGCGCCATGTGCGTTCGGCTCCGACCTACGGCAGAATAGACCTAGGTCCGTAGTCCTTAGGTTCCGAACCCGTTCGTAGGTTCGTAGGTCGAGGACTACCTGTACAGTAAATATTTTAATGATATAAATAAACAGCTGAGGAGGCAGCAAAAACACTTACAGGAATAGACACGTGAGAGACACAGGAGGATACCCAATGATGTACCAACGAGGACTGAGACACAGACCAGGGCTTATATACACACAGACAAGATGAGACAAACACCTGGGCATGAGACAAGGACGAAACAGATCGGGGATGATTAACAAGAGACAAAATGGAGAACAGACAAGGAAGGCCCAGCAGAGGGCACCATCCTCACAGAACAATAGTCAAAATAGACAGTTGATGCGTATGTCCCTTGTGATTGTGATCTTTCAAATTTGACAAATGATCTGCACACTTGCAACCCACATGTTGAATAATTATTTCAGCGAGTGTTTTGAGAACTTCAGGAATGTTCATTCAGTCCCACTGGTGAAACTGGAGAGACTATAGGTCCAGGAAGAAAAACTAAACCTTCCTCTTTCAAGAAATCTCTCCAGATTTTCTTTGGGGATACCAAGGTGTTTGCAAGCTAAAAATAAATACATTATCATTTTAGCAAGTTTTGGATCAACCTGAACATTGTGCCCAGAGAACCTCTATGGCTATTCAACTGGTGGCTCAGGGACCAAATCAGGCCCACGGGTGGACTCAGTTTGACCCACCAGTGGGTTCATTTTAAATAAAACTAGATTTTAAACCATAAAACAAACTTACTTAATGACAATAACTGCTGGATGTCTTTATATATACTTTAATTGTATAGCCCTGCTGGGGAAGCTCTCAAGGAACCACCTCAGCTGACTCCTGTTGATGAAGAGGAGCAGTGACTCTTCTCCCAGATGATGGAGAACCTGACTCTTCCTCTAAAGCTGAGTTTCAACATCCTTCTGAAGAATCTGTGTTCAGCTGCTTCTTTTATTCAGGACTTTGTTCTTTTGGTCATGGTCAAAATCATGTGACCACAGGTGAGAGTTGAAACGTGTCACCTTTTGATTCAGCTCCTTCTTCACCACCACCGACTGGAGCAACACCCTCATCACTGCAGATGAAGCCCACTCTTTCAGTCCTCTGGTCTAATCCTGCCGTTTCTTGTTAACAAAACTCTAAGATACTTGGACTCCTCCACTTGACGCAGAGGCTCACCTTGACCTGGACGAAACGGTCTTCTTCAGGAACAAGTTTTGAATCATCTTGTCATACTTTTGCTTCATCAACACTTCTACTACCTGACTTTTAAAGAAGCACTATGATGCTGTCAACATAATTTAGAAAACATTTGAATTGGTCTTTTACTACCTAGTGAGATTTGAATAAAAGACTTATCTAAAGAGCCAAAGCTGCAGGGAAAGGATTAAATGAGGTGCTTTTTTCGCTTTAGTTCGTAAAACAAGAAGAAGCAAGGATCTTGTCAACCATTTGAAAGTCCACTGAGAGTGAAGACACTACTAAAGTCAGGTTTTTATTTTTACATGGAGTAAAAATACTTTTACATTCGCACTTACTCAGAAAGCAATAAAAGCTGAAATGTGTTGGACTTAACTGCACAAGGATGCACGTTGACGGTTAGAAATGGGGGTTTAGGACCTTTCAAAGGCGGGGCCATCAGTTAATTTACCCATCATGAAACAAAATTACACCTCTAAAATCAAATGAACCATAAAGCTCTTAAGCTTATAGCTATACCTCTTTAAGACTGGGCTGGTCCTCATAAAGACAACTGGCAAGACCAGTGATTATTCCAGAAAAGGTCATAATGTGGTGACAACAAGAATTATGCCCCCACCCCCCCACACACACCAAAATGACATCCTCATTAAGATGCTGCTTGGATTTGCATACACAGACAGATCACAGTCCTGTGATTACCTCTTTTTTACCTACACTCAGATGTCCATGAAACGTGCACGAGTATCGCCTTAAATGGGACAGAATGAAAAGGGCCAAGCACACAAGCACACATTAAGAAGCCAAGAACAGGCAGAGCACCTATTAATAATTATTACCAACTACTAAAAGGCAAAAGGGTGATAATATTTTTACTTCTGTGTGTATGTGTGTGTGTCTGTCCTTGTATTTGCTACCTTGTAAGACCCATTATATCAGCTTATACTACACTACGAGGACCGCTCCTTAAGGGGCTCAAAGCCCAGGCCCCACAGGGCCCTTTGTCATTTTCTATGGTTTTTATATGATTGTCTATTGTTGTCTATATCACATCTGTTTGTTTGTTTAAAACAGGTCTCTCTTGTAAATGAATCCTTGTGGCTCAGTGGGACTAACTAACCCATAGAAATAAAGGTTGAATAGATGAAAAATAAAAAGAGGTGGGTTAGGGGTTAAGTTTATGATTAAGGTATGAATTAAGGATGGATTACTAGATGGATTTTCAAGGATTCAAGTTTCTTTATTTGTTGTGCATACCACATGTGGCACGTGGTGGAACAAAATTGTGTACATAGTGTCTCAGTTACATACAACAAGTATTAAAATGTAAAAGAAAAACAGTAATAAGAACTAATATATTCATATCTTAGATATCTTACATTTTTCTCAGTTCATGAACTAAGAAAAACATCAACTAAATATACACTAACCACTAATAGCACAAAAACAATACACCAAACAGCAGCACGAACATGAGTCTGTGTGAGCAGATGCACATGAATGAAGACAGCAACATGAATGATGTGATTTTTATTATTTTTTTAGAGAGTGAAACGGGACTCTATAAAGACAGTGATGTTTATTCTAAGAAAACCAAGTTGTTGTTTTTTTAACAGCATAATGGCTTGGATCAGTTGTTTGATGTCTAGTCGAGATCTTACTCCTCTTTTTGTTTAACTGCAATTTCAACTTTATTTCTGGCTTTAACAATCAAAACCTTTGATTATATTTCCTTTTATTTTAGAAAAGATGTCAAAACAATTAACTTACTATCTTAAAGAGGAACTTACCCCACGGTGAAACGATAGCTCCGCCCCATGACAAGATTTAAAAAATGCAAAGTGGGTGTGCCACGAGACACCGCTTAAAGGAGGGGGAGGTGGAATTACAAGACTAAGGTAGTAATAAATGTACTGCTAACCTGAAAATGATATCGATCAAAACTCACAATGCTAATGCTAATGCTATGTTGCTATCGCTAATCCAACTCCTGATCTCTGCAGGGTAGGGGCTCTGCTTGAACCACTTTTATACTCACAGAGCAGAGGATATGACGACAGAGTATAGAAGACACATCAGAGTGAGAGTCGTTGACCAATACGTAAATTAGGCTGCAGTACCAGAGTTCAACCCATAGGATTAGTATAAACATGTTTTTAGACCAAATATTGCTGATTTAAACAAATACGCACAAAAACATGGAAATTAACACAGACATAGTGCTATACAACATTTTACACACTTTCTAGGGAGTTTATCAGTTAAAAGTTAATTTTGGGTTTAGTTCCTCTTTAAGATAGTGTAAAAATAAAATTCTAAGAATGTCTTCTCTCATTTTCTGTAACACTTGTTTTTTTTTAATAATACTGCCAAACAAACGATTAAATTTTCACATAGTACCACAACAAATCACTCCATTTGTTTCATTTATACTCATTCAACAATTTTAAATATACAATAAGTAATGTTGGTTGAAAAACAAAATAAAAAGCACAGTCATTTATGAAAGTAGAAAACCTTTTAAACAATAAAAGTGACAGTGAAGGTTTTCATAACGTGACAATTATCTTGATTGGTACATAAACGAACAAAAAACAAATCAAACACAACATAGAATCATGTTGCTGTCGGGTTTGATTTGTCATTTTGAGAAGCATCTGTTTAGTGTTATTGTTTTTTTTTTAATCATAAAGGAAAGCCAGTAGAACGAGCAAAAACAGCAAAAATATGAAACAGAATAGTTCAAAGTGTAAAAGTCATCTAAACATAAAAAACATATTTTTGAAATTAGGAATGCCACGAAGGCCAAGAGGCGGATTTATCAAATATTACTTGCAGTGACAGTGAAGTCGTGTGCGCCAAATCACTGCAACGATCCGAACGTCACTGCAACAAGTTCCAGGTGACATTTTAAGAAGAGCTTAATATTTATTCTTGAAGAATGTGTAAAAACAAAAAAAAGTTGTTGCAGAACAGCACTGATTATATCATTTTTAATAACCTCAAACCCGATTTCCCAATGACTTCTTGCTTTTGTTGGAACTTTTCGTCACACATCGTGTTTCCTGGGAAATGTTTGCATCATCTTCCTCTTTTAAACCATCTTGTTCTGAATAAACATAGATATATGCATTGTATTAAAATGTAGAAAGGTCAAATATTTTTATTCAACTCATTTTTGTAACATATCAAAGCTGAATTTCAATGAGTTTAAAGCAGCAGATCAGATGTGCCAGATTCTGTTCCAAGAGCAAATCTTAAAAACTCGAGTCCACATGTTCATTTCCTTCCTGCTTTTTCTAAAAGGAACTGAAAGCTTTTGTATGAAGCTGCTCAGTCTGACCTGGAGTGTGTGTGGAGGGACGAAATCACAATATCCTGTCTTCCAAACATGTTTATACGATATCCTACACACATGCGAGATCTTTCGTTTTTGTTTCTTCTGATCCAGATCCAAGGTAAGTCAATATTTTGGGATGTTTTTGGTTTCTCCCGAGTGTCGTGTTGACACATGTGTGGGTCTGTAGGGGTGTGTGTGTGTGTTTAGTCTCATCATTTTCATCCTTTCACAGCATCTTCCTGCACCACCAGGGTCATCGGTCTTATTGGGCAGAATGTTACCTTGCCCTGCACGTATGACGCTCCGACTAAAGGAGGTGCAAGTTTCTGCTGGGGACACGGGAAGGTGCCCTTGTTTAAATGCTCCAACACAGTCCTCTCATCCCAGGACGGGGGGGTTGTTTTCAGGAGGTCCCCCAGGTACCAGCTGCTGGGACGGGTCACAGCGGGCGAGCTTTCCCTGACCATCCTCAATGTCCAGAGGAGTGATGCCGGTGTGTACGGCTGCAGGGTGGAGATTTCTGGCTTGTTTAATGACCAGAAGGTCAACACAGAACTGATTATAGCAGAAGGTAATAATTAAACCATAAAAACATAGAGTCCGTCATGTTTTCTAAAATAAATTAATCAAACTGTTTGATTTGACTTTACCAGCTGCTGTGATCAAGAACTGCACGACTGCTGATGCAACAACAAAAGGTATGCATCATGTTCAAATTCACTTTTTCTGTTTTATTTTTATTTTTTTTAACATTGGGTTGTAAACAGAAGTTTAATTTAAAATACATCCATGAAAGATATATGAACTGTTTTGGTGAATAGAAGCAACTCTCAAACTGAACTTCTCACAGAAACACTAACAACGCTGACGCCGAAACACATGGAGGTCAGAGGCTCAGCAGTGGAGAAAAGTCAAACTGATGAGGTAAGCTGATGAGTTTTAAAACAAATAAACAGATAAACAAATGCAAACACTGAAAATATGATCTAGAAACTGGTAATCCCTGAGTGAGCATCTACAACTGATTACCAATTAAAGATGGTTGCCAGAGCTAATTGACCATAGCAACAAAAAAAAAAAAAAAACTTGTTTTTTTTAAAACCGATAATTAGCTACAACTTGGGGGGGTAGTAGTTGAGAGTCATCCTCAACCTTTATGAGTGCTGACATTTATTTAAAACTTAAGCAGTCAAGGCCTACATACAGGCTTCTTATCCATTATGAAGGTTTTGACTTAAACATTTAATTAATAAAGAAGACAAACAAATATATGTCAATAAATAAGCATAAGCTCACTATCTGGCACAAAATGAGTCATTGTACTGTATTCTCTTTATTTGGTAAGTTGTGTTAATCTAAGCTTGTTTACAATTTATTTGGTTTTTATCTGAACTAGAATCTGAAATAAAAAATACATTTATAAAACGTTTGGATTATTGAAACAGTTGGATTATCAGGTGCAAAGCACAAGAACCAGGATATTTATGTCTAACTCTGGAAAATAAACAGACTAACCATGAAATATCAGCTCACTTACACACATTGAGCCCTTTTAGAGTCGTTAATTTCCTAAAGTGATAAGGGAGTAGTGGCGCAGAAGTCAGAGAATGTGGGCCTGTGATTGGAAGGTCACCGGTTTGACTCCCCGGACCAACAACAAAAAATTACTTGGTGGGAAAGTTGAAGCACCCACCAGGGGTGCTTCTAGAAACTGCCCTTAAGGGGTACTCAGCCCTCAGTGCTGACAATCGCTATTGGCTTGAACAACACATTGGCCACATCAGAAGAATTTGCGATGTTGGCGGGAATACACTGGTCCGGGGCGTCCCCCAGAAAATTTTGATTAAAATAGATGCCATTTCCTGCATTCTGGTGTATTTTAACAGGTTGTTTAACATCTAGTTTTACCTACATAAATAAACACTTGATTCAATAACTATTTTAGTGTTAATGGCTCAACAAGAAGTAGCCTGACCAACAGCTCTCCTTGTGTGAATAGAGCACGCTCTGCTTCTCTCACGCATTCTGGCCACAGTATAAGACATAAAGTAGTGAAGCCCAAGTTAACTTTTAGGGGGGAAAAAAATCTCTAGCCAATGTAATATAGCAATAAGATCATCATCCATCATATTTATTAGTAGCTGAAAATACCTGAAATGCCAATAGGCTAGGTCTATTGTAACATTACCCAGTTGTAAGGTCAAGAGACAAACATGCAGCACTAAAAAACACCATACAAACAGCATTCAGGAATTGTTTCTATAAGAACCAGTATCAAACATTTTAATATGTTCAATTTTAATTTTATTAGCCGTAACTTTACACCACATTGCACCAACAATTGACATAATGTGAACATTAAGATTGTTCTGGCCACACTGAAATGTAACCCAGGGTGAGCTAACCTCAAACAATAAAACAAGATGACTGGAATGACGGTGGTATTGAAGCTCACGGTGTTGCCTGAGACATTTAGTGAGGCATTTCTGCCTTATCAGCCAACATTAAGGCAAAGACAGGCAAAAATACATTTTTTAAATATACTAATTACTTAAAATCCTTATTGCAGTAGAGGTTTTCATGCCACAGAGCAACACAGGGCAATAATTTACAGTTAAATTCAGTATGTAAAAGTGTAAATTTTACATTACACAACCTAATAAATGCTTTGTGCAAAATCTGTTTATTGTTAACTGATCATAACAAAGAATAAACTTGTGCAACCTGAAGTAGCAACATATATCTACATACAAAACACACAAAACAAAGCACAACTAGCTTTAAGCATTAACCTTTAATTCAACCATTAAGTGTGGAATGTAATTATGACCAAAATAAATAAATAAATAAATAAAATGGAGGATTTACCTGCAGTTACCTTCGTACAGATGAACATGTACTTCCTGTTTATCACTGTTGTATTCAGCTGCTCATGACGTGGTCGACCACTAGCCTTAATCCCTTAATCTCTTATATTTTTCTTAACTTTGTTTGGTTTTTGAAACGGAATAAACTGTATTTCACCCCCGATCAGGGTAATGCTGTCTGAATTACACGTTGTCCACTGATGTTTAACTGTTTTTTTCTGATAATTTTTCACTATATCTTTATGACTGCAAAGCATTTATAATGCAAAACCCTGACAATGTTTTCAAGGGGTGTTTCACTTCAGGGCAAATCGAGATAATCAATTGGTCAGTTGCTGATGAGCCTAATAGATTGATTGACAGGTGGTGTCAAGGATCCAACTCCTGGGGGGGGGGGGGGGCACCCCCCCCCCCCCAACACACACACACACACAAAAAGAAAGAATACAACTTAATGACCCGTTTAAAGCTTCCATCATTTATTCCATATTTATTTCAAATTCATTCAATATTTTGGTGAATCTAAGGTTTGAGAACTGAGTTTTCTTACAAAAACAAACAAAAAAAATCATAATGATGGTTTCTTAATTTTTCAGCGGTGCAGAGTTAAAATAGGGGGTGCTTGAGCATCCTTAAAAGAGGCTGAAATCACCACTGGCACCCACACCTGCCTCCACCCTCATTTGCCCCACTCCAGGCTCTTTAGCAAGGCCCTTACTCCCACCATCTCTTCCTCCAGGTGCCCAATATGGCAGCTCTCTGCTCCACACAGAGGGCTGTGGTAGCTCATGGTCTGTTGTGTCAGGAAGGACATCTAGCATCAAAATAATTGTCAAGTCTTTGCATGAGTTCGTGTGGTGACCCCTGACAAAGAGAACAGCTGATTTTTTCTTGAATAATAAAATTATATAGTGATCTAAAAATAAAGGAATCATGCTGATCACAATTTTTAATGCATGCCTTTAGTTGATTTTGGGAATAAAAACAGATAAAACATATGAAAACAGAGAATTAAAGTTATAAATTCACTTACAGTTCATGAGATCAAAGCAGTTTTTATGACACAAATATAAACTATATTTAATTAATAATCGTTCTAATTTCTGCTGACAATTTTCTATTTTTACTGCAGGAAATATTCACAGCGCTGCTGGAAGTGGGGAACATTTGCAGGATGGCAGTTATTTTCTTCCTCACGCTAATCATAATCCTCGTCTTGATTATCCGTACGTGAGCAGTGGATTATAGATTATGACTCCTCCACCATCCAGATTCATTTTGTGGTAATCTTCCAGAAAATATATAGTTTTTAATTACTGCTTTTTGCTCTAACACAGGAAGGACAGCTCTGTTGAGGATGCCTCATCGTCCCAACATCTTCTCTGCTGAGAATATTTATGAAGTGGTTAAATGATGCTGTTTGGCAACAAAAACTTCTGGCTTCAAACCATCTGTTTGTTGTTCTTCAACATTCCATCTAGTTGTCTTTTTAATGGTTAACAACTTAAAATCATATAAATAAAACCTCCAAATGTCTCTTTTTCTCACTAAAGCAGTCAAAAGATTCCCATCAGAGGACACTGAGATGGAAAAAGATGAAAAATGCTAAAATATATTTTAATTAATCCGTTTATAGATTCTGTTGGTTTGCCAAGAAAAGTTTGTGGATTATGATTGTGTTCAGACTGCCATCTGCTGGATTTACTGAATATCATCTTCAGGACAAGAAGAAAAGTTGGTGGTGGGGCGGAGGAGCACATGTTCTCTTCAGTCTATAGTGAAAGAGTAACAAAGATAAAATGAATGTAATATGACTGTTTTTGCATGTGTTGACTACTTTACAATGAAATTAACAGACTTCAATTAAAATGTTTGTGACATGCAAAACCTACAAATACAAAAAGTGGAAGAAAACATCTCAACATTTAAGAAAGTGGGCATATTACACACGATTTTATTCATTTTGTCCTATAACTGGCTATTTTTTATATACAGTACTTGGCACAGCCGAAGTGAAACAGGAAGTGATGTCAAAGGAGAACTCTTTCAGAGGAGGAACTCCCTGGTCTTACACCTAAAGAATATGCCGTGGTGTTTGACGCAATCCCCAGTGGGGTTTTAAAACTTCTATCATCTACACCTCCAGGTCAAAATCATCCAATGCCTTGTTTTGATCCAGGTTCCATTTATATTGACTATGAGTCAGAGTCAGTCAGTCAGAGAAACTTTATTGACATTGCACAAGGTGCCCTGCACAACGTAAATATGTACGCACAGTCATCCTAAGGGGACGAGTGTGCATACATATTTACATTGTACGCACACTCTATGATTGTCCTTTGATAAGTAAGAAAACAACTAACAAAACGTTAAGAAATATTCTTTTAAAATACATTGTTTTTTTCACCAACTTGTACATTTTACTGGTCCAACATACAATATTTGGAAATATAAATTGTAAATGGACTTGGCTACTCCCACAGAAATCCCTAATACATAATAAAGTAAAATAAATTTCATACAAAATTATTCACAATAGTTTTTCAGTTAAAGCATTTTTGATAAAAAATATATAAATGGGTCTTGGATCCTATGTGTACTTTTAGTAAAAATCACGAAGAAGAGCTTGTTCATTTGTTTTGGGATTGTTGTTACACCAAAATATTCTGGAGGGACATGTGACTTGTTTTTTTTTTTTTTTTTTTTTTTTT
>JARVGV010001030.1:21501272-21515544 GCA_031762435.1 Hypsolebias longignatus | reverse complement strand
ACAGATACTTCATGTAAAATGTAGTGGAGTAAAAGTAAAAGTACCCACATTTAATTCTACAGATACATGAAAAATGTGCTTAAGTACAGTAACAAAGTATTTGTACTTAGTTACATCCCACCACTGGGGTACCGACATATAAATTTATGCTTTTTCATACATAGTACATCCTCTGATGTCCATCACCCTCCCTCCCCCACACAGTTAGACAAAGTCCTTGCAGATAAACACAACTCAGTGGCAGACATTCTGCCTTCAACATTAATTTGAACTGGAATGCATTTTGCCCTGACTGAAGAAACAGGAACACTGATTATTATTAAAACAAACGTAGATTTCACTCTTTCTTGGTATTACTCTCAGTTCCCTACTTATTTAACACTACGTATTTCTGTAAGTTGTGGCCATTTAAACAGCCACAGTTAAGTTAACAACTATTCACAACTTTTCCACTGAAGCCCATTTCAAGACAGATCTATGTCTTTAAGTATCTCGTAAATCCTTGCGTTCTTGAATTGTATTCAGCCTTTTAACTCAACAAGTTATAATGAACACAAATAAATCATATGAAAACTGTGTTTTTACAGTAAGATAGTAAAAGCTCAATCAGTGTTTTGACTCCTGTGTGTTTTGAAATATTTTATCAGTTTGATTCTCCTTTACTTTAAGAGTCATTTCAGAAGAAGTTCTCCGCAGGGTACCTTATCTCTGTGATTAAAGGTTTATTCAGCAGTACAGGAAACAAACAAGACCTTCAAATTTTATCAGTGTTGCATGGGAGGACACAATTAATCTATGTTGTAGCTGCAATAATCTTGCATTTGTTCTCAAATATTGATAATAAACTTAGCATTGCAATGATCACAGGACAGAGTTTCCAATAAAAATCTTCAACTGGAGCAGATGAGGAAAAGCAGCTGCTGTTATTATTTCCACACATTCAGCGAGGATATAAAGGACTGAATGAGAAGAAAGAGGCAGAAAAGAAAGAGCCCAAGAGAAAATGTCACATCGATAACCTTGATACTTTCTGTCCACTCATCAAAACGAAACATTCTTGCGAGCAGAGGGAACCAAAACCGTAGAAAAGGAAACGGCTCCTTTCTGCATTCCTCTTCTGCAAACAAAAGTTGTTGGTGTGAGCAGATCAAGGGCAGCGTCATGTGATTTGGAAAGATTTCAGAGTTGAAACCACTTTGTGGTCGGTTCAGACTTGATGATCTAATCACGGGGTAAGACCATCCACGGCTCTACGATGATTGATTCAGGGTGTGGATTTGTTGATTTGTGCTGCTGTCTGTTCCTCTACCTACTCACAGGTAAGACATCAAAATGGATGTTTTTATTGAAGGATAATAACGGATTGACTGTTTTTTTTAAAAATACATTCTTTAATGCATTTATTTTAGCATGTGTGTCTGCAAGCACCGTAATAACCACTGTGGGGACAGATGTGACTCTAAGATGCAACTATGATGCCACATTCTACGGCCGGCTGTCTGTGTGCTGGGGCAGAGGGGTCATACCAAACAGTGGCTGTGCCAACGAGCTGATCAAAACAGATGGATCATCAGTGACCAGCCGGTTGTCTGAACGTTACACGCTTCTGGGTAATCTCGGCGAGGGCGATGTGTCGCTGACCATCAGACAGGTTCAGGAGAGTGACTCCGGCACTTACGGCTGTCGAGTAGATATACCGGGCTGGTTCAACGACCACAAACATCAGATGACTCTCACAGTAAATGCAGGTACTCCCACGCAACTTACAAGAGAAAAATCACCACAGATTTGACTTGGGACTGTTTTCTGTTAACTGAATGGGCAGTTGATTGTTTCACCAACCGTTTGTCTGACTTTTTTCAGTACGCCCGTTCCCCCTGAAAGTGGAGACGAGAGAGGTGAAGGAAAGGACAATCACTGTTCGTTGGACTCCTCCTTTTGATGGCGGCAGACCGATCACAGCCTACATCATTGAAATAAAAAACAAATATGGTAAGAGAGTTGCGACAGTCATTTTTATCAGGTTAAGCAAAATGCAGCTTATCCATTATTTTGCGGGTGTTTTAGATGGTTCAGTTTGTCTCTTGCATCAATTCATGTTCTGCAGCGTCCTGGGAAACCGCTGTGAGAACAGAAGTAGCATCACATCTAAACCAGGTGAGTTTGGTTGACTTGCGTCCTGCCAAGACCTACAACGTTCGCATGTTTGCTGTCAACGCTTTGGGAACGAGTGACGTCAGCAATGTTCTCACCATCACAACAAAAGAAGCAGGTATTTTTAGATTTAAAGCCCCCCATCAAAAATAAAAATAAAAGATCTGCTTGGATGAGAAGACCTCTTTAAGATTTGATTCCTCTTCAGCACCAGAGGGGCCCCCTCTCGACATGCAGCTTCAAGCCCTCAGTCCTCACAGCATCACAGTAACATGGAAGGTAAAGTCACACATTTATAATTCAATGGACACTTTGAAAGGTAAAAAGGTTTTGAACATCAATATCTTACCTGCTAAAGGTAGTTGTTTATTGACTTCAATTTGGATAAAGCAAAAAAAAAAAAAAAAAAAAAAATCACAGTATTGATGAGCTAACAACTTTAAATGTTACTAAGACCAATAGAGATACAGTATACTGAAAAGCTATTGCATAAACCTGTATTACATTATTATTTTGCACCATGTGGTAATTTACTTAGAGTTTTGTGGTTATCTGTAAGCGCAACCAGCAGCAGTAGCACGTTTCTGTGACAGTCTGGAGCACTTCCAGCAGAAATGTCGTAATGTTTTGGTCAAAATACTGTAAGTGTGTAATGTGAAACTGATGGTGATTTAACAATTGTAATGAAAACAGTTGCATGAACTGAAGATTGGAGAAATCTGTTTAGAAAATGATATTCTGAGCAGACTGACTTCCAAAGTTGATTTCACCATCAAAACCAATGCCAATCTGCAAATAAAGAAAACTTTATCATTTAAGTGTTTACACGGCCATGAATGTTGCACGACTGTTAACCCTCCTGTTGTGTTCGTTTCTGGGGAACAGCCATGATGTTCCTGGGTCAGTTTGACATCTTGCATTTTTTTTTTTTTTTTCTAATTTCAAGGAGTGATGTTTATAACTGAACTTGAAACACTTGTTTTGTTGGGAGTCAAATTGACCCGCCGATTTAAAATCAAGACAAATGACTCACGGGGATTTGTGTTGAGAATAAACTTTATTAAACCGCTGTTTTTAAACCAAATATAACCAAATAACAACAAAAATAATTAGCACTATGAACACAGTGCATGTGTCTCTGTCTCCACAGTTCATAAGTGATAGGTCATCATGATGTGGTATGCAATGTTTAAAACCAGAAATACACAAAAATGAATGGGTGGAAATGAACAAGATGCACATGTTTTTGATCCACACAGCACATGAGGGACATGTCATCACAGTGTGAAATGTGCAAATGAATTTTGCACATTTCACACGTCATCCTCATCTTAACGTTATCAGATGGCAAACCTGGCACCTCTTACTCTTCATTTTCCCCCAGCAGCAACCTAGAAATACGATGATTATTACCGTGTTTTTTTTTGGCTGAGCCTATGATACACACAACATGCCCTTACATAGACACACTTACCTCACACACTGGTGTACTGGGTGTAGTCCTCTTCAAGATATACATTTCTCCTCCCCTGCTTAGTGTCCACTCAATTTGGGTGGAGTTTACCCTCAAAACAGAAGGTTCCTGTCAAAAGTCACAACACCTTCATTCTAGCAGTTTACTAAATTACTAGTGAGATGAACAGGAGAGGGTGTGAATCTGTGTGTTTGAGGTGAAATATGTCTCACAGTTGATCTGTTTTACCCTCAACTTTGACTGCTGGGTCAAATTCACCCAGACAATATCTATGCAATATATAGATGGAGAGGGGGTTGCAAATATGTAAAATGACCCATTTTCATTTTATATGTGGAAATCTAACGCTACACCTGCAGTGTTTGCAGGTGAGAATAGCAGCAGCATCAGTTAGCTGTAGCACTTCCAGCGCAGTCTGAGGCTATTATATCAGAACACAACACATTACATCATATCATATCACATCATATCTTATTATATTATATACCATATTGATCATATGTCAGTCATATCATATGTCATATCATCATATGCTAGTAAATCTAGCAGAAGTTTCATACAGAAAAATACTTTCAGCATTTTTTTTTTACATTTTTTTTTTTTATTTTAAAATGGGTCATTCTGACCCATAACAGGAGAAATAATTGGGAGGAAATAAAATGATATATGTGATATGATTGATACAATATGATATTTGATTGATATTATTGATACAATTGATGTGAGTGATAAAATATAATATGATATATGACTGATATGATTGATTTGACATATGATATGACTAATATATGAATGATACAATATCATATGATTTATATGGCTAATATGACTGATATGATATATAATTGATATGACTGATTTGACATATGAAATGAATGATACATGATATGTAATAAGAAATGATATGATTGATTTGACATATGATATGATGGAAAAATGATGTACGTAATATGATATATGATCTATGATATGACTGATGTGATTGATATGATTGCTCTGATTGATATGACTGTTACGATTAATACGATTAATACGATTGATACGATTGATATGATTGAAATGATTACCATGATTGATATGATTGAAATGATGATATTATATGATATATGATTAATATGATTGATTTGCGTACAGTATATGATTGATATATGATATATAATATACTATGATGTGATATGATAAATGATATGACTGATACAGTATATGAATGTTATTTGATATGATATATGATTGATATATCATATATGATTGATATAATTTTGACTTATGATATGTAACATGATATGATACCATATATGATATATGATTGATATCATATCATATATTATTGATATAATTTTGACAAATGACATGTAATATGATATGATATGATATATGATATAATTGATATATGATCAATATGATATATGATATAATTTGATATGATGTGATATGATATGATGTAATGTGTTGTGTTCTGATGGAACAGCCTCAGACTGCACTGGAAGTGCTACAGCTAACTGATGCTGCTGCTATTCTCACCTGCAAACACTGCAGGTGTAGCTTTAGATTTCTATGTTAATAACAATGTAGTGGAAACTGACAGTGGGGTAAAAACCTACAACAAATTTAAAAGCTTTTTTTTTTTAAATCAAATTAAGTTTAAAGCTTAATCTTCAACAGATAAATATAAACTGTTCATATTCTCTCCACAAAACCTGAATTTTTACATTTCATTCACAAACAGCGTTCTCAAAATCAGTTTTTTTTTTTCTATTGTCATTGTGAACAAACATTAATTGACTGTTTTCTCCCGCTCAGCCTCCAAACACTGACCTCAGGAACGGCGTTCTGCGAGGTTACATCATTAACTACAGAGAGTACGACCCCGTGGGAGGTCAGTTCAAACAGTGGCAGCAGCTCAGCGTGGCAGCCACTCGCGAAGTGGAGAGCGTCACCCTGACAAACCTGAAGCCTTCCACCAAGTACGGCGTGATAGTGCAGGCCAAAACAAACGCAGGTGTAGGACCTCCATCAACTGCACCTTTCTGCTCCACTCTGGATGAAGGTCTGTTGGAAAATATCAATGGATTTAAACACATAAATGTATAAGACACACAACATGTTTCATTTTGTTTTAAGTTCAAGAAACCACAGCTCCAACTAGCATGTCTTCTTCTGCGGCGAAAATCTGGACACAACCAACGAGTGTCACTCCAGGTGTGGATCACTTGACTGATGGTGATTTCCTTGACGACTTTAAAGACTAAACAACTGTAATGACTTGTCTGTTCTGTTCAAAGTTCACACAACAGCTTCAACAACCAAGAGCGCTTCTACATCCACAGTGTGGGAGGGAAGCATTTCAAACCTCAGTATGGGTAATATATGTTTTTATATGGAGCTTTTAGCCTTTTTTTTAAATTAAATAAAAACAGCCAAGAACATTTCATATCTTTGATTTTGATAAAAAACGCATCAAGAGATGTGTTGCTTCTCTCTTTTGAAGATCATTTACTGATTTTATTGCAAATATAATTTAATATTTTACATATCAAACACTTTTAGAGTCTCAAATTAAACTAGCCTGTTAAAAAGAGCTAAATTTTAGCCGCTGAACTTCTGGCCTGTGTGCCATTTAGTGCCTCCGGATCCACCTTTTATTGAGCTGAAAGAGGTGAAAAACTACGCAATATCCCTTTTCTGGACTCCTGGGTTTGAAGGCAACAGCCCCAGTACTGGCTTCTACCTGGAGTATAAAGCAGCCAATGGTGAGCGGATCATCCAGCATAATAATTACACACTAATACATTTTAAATTCTTTAGACTAAAGTATGTTTTATTTCTCTACAGCGTCGTGGGATCACACTGAGAGTGTTGTTGATTTCAGCCCAAATCAGACGGAGGCCACGATAATCGAGATAAATCCTTCAACGTACAACATCCGCATGTTCGCCAAAAACAGTGTGGGCACCAGCAGATCCAGCAACGTTCTCACCGTAACCATCGAAGAAGCTGGTATGGTTCTATTCTCTTCCTCCTTTGGTTTCTGCTCAAAAAATAAAAAAAACTTGTGCTTTTGTTTTTAAGCATTCTGGTTGGCTGAACAAAAAAAAAAAATAGCTGTCCACTACAGAACACAATCCCAGTTAATAAAGCAACCGCGTCACACTTTTGAGGTTTTGTTAAATATGTTGTCTCAGCTTGTTTTGTGGTTTTATGAGACAAAAAACAACAACTTTAATAACTTCCTTCTGCTTGATTTGTCTTTCGGGCGTGCCTGACAGTTCATCAAAGGGAAAACATCATTGCCACTGTGCCGGCTAGTCCTCAGGGTGCTGTAAGTATCAAATATATTTAAATAAGCAACTATTGCGATAAAATATTGATGTGATGGTAAAATGTCGTGATTTCGGCTCTTGAAGCTCTTGTTCTCAGGAAACTGGTTTGACGAGGTCAAGTTTTCTGTCCTTTCTGCTATAGGTGACAGCGGAGAGCAGCCGTGGTGTTCCCGCAGCCGCCATCATTGTTCCAGTTGTTCTGGCTGTGTTGATTGTTGCCATGGTAACCGTGTGGAAACTTCGGCGTGAGTGTTTCCTTTATTGCTTCTTATACATATTTTGATAAATGTATTATCATAAAAACGAAGCAAAACGTACAGCGTTGTTTTGATCCTTGCCTTTTTTTTTTTTTTTTTTTTTTTACACACAGAATTTTTGGTCATAATAATTTAAGTTTTTCTGAGAAAGGTTGACCTTCAATGGTTACAAGATGTGATCTATGGCATGTTTCTATTTGGAGTGCAGACAATGTATGACTCGTTGATAAAAAGATTTTAATTTTTTTTTTTTTTTTTTTGTCCGTGCGTGTAAGTTCAACATTGTACTGTTCAACCAACACGTCTGAAGAGATCTGAGCTCTGTTAATGTAACTGTTCCTGGCACAGCGTGTGATGAGTTTCCTCAACCGGGATATCAGATTATCTCCTACGATAAAGGGAACGTGCTCTGAACCTGATGACCTTTTCTGCAGATGAACAGTTTGTGTTTTATGATAAAGGCCTGGCATCACGTAAAAGCTTCTTTGTCTCCTTTAGTCGCTCTAGGTCCCGGTCTCGGTCTGGCTCTGCACCCAGACGCTCTGCCTCACGATCCCGCTCTCGATCACCGTCGGCAAACCATAAGAGGACCAGGTAAACCCCGAGTCTAGGTGTTTGTTTATTCACTGAAACGAGGTGTGGGCGGTTACTAAATGTGTAATGCTTAGTGCTGCAAGTTGTCTTTTTTTTTTTTTTTTTTTTTTACATGTATGGGATTTCACCAGTAGAATAAAAACTCCAGGGAGGTCCAGATAGATAAACATAGATTTTAGAGATCCTGCGTTCCAGATGAAGGTCAGACATGTTTAAAACATTAGTCAGATAAAGAGCTTCATTCTAGTCCAGTAGTCCTGCTGCTGCCGTCCTGACTGCCACGTGAGGATAAGATGGACGAACACCAAGATCCTTCAGCCTCGTCCTCAGAGACCCGCAGCCTCTGCTGTCGGCCAGCAGTGGCCTGAGAGGGGTCAAACTACGAGACCTGGGAGACTTAGGGACATGTAAGGTTAAACCTGCTGTGCTCTCTTTTGGGGTCTGTCCACTCTGTATGGCCTTGCTTCGCAATGATGTCACTTCCTGTGTGTGCACGGTCCAATCGCCATGTTGGAAGACAATCTCCAGTGAGTCAAGGGATCAGACCACTGAGCGATTTGTTCTCATCTGTTCTGGTCCGCGGTGGCGGTGATCAACAGTCTTACCTCAGACTCCACCGTCACAACGAACAAACTCTGCGTCAGAGGCACCAATCACTCACTCCGGTAAAAACAGTAGACTCGTTCATTATCTCACCTAATACAGGTGGTCCCCGGTTTACTGCCGAGATCCGTTCTAACGGCTCGGCCGTATACCGGATCCGGCCGTATACGCGGATTTTCGGCCGTAAAACGAAACCGAAACTAAACGGTGATCGGTAACGTCTTTTTAAACACATTTTTTCAATGGTTTTCAATGTAAAACAACTTAGAACGGCCGTATTGATGTTTTTAAATGTGTTTCCAAGCAGTTAGCTAACAAAATACCCGAAAAAAAAAACATTAAAAAAAGTCCGCGAATGTGGCGAGGTTTGATGACGTCACTGGGGGGGGCGACGGCCATAAACGCGAAACGCCGTAAACCGATGACGCCGTAAACCGGGGACTACCTGTACTGACTTTTGACTTCCAATAAGAATATGAACGCTGTGCATCATACTGAGGAAAAACATCTCATCACCTGTAGTTTACGTTAACGTAACGCGTAGCTCGTCTTTTGTTATGTAAGAACCATTCCTCGCTACGACACCACTTTCCTGCACCCAGCCAGAGGCGTAGCACCTGCAGGTTTGGAGAGTGTAGCGCTCATGAACAAGCTCACATTAAAAACTTTGCACTTGTTTAAATTGTTCACATGCAGGCGTCAGAATCGTTTAACCACCTCAACGTTTGCTTTAATCGTTGCTTGTCAGCTGGCTCGGGCTTCTCATCATACTTTAAGTTTTCACATTCCTGGACTGTAAACAAATGATGCAGATAAACATCTGTTCGTGCACTTTGTTCGTCTTCCAGCATGGCGGCCGCACGTGCTGTGCACACATACTGCTGACATGAGCGCAGGTGGTCTGTTGTCGTCAGTCTGACCTGCAGAGCCTCATTTTGACCCTGAAAAGAGAGCAGAGATGATCTCTGATCAGCCTGTTATCTGTTCATCAGACACATGTATGTTCTCTGTAGCTTTTTTCCTAAGATCTCAGATGTAGCTCTGTTGCACGTAACTTCCCAACCCCGATCCTCGTGATCCACCGTCCTGCATGTTTTAGATGTTTCCCTGCTTCACCCTGACTGAAATGAACGAGTCGTCGACAGGCGTCTGCCACACTTCATGACAGCCTGAGCAGGTAGTGTAATTATATGAAGCAGGAAACGTGCTGGACGGCGAGCCGCAAGGATCAGGGTTAGGACCTCTGATGTTTTAAAAAAAAAAAAAACGAAGGCTGACAGAGTGAAACATGTACAGTAGTTAGGGAAGGTTAGAGATGAAATTTAAAATGTTTTACTTTAGTTTGAATTGGCTCTCCTGAATTTGACTACGTGAACATGAATCTCAGGAAAGGTTTTAGCTCAGATAAAAATAAAACTGCACCAGTGGTGTGATTTTTGCGGTAAACATCTTTGCAGCAGTTTTGTTTATTTTTCATATTTTCTTTAAAGCGTGTGGTGGGAGCTGAGCACTGCACAGACACCGCAGCTGATCCCAGGCCCAGGGTCTGCCAGCTGGCGGTGTGCACGTCCTGCGGGAGGGTGACTAAACGCTGACCTGAGATCAGCCGTCGACTGCATCTGATGTTAGACAGCGAGAAAGAGGTCGACCTACCGACCGCCCCCCCTCCCCAGAGTGAATGGGTGGCTGTGTTCAACCGACGCACACGCTCAGACGAGATCAGCCCGCGCACACATTCAGTTGTTCATCTAGAGTCACCCAGATGGCCAGCCTTCAGATCTACCGGAGGGCTGACCCACACAGATCAGAGTCGGGCCTTTTTAAGCCCGTTATCTACCTACCAGAGTTCTTCGCCTCTGTCTTAGCTTCTGAAAGTGAGAGAAAGAGCTGACGAGAGATCAGTCTTCAAGAGCCTTCCGGCGCAGTGTCTCTTCGAGTTGTAGTCATCCGTCCTTCAGTCCGTTGATCCTTGGCTTCTCTGTACTTGTTGTTTCTACCACTGTCTGCAAAGGTAACGAAAAACAAACCCCCTGACAAGCTCATGTTGATGGTGAAAGAAAATGTACGGCTTGCTAAAGTTGAGCCTTAAGCATGCTCAGAGTTCAGATGTGCGGCTGGATGTGTGAGTGTTTGTTGGGCTGAATGTGTCAGACGGGCCGGCTCCATGGGCTGAAGTCTGAGGAGGTCATGCTTTGATCTTAACCTGTTCCTACATGTTCTGTTTGTATTTGAACTCTCCCCGGAGCGAGATAGTGTCGGGGTCTTAACATTTATTGATCAGAATAATTGATGTCAAATTGTGTTTAGTTTGACCCTTGATGGTAACGTCTTAAAATTAACATGTTAGGATTAATTTGGTTCTTATGAATTAGCATCTGTAGTTGTTCACTAAGATTTGTGTAGGTCTTTTGCTCTTATTAGTGTTTGTTCCATTTCCGCTGTAGCGAGCTAATTCCTCTCCGTTTCTGTTTCAGTCGCTCCCGTTCAGCGAGTGCACACCGAAGTCCTACACCTGCAGATGACTGACTCTGGAAGACTTAGTCCCCCAGCACTTCCTAAACGTATATCCCCTCAGCCTCTGCATTCTGTCTGCCTTTACAGCCCTGCAGACGCCGTTTACTTCCATAATTACACGTTTGTTGTTGTTGTTGTTTTCTACCCCAGGCTCAAAATCTTTAGTTGTTGGAGCACACAGAAATGTCCAGGCTTGTTTCAGATGCTGCGAGTAAAGGTCGGAAGCAAAATATTTACAGCATTTTACTTTTAGCAGTAATATTTAAAGCTCATCCACCGATTGCAGCTGAATTCAAATTTTATCAGCTAAAAGAAACTGCTCAAACGTCAGAATATGTGCAGCATTCCAAGTTTATTCTTGGTTTGTAAACCTATTTTAGTTGTGACTAAAAGATTTGGTTCTTTCTGCATGCCTTTAAATTTAATGTCCCATTATTGTTTTTGTTGTTTTTTTTCTGCTACATCTCCCTTTTACAAACGAGTCATGCTGCAGAGCTGAATTAATCCCGTGTTTTTTTTTTTTTCATGTTTCTGTTCCTCTGATTTTAAAATGAAAATGAGTGTTGAAGTTTGAGTCCTGCAGAACTACTGTAACAATTTTTTTCTGTTCGTAGGTAAATCTTATGACATGGAAGTTTGAATTTTGAATAAACCTCTTCAACATGGTGTCGCTCTTGAATGTCGAGTCAAATTTATTTATAAAGCACATTTAAAACAGCAGCTTTACCAAAGTGCTTAACAATAAGTTCAAGGCAGTATTAAAAATAAGATGTAAAGCATCCAAAGTAAAACGCAGAAACGATGAAATGCTAAATCACATCATCATGTTAAATGTGAAAACAGGTGTGTTTTTAGTAGAGATTTAGAAGCGGAGTGCAGTGGTCTGTAATGATGAGGGGCAGGTTGTTCCAAAGTTTAGGGCCCATGATCAAAAAGTCTGATCTCTGAGCTTCAACCAGAAGCAGCTGGTCAGATGATCTCAGCACCCGAGAAGGAACTTCTGGTTGAAGCAGGTCAGAAGTGTGAGGGTGCAAGGCCAGTTGTGCACTTAAATGTTAACAGGAGACTTTTAAAATAAATTACCGGTATGATACGGTGGCACAGTTGGTAAAGCTGCTGCCTCTCGGCGAGCAGGTTACCCTGGTTCCCAGTCTGGGGATCTTTCTGGTAACGTTTGCATGTTCTCTCCGTGCATATGTGGGTTTTCTCTGGGTACTCCGGTTTCCTCCCGCAGACCAAAAACATGCATGTTGGACTGATTGGTAACGCTAAATTGTCCCTAGGTGAGAGAGAGTGAACAGTTTTCTCTGTGTGGTCCTGTGATGTACTGGGGACCTGTCCAGGGTGTCCTCCACCTCTCGCACAATGATAGCTGGACATCGACACCAGTGACCCAAAAAGGAAGAAGCGGGTAAAGATGATGGATGGAATTCTGAGACATGGAGCCTGTGAAGGGAGGACAAAACTGGTGAAATCTAAACTACGAGTTCCTGTTATAACTGAGCTTCAGCATTTTGACGAGCTGGAAACATGAAAAAGACACCTGACTGACCCCAACCTAAAGCACCTTACTGTAGTCTAGCCAGGTTGATTATGTTTTTCAAGGTCAGATCTGGTCAACATGGACTTGAGCTTTGCTATCTGCCTTAAATGGAAGAAGCTTTTTGTAGAACAGAGTTAATCTGTTTATTAAACGAAGTCAGACTCTAAAACTCCTGAAATTTGTAACAGGCTGCTTAAGATAAGGCGATCTGCTTAAGAGTCAAAGTTTACAGATAGAGCAGAGCTAGAGCTAAACACAATGACATCAGTTTTCTGATAGTTGAAACTAAAAAATGTTATGCGATCAATGCCTTAATGTCATCAAGACATTTTGATGGTGCATGAACTATTTGGTTTTAAAGGGCAGATAAATCTGACAATCAGCATAACAATGAAATGATAGACCATGTTTCCTCAGGAAAGACCCCAAGGGGATCAGATACAATGAAAACAGAAGGGGTCTAAGAGTAAAGCCTTGCGGGACCCCACAGGAAAGAGGCACTGAAGCAGATAAACTATTACCAACATTAACACAAAAACTCCTGTCACTCAGATAAGAACGGACTCGTTCTAATGCTGCACCTGTAATCCCAACCCAGTGTTCTGGTCAAGCAGCAGTAAGGTCCACAAACTGGCCAGAATCATTTGATAAAAGAATGTTACAAACCCCTCACTAAGGCTGTTGCAGTGTTGTGTAATTGTTATAAACCAGACTGAAAAATGTCACAAATTCAATTTTCATTCAAAAACTGGTTTAACTGAATAAAAAACATTTTCTCCCAAGATTTTTAGAAAGAAAGGGAGGTCTTGAGACTGGTCTGAAATTTGAACAAGTTGAAGTGTCAAGTCCAGGTTTTGTAATTAATGGAGTTACTCCTGCATGTTTAAAAACATCACCACACTTATAGCAGTACTGCTGTTTATAATAGTAAGAACAGAGGGTCCAGTCGAGGGTAAAATGTTTAAAAAAGGATGCAGGGATGGGATCAGCAGGGGAACCACAGGGTTTCATATGACCCAACATTTAAAAATGAGAGAGATGAGTTTAAACTGATTGAAGACAGCTGATCAGGGGATAAAGACGAGTCAGCTGTGAAGTGTGGAATTAATGACTTAATCGACTCGACCTTTTCAACAAAAAAAATTACAAGTGAGGCCTTCTTGCTGGAAGAATGAGGCCCGTTTAAAATGGAGTTAATGGTGTTAAAAAGAACACGGGGATTATGACTGAGGCGATAATCTGGGAGAAATCCTTGTTGTTGTTTTTTTTTTTTTTGCTAAGTGTGAGGAATTTTGCTTACAGGTATCATGTTCTGTGTGGACGTCAGTGCAGGATATAAAAAGAAACGGTTCCTAAATTTAAATTTGAACTGAACTAAATGACAAGTTGTTCACTTTGGTGCCAGTGATAAACTGCAGATTTCTGACTGCACAAGCCTGAAAGGAAAGTTAATCGTCAGGTTCTGATGCTGCTCAAAACCCAAGTACAGATAGATAAATCTAACAAGGTAGAGCCAGGTCCTCTGGACGGATTCTAAACGTTTCGTCTTTCATCCAAAAGACTTCTGCAACAAACTCAGTGTATCCCACGATCTGCGGCGTAAGTGGTCTCCAGCTACAAGTACTTGGGTGTGCACATGAACAACAACCTCGACTGGAGCAACAACACCACCAGCCTGATCAAGAAGCTCATCAGAGACTCTACTTCTTCAGGCGGTTGAAACGAGCTGGACTGAGCAGCTCAGTCCTCACCTCCTTCTACAGGTGTGCAGTGGAGAGCATCCTGTGCTCCAGCATCAACGTGTGGCATGGAG
>JARVGV010001030.1:21338868-21354188 GCA_031762435.1 Hypsolebias longignatus | reverse complement strand
CCCCCCCCCCCGCCCCCCCCCCCCCCCCCATCTGGAGCGTAACCCCCACAATAAATGAGGGACTACTGTACATATTGTGTGTCATATTGTGTGTGTGTGTCTCTAGTGTGTTGAGTGCATAGGAATAAGGATGCCAGCTCTAGATGCCCTTCATTCAAACTACTCTCCAACAGTTTAAGGGCCAGAGCACTGCACACCCAGAGCAATCAGGAAGTGAGGACAGTCCCAGTGAAACTACTGCCCAACAACTAAACCCAGGTCAGGTCAGACAATTTCTATGCAAATGGAACAAATTGAACACAACCCTGGAATCAACATAAAAGGTAACAGGAATTCAATTGTTTGTTATTCAGGTAATAACGATAGCTTCACACAAAAATCTACAACACTGTATGAGACATGCAACAATACAAACAGGAATGGGTCCTTGTGCTCTGGCCCCTAATGCACAATAATAACAGAAGGATGGTACGCAAGAGTGAAGGAGGAGAGTTAGTCAAGAAGAAGGGCATGCTACGCAAGTGATACAACTGAAAGGCTACAGACCTTTGTATCCAGAGATTTCTGCCTCTGTGAAGGAGAAATTTTGCCACAATGTAAATAAGTGAGACCCACTGGAGGGTCACTCCAGTGTCCTTTTCAAGCACATCAAACCTGGAACAGCTAAACCTTTCAGCCCTTTCAATCATGATTGTTGGCAAATTTATAATATATATTTTAATCTTCAGGTTATGTACACTCAATAATGTGTGAGATATTTAACAATGTGAAACTGTCATTGTTTAAATGATAAATTTAATTTGACACAGGGATGGAAGGCCCCTGTTTTAAATGTAGCTCAATTTTAAAAAGTTGTTATACTTGTTCCATGAATAAAGGAAGCAGTCATTCCAAAACTATTTAATAGATGGAATAACATTGATATCCTGTAATGGAGGTGTATTAAATGAGTGTGTGTGTTTGTGAGAGAAAGGAGAAGCAGAAACAAATTATTTATGTCTACTGACCTTCCTCGTTGTTATTTTCTTTGTGAGGGATGCCGACATAAACCATGACGTTAACAGCATCAGACACATCCAAATGAAGGTTAGTGGTTCCGACCTTTCTGTCATCAGCTGAGGTCAAGCCTGAAGACAGAAAGGAAGTGAGGAAAAAAAAAACGGGAAGGTGAAGACAAATGTACACTGAACAGAGCAAGAGAAACAGAACTTGACCAGACGAGCGCTTTTACCGTAGGCGTTGTACATCTTTGGTCCGAGGTCAGGGCGCACAAAGAAGTTGGGCAAGCGTGCAGCGAGGTTTAGACGACCGTCTCTTTTTGTGTACTCGGGAAGAGGAAGGTTTTCCATCAAGTCGTTAAACCTGTGAAGTCACATCATACAGAAGGACTTGCACAATAAAATCTTACAAATTACACATAAAAAATTTTTTTTGAGGATGGTGAGACCGTCATCAAATAGTTTATGTTGCTGTTCAACATTTCAAAAATACTGCTTCAAAGTCAAAACACTGACACACATCTAGAAAGTTTTGGGTTTCTCACCTTGTGGGCATCATGTCCCTGAAGTCTTCACCTGGTGGCCAGTCCTTTAATTTTAACACCATGGGCCTGCCGTCGCTGTCCTGCAATCGCTCTGCTTTCACAAAAATACATTAAATTTTGTGACATCAGTAAGAAAAATCAAATATCTAAACACACCCATATATAAAGAACTTCAAACCAGTAATGATAAATATGAAAAACAAAATGTGTACTCACTTGAAATCGTCTGAAAGCCATCCCAGAAGTCTCGGACCTTTACATCAGAAATAATAGCACAGTTTCTACAATTGACCAGGTCAACATCCTGGTCTCCAAACTCCTCACTGAAGGCCTCAGGCCGCCACAGTTCAGACTTTAGGCGTTTATGAATCCCAGACACCAACACAGGCTGGAAATGAAGAGGAGAAACATCTGACATAAGTGACTCTATTCTGCTGTGTTCAAAGTTCATGTGGAGAATTTGGAGTTGCTCTACTTCCGATGCTTACTTGGCCTTGTTTCCAGCACTCTCTGAAGATCTTCCAGTTGTTGGTGTTGCTGGGATCCTGTAGGCAAAGGAGACGCCCGTCGCAAAGCCAAGTGTGTGAGGTATGTGGCTCCAAAACACTTAGACCCATAACGCCATCTTTACGAGTCCCCAACACGCTAAGTTCGCTGCCCTCAGAGGACCCGGAGCGACGACCCTCTGCCTTCTTGGTCTCCACAACTGAGGCGATGATGTGATCCAGGAAGTTTGGAAGGCTGCTCTTCATTTTGTCACTCTGAATGACAAAGAAGCAGCTCTGGGTTACACAGCTGCACACTTTACAAACAGCTGAAGTCACATCTTTTTCTTGAAATATATATTATTTACATGTTTGGTTTTTGAGATTTACAATTTAAATAGTAATTCAATCACCAGTAGATGGCAGTAATTATAATTTGTAAACCAGTCGCTTCTACTCTTGGTGTACTATATTGAAATTATGACCAAAAAAACCCCATTGGTGCTTAAACCTAACACTTTACATTATACATGCAGAAAAATTTAATAATTTTCGAAGGGTTAAAGTGATCTGAAGTATAACAAATTCATTCATCTTGGGGAAAATGACAATTAGTTTATCAAGAAATCTTGCTCAGACTATCATTTAAGGTTATGCTTCCTACGACTACAGAGTGACAAAACTTTACATACACTTGCTGAGGTAAAAACAGAGGGGAAGGGGACCCCACTCTCTCCAGGGCCTTGCGGCAGCTTGCCTGGACCGGAGTTGAGCAAGTCGCGGAGGCTTGACCCCTCAGGTTTGGACTGGGTCATGCTGGGGCCGAGTAACAAACTGTTAAACAGCTTCGGGCTGGAAGCAGACGGCTTTGAAAGGACACCGAGTGAGTCCAGGCCAAAGGGAGGCCGACTTTCTCGGCTCATCATGGAGCGAAGTGAACCGGATTCTGGAAGACAAAGACAGTGGTTTGACTTCTAATCTAAAACTGATGTCAGCTTCCTCTACAGCCCATGATAAGTGTAACACTTTGCATTTCTGACTTACCCTTGGTGTCATCCTTAGCTTTCTGTGTAGCCAAGTCTGCCAACCAATGCAGCGCAGAACTGTTGCCCTCTCCTGATGGGCGTGAGTCCTTGGTAGGGGACTGAGTGACGTTACAGGGAGAGGAGGTACTACTAATGGAGTTACTGGTACTACCCACACTTTCCCCACCCCCAGTATCTGAGGGCGTAGCTGTTTGTGTTGGCTCTGTTTTGATTACTGGCGTTTCTCCCTCTGGTTTTGGAGCAGTGCTAGTACTAGAAGCTGCAGCTGCGAGGCCACCTGCACTGCTTGTTGTAGACTGCTGAGATAAGCACAATAGCACAGACTTAAAAAGAATCTAAGAACTCCAAACAAAAGTAAACAAATGTCCCACCAACATACCTGTGAAATGCCATTCGGGGCAGTGGGGCGCACCAAAGACTTTGTGTGCCGACTAGCGCAGGGGCAGTTGGCTTTTATACCCCACTTTCCCCTTGCAGCATGCACCATGTCACCTATGTTGTAAAGAGCTGCAGGGGGAAAAAAAGAAGCAAACATCTTTATGGGATCACAATTTTCTTTGATTGTGATTTATAGATTTATGATTCACAAGGGGTGTGTCCGCTACCTGTTCCAGGTATAATCTGAGTTGGCATGAGATTTTGTGGCTCATGAGGCTGACCTTTGGCACACTTTAACCAAGAGAAAACCTCATCATCTGGTATTTCATCTGTATCTAAATATAAATACACAGTAAGTTAATGTGTTATTCACTGTAGTGAGTAAGACACCTGACCTCTGTAAGTCTTTATATCTGATTGTGATAAGTTACCTTCTCTCTGCCTGTTCCTGCGGAGCCGATAGCAGTCCAGACACACTCCAAAGCCGCACTTGCGACAGACCCAGTGAATGTTAAACAAAGTTGTCTCGCATACATCACACATTTCTCTGACTCCACGCACAGCCCGTTTCCACGCCACTTTTTCTGAAGGACAGTGGAAAAACAACATTAAAGAAAGAAACTTCTAACAAACATAATAAACTGAAACAAGCCAGTGATGACTACACTCACGGTGAGGCTCCACCATCATCATGGCCTCCTTCTCAGACATGACCAGCTGACAGAACTGGTCTCCCACATTGGCCAGGATGTACTTGGATGTATCGAGGTCGAGGCCTTCTTGTATAGCTGGAGCAGGCAACCAAAGTCCCATAGCCATTGCATCACTCTGCTGAGGACTTAGGAAGCCTTCCACACGCAATATGCCTTTACGTGTAAAAGCCAACCTGGTTGTAGACAAAAGAGCGGAAGAAAAATATGAGTTTATTAACAAAGCTACATTATTTTCTCTATGACTGATGCAACAATGAGAAATAGAAACAGACGATACCTTCTGAAGTGGAAGAAACGACAAGCTACATTTGGGTCGTCGTCTTCGTCACTGTCGTCCTCCGTGTTTCGATATTTACGGTAACGCTCCAGTCGACATTCACGGCACTTGTGTAAGTGAGGAGCCACACTGATGCAGGAGCCATCCTGAAGAAAGGACTCTCCAGACTGCTTCAGACGACGTACCTTGCTTTGATCTTTTAGTATAGACTGGCCAACTGGAAGAAATAATTAACAGTTAATTCTACTGCTAATCTAGTTTGTGAGCAGAAGAAACTTTGGGAGGTTGGTAAAAACAATCAAGACTTACCTTTGAAAGGCTTATTACGTGGACGGCCTTTAGGAGGACCTTGCAGTTTAGTTTTCTGTTGAATGACTCCATCCTTGGAAGTATAAAAACGCTCTCCAAGGAGCTGGCCTTTATCAAGGCCCTCCTCATTCTCACTAAGGTCTGACAGGTCACTGTTGCTGCTAAAATCAGAGTCACGTTTAGATGAGGGACCTCTTTCTTCAAGGATGAACTTCTGAGACTGGCTCTGGTCAAAGGACCCAGGCACTTCATCTGGACCATTACTTCCAAGTATGGGGCAGCCCGAGGTGGATGTGGGCATCTCTCCAACTTCTTGCTCCTTCTTTGTTACAGACACCTCACTTTGAAGATGTGTGGAGGTTGAAGAAGAGCTGACTGAACCAGCTGCTGAGATTGATGGGAAAGTGGAGGACAGAATACCTTTAGGTGGCTCTGCCATGGTGAACAGGTTAGGCTTACTATCCATGGCAACACCCAACGTTTGTGGCTCATTCCCAGTGAGGCCAACAAAAGATGTATGAGCAATTTTATCCCCATATGCCAAAAATGGATTAGCAGACTCTTTGGAGGCCTGCAGAAAAAGGTTCTGGTGGCTATCTGTGGAATTAAAACCAGACTGGAGTCCTAACCCCCCTGCAGAAGTTTCACTATTACTGTTTTTCTTAATAGCACTTTGGGCTCCAGGGGCCACACTGAGACCACCTGCCGTTAAAGTGGGACTCCGTCCTCCTGCAGCACCAACCTGGAAGGCTGAGGATTTGTTGAACACACCATTTCCTGCTGAAGGGACCTCAGGCACTTTGGGCTGCTCAGGCTTTTTTAGACCTTCGGTGGAAGATGCAGGCTTAAAAAGGCCTGGGGGCTCTTTACTCACACACTCAGACACTGCAGTAAAGTAATTTGTGTCCTTGGATTGGGTCTGGCCCTTCGTAAGGATTGAGCTGGTGCCAGAATTCTGAGTCATACACTGAAAAAACAGATTATGGTCTTGCTGAGGCTTGGTTCCACTAAAGCCAAAACCAAAAGGTCTTGGAGTACTCTGGGAGGCCACGGTGGTGGCAGGAGCACCATTGGTCTGTGGGGGAGCATCTCCAAATACAGGAGGACTGGGCACAGCTTGGGGCAAACGAAAACTTGGTGCTGTTTTGGAGCTCTGCAAAGGAAAAAAAAAAAAAAAAAAAAAAAAACGTTAATTTTGATGGCACAACAGCATTAATTTAGAGGCAGCACTGCTTGTATTGGTTGTCTTACCTCAGTCTGGCTTCCCCAGGTAGCAGCTTTAGGGTTGAAACCCACAGACCCTGACAGAGCCACACTGGGACTGCTGTCCTGTGACCAGGAAATAGTGACAGGTCCCGGGGACACAAGAGCAGCTGTTTTAGAGTAAGCTGGCTGGCCGGTATCCTCTCTATCTGGTTGGGGGGATGTGGAGGACTTTGGAGTTGGAGCTCCAGCGACCAGAATTGGCATCTGCCCTACTGAAGGAAAAGATGTTGCAGAGAAAAGGGAGGGCGCTGGTTTAAGTGGAGGAGGGTTGGGGGTGTGAGTAATAATGCTGGTGAGGTCTGCTGATCCTTGGTTAGAAAGCAAGCGACCATTTTCTTTTACTTGGGCAGGATAAAGAGAAGGAGCATTTGACGGGTCCATCTGGGGTGTGGAATTGGTGGCTGGAGGAGACACTCTCACCTGGGGAGAGATTCCCTCAGTGGAGCTCCCATTTTTGGTTGTGCTGCCAATTCTTTCTCCAGACTCTCCAGCCCAGATCCCCATCCCTTCCACCACAGTTTTACTTGAGTCACCAGGGTTTTGTGTATCTGTGTCAGCAGAATCAGCAGCTCCTTTAAAACGTTTCAAGTGCAAGTCCTCTCCGTCCTCCGAGGGAGTTTTGCGTCTGCGTCCTCCATCTCCCTTCATTGTTTCACTGTCCTTCCCTCGTCGTCCATTCTTACCAAGCTTAAAATGGGAGAAAAGTAGAAATGTTTATGTTAAGCAAATTAGACAAGAATGTTCATGCTCAATAATCCAAGTGTCAAATCTGATAATTCTCAATCAGGTCATCTGGACAGTTTCTTTTTAGTAGAAATGTTTCTACTAAAAAGAAACTGTCCAGATGACCTGATTGAGAATTATCAGATTTGACACCTGGATTATTGAAGATGAACATTCTTATCTATTAGTTACATAGTAATTACCTATTTTGTGTGTGTATGATTACATATCAGTGTTAGACACATGTAAATGATAAAACTATTACACATCTTTTTTTTGCCACAGATGCAGATGAATGGAATATGCATTTCCATCCTGATCCACACCTTTATATTTTGTGCAACACCACGCTGCCTTTTGATGTTTTCAGCAGAACAACGGAAGATCGACATCAAGCATTAACTTATAAAAACAGCAGCAAGTTTCCAAACATGCATGCTATTCAAATTTCCAAATGTCTACTTAACAAGTTATGTTGAACAGACAACATCGTGATATCACAGTGACATCAATGTCATACCAGATGAGTCACAGTTCAGCAAGTTGTTCCATAAAGTTGGGGCAAGTTGCCCTAAATAAGTATATGTCTGACACAGTATGCATGTACAGAATTTAAATGTATGCATATGTTAGATTAGTGCTATAGAATAGTTTATTTTTTCCTCTGCAAGGAAATAATCTGAACATCCTCTGCAGGTCAAAACATATTTTAGCATCAAAACTGCAGTTTTACATTATTCACTAATCTCCTTTGGCAAATTAACGACATCAGATATGATGACCTTCACGTCTGTGCAGACTTTAACCCAACATTTTTCATTTCGTCTTCCATAATTTGTAAAATAATGAGCAGGGCTGTCATCTTTAGGGAAGACTACTACTTTTGGAATGCACAATATTTAATCTGTACAGTGCTGTGCATAAGTTTTAAATCTTGCAAGTTATTAGAAATACTTTTTTTTCCCCTCCCAAGGCTGTGAGTACTCGTTTAAGTACTGTATTCACATATATGATGTGTCGAATTTTGTAAGAATCACAGGATTTTCAATTCTTTGCACTTTGAATTGGGAAATATTAGTTTAAATCTGTAACAAGTGAACAGTGGATGCTCAGACAGGTGATACAGGAAGTAAAGTCTGACCTGGTAGGACATGCCGTGGCAGGGGTAGAGGATGGCTTTGTCATCGTCCTCAGATCCTTGATCGAGGCAGTATCCACTGGCTTTACTGTTTCTCACCTGAAACAAAACACAAAAAATACACTTTTCTTTTTGGACTACAAGGTCCATTAAATGAAACAACTTCATTTTGACAGATTTTGAGTGCCGTGTACCACATAAAATAAATTTGAGGTCAATAAGCATGAATTAATCCATAAGGCTCACTGTCAATTTTTGAGAAACTTAAATGATTTTAAGTGCACCTTATAGTCCAAAAAAATACAGAAATTGATCAAACTGAGTTTGTGAAAATACTTGCTCAAAGTGACCAAGAATAACATCACAACTTTTCATTTTAATCTTTGGTTATTTAAGTTATTTTGTTTTTCAGCTCACAACAATTTTTATGTGCTCATACTGATCTGAATGATTGTTCAGCTTTTCGACAAAGCCTTCATTAACCCCTCACTATCAGCTTTAGCACAACAAAGTTAGCGGCTTAATCACACAACAAACTGTTCAGATCCCATCAGAGTTACATGTTCATGTTGGGAGAGGGTGGAAAAGCCACTTGCATCTGAAGCATCACAGAACAGTAAATCCTAATAAAAATAAATATTCATCTGTTTGCTGGCTCTAAGTTGGTGGATCTGGCAGAAGAAGCAAAAGAAAGTCTGGCACTCTATCATTAGGAAGTTAAAAGTGGAGGGGAGCACACCTGGGATGACAGGTGTAGACAATGAGCCGTCTGTTGGTCACATGGGCTAATCATAAAACACCTGTGAGGGAGTGTGCCCACATGGTGAGTCAGGTGCAGCACTTTGAACTTTCCCTTATCCCTCACAAAACAACAGTTCCACTCCTGTTGGCTATTTTTGCTTGTCAGATTTATTTTAAAGAAATGGTTGTATATTTTAATTGTATCTACAGTATTTTTAACTTATCAAAATATGATTTATGCTTTTTAAATGTATTTTATGTCCTTTAAGTGGTCAATAAACTGTATGTTTGAGGCTCAATGGGATTAACCTGCCTAAAATAAAGGTTGAATGAAAAAAAAAAAAACGTTATTGCAACTTAAAATTTTCCTTAATTTTAAAACTGAAACGCATAAGGTAGGAAAAGAAGAACATGAAAGGTGTAAAAAAAAAAAAATAAAACGAATACTACTATTTCACAAAGGCTCTGGTAAAGCCATTCGCCCATTCATTTTCTTTACACACTTTTCTGTGCAGGGTCTATCTGGCGCCTATCTCCAGTGTCACTGGGCGAGGGGCAGGTTACTCCGTGTCAGATCTGGCACCCATCCTCCTGTAGATCCGCCTCGACTTGAGTTTTTTACTCAAAGTGATGGCTGGGCCATGATAAGACATTGTCATGCAGTGACCAGTCTCCCTTCTGCCTTTCCTTCCTTCCTGGGCCAGATGATGGTGTGCATTTAGCATGAGCTGCAGATCTCTGTGATTTGAATGTGTATGACTTCATTTCCTGGTTGTGACATATCTATCATGCGCTCTTGTCAGGGAAGGTTCCACTTGGCCGATCTGGACAGCATGGCTGAGTGGAGTGCAGTGCTGATGCTCAGTGACAGATGAGGCTCACTTCTGCTGCAGCAGCTGTGTGGCAGGATGAGGTAACTGCTTCCCAGCTTGTCGACAGATCTGAAATAGTGCCACTTGAGTGGATGCCACTCTGAGGAATCCATTAGCTGGATACCAGGCAGCAAGGGAAACAAAGGAGGAGGAAATTCAGAAAGCTCTGATGAATATAAAGGGTAATTCTGATGCCTGCTGGCATCCAGGGCATACTGATTTTCCATTTTTGAAATTGATATGAGGAAAAAAATGCGGCATTTCAGCAAGTCTCCAAATAGTGTCAGGCTCAGGAGTGTTCTCAATCCTTCATTGCGCCGTAAGCCTGTTTGGTTCCTCCACTGCTCTGAGTGTACAAGCAAGCCCAAGGCAATCAAGTTGGAATGAAAAACTAATAAGTGTTTAATTAAAACTCATTATAAGGAAATTGCATCTAATTTTGGGCGGTGATGTTACATTGCCATAGCAGCAATATGATTTTACCTGAGACCAACTGCTGTGGAATGATATAACATTTTTTCATGAGTGAAGATTCTTCAAAGAAGATGTGTAACCCCTGACTGATTAATTTATATGTATTTTAGTTGTTTTTAAAACATGTTTTGGACAAACTAAAGCAAAAAAAACAACCAAGACCAGCCACTTATTTCTTGAAGATTTTGCTTTAAACAAGAGTTTACATAAACGTTGTGCACAATTCACAGCTTACAAATAGGTTCTCATAACTCATTTTAATGGTTAATTAAATTAAATTAGCCGAATTTGCATCTGCATCATCTTTAGTCACATATTCATTTTGTTAAATGATCGGTTATCTAATTAGAGATGACAATAATACAGAAATAGCACGCTGTTTATTACCATTTGTGTGTTTACCAAGTGCTTTTCTCACCTCGCCATATGTGATGGTGTTGTTATAGATCCGCATCTCTGGGTAAACGTGGTCCAGGTACCAACGAAAACTCCGGCACTGCATCTTTTTTCTCAAGGCCAAGCGATCCGACACATCTCCGAAATCAACGCCTGGGTTCTGCCAGCAAACGGAGCGAAACAAAAACAACAAGCAAGAACAGTTAGGGTGAGAGGACAACGTGGTCGTTGAGTTTCGTGATGAATGCACTCGTCGTGTGGGAGCTTCACCGCTCCTTCATCAGAAATGATCCGTGTTGAGCAAATTCTAATCAGCTGCTTAATTGTGAGCCCTCACAGCCAGCTTGCATTATGGCAAATGTTTCTAAGATTTATTGGGGGTAATGTCCAAAAGCTGAACAGCACACACACATACACACAAACACACACACACACATACCTCTTATAAATCTGTGCATGTTTGACACTGCCTGTATGTGCAACACAGAAAACCTTCTGAAGAGCATTCAACCCTCTTTAGAATGAAAACCCTCCCACCCACAGCCAACCCCGCTCCCCCCTAGTTACACGCACACCTCTTATAGTCAGACACTGCTTCTCGGACAAGTCCTTTGTATTTTCAGCTGTGAAATGCCATTTTTCTAATGATGAATTCTAGTTAGACACAACCACCTGTTTTCATGGATTATACCAGACATCGACACTAACAACCACATTCGGCGTCATTAAGAGGCTGTGTGGCATTTGGACCCGAGGCAGCCCGATGTGGGGAATCATAAAACCTTTCCAATTCAAAGTAATTGCACTCTCAGCAGGTACCTCTGACAATAACAAGGATCAGTGAGTGTGTATGGGTCATTTTGGAGGGGGTTCGATGGAATAATCGTATTAGCTCCTCACTATACACAAAATCACTCTGCTCCACAGGACAGCTGGGGTAATAACATGCCATGCCGCTGTGTTTGCAATAATACTCATGGAGGGATATGGCCTGATTGGTTAGTTTGTCACCTGCCACCTCTACAGTACTTCATGTTGCACACATCTTTCTGCCCTCTGTTCTAACGGGTACTGAGTTTTTAAGACCATCATTTGGCTGCACTATAAGAAAGCACGAACTGTAGGTGTCAGCTGCAAATACTAATTGTTGTTTTGAAGACCGCTGTGTAGTTTTTAGCAGTTTTTTTAAGGCTTCTCCTCCCGTGTCTTTCATTTGTAATCAGCTCACTCTGCGTGGCCGATGAGGCAATTACAATTCAATATTAAACCTCTTGTTCATGAAAGCATGTGTTTACTGTTTTGCAGCTCATCTCAAAAGATCCTTGAAAGCAATTAACTAAACTGACACGTATAAAAATCATCATTAGACACGAGGCATGTCTCTTTCACTTGTCCACCTCGCTCGTCTGTTTAGACTGATTCTGCGACCTCCTGGAGGTGTGAAGGTCAAGTGAGATGAAATCTGAATTTTTATTGACTCGTGTTTCAACGGGGCTGCAAATCAGAGTGAGCGAGATGTGGTGCGGGGCAGAGAGATCTCAGTTATTGAGAAGCACAGAATGATTGAAGGCAAAAAAAAAAAAAACCCGTCTTACGTTCATGGGAATATTCCAGGCCATGTAGACATGGGATTTGTATTCATCCATCCACACCTCAGCGGCTCGCAGGGCGTTGCGTTTGGCATAATAGTCTATGTCGTTGTTGTAGGGCTTCTTGGTGCGCTCGATGTGGGCCACTCTGGCACATGGCAGGACTTCCATGCTCCCTCCACACTGCCACACCTGAACAGCAAGACAAAGAGTTGGTGTTCAATCACAGGGGGTTTTGAGACCTTTTTAACTGCAAAGTAATGAAAATATCAGTGAAGTCCAATCAGAGTGCACAGGGAATAATCAAAATACAATAAAAAAAAATCTAAATCTATAAACTGAAGCAGTTTTAGACTTTTGACGCATCTGCATTTTGGCTTTCACCATTTTACTTTTTTGAAAATACAAATCATCCTTTTAAGCAGTAATTTAAAGATAATCAAACACCATGGAAGTTCTCTGATTCACACATAGGCCTGCTCCAAACCATGGTCTGCTTCTGGATTTAAAGTTTTTTGAACTCTCCTAATTTCATGGTTTTTAATTTAAAAAAAAATATTATTGTCATCACATTCAGTGATGAATTCACAACGTGCTCGGTGTGTATAGCCCACCTCTGGCACACCTGTGACCCTGAGGAAGAGCTGGAAGGGGAAATGAATGAATTAAAACAGCTCAACTTGTTTTGAACTCTAACATTTAATAAATGCATGTGAGTAATAAAAGTAATACACCAAAGTTTTATGCAATGACGTATAGTTAAATTTTGAGTCTTACACAGCTTCTGATGTTAGGGAGTTGGATCTTTGTCTATTTTTGACACTCGTCATTGAGCAAAAAGGGGGAATTGGAAATACTTTGTCGGTGCGTCCGTCCATTTGTCCATTTGTGTGTTGTCAGCATAATAACTTGAAAACTAAGGTACTCACTTCCATTTAGTTGTATCGCTGCATCAGGAATAAGAAATAGTCCTTTCAAAAATTGTGTTGGCACCTCGTATTGTACATCGTACATGTATTGTTTGGTTTCTTTTAACTATGTGGTGTTGTAAATAGTTTTGTTTTGTGTTCTTTTAAACTTGAAATGAATAAATAAATTAAAAATTAAATTAAATTTAAAAAAATTAAATTAAAAAAATATAGTTTCTCTGGGTTATTTTAATTGTTTTCATTATTTTATGTCTCTTTAAAAACCATCTGAGTTCCATGGCAAAGTTTAGCAGGACATTTAGCGTATTGAGGAGCTGAATGTGACACTGCTCATTGGTGATGTATTGCACAGAAGGGGTAGGGACTTTGAGCTGCCTGGTGTGGCAGAAATCAGATTCATCTCACTGCCTCAAATCGAGCTTGATAGATATATTTTACACCTGAGTGTTTCACATTTCATTAAAAAGCCAGCAGCTGATATGCCCAGCAGCAGTCTGTGAACTATCGGATTCAAATACAACCTTTACCTTGACGTGCTCCCCTGCTTTTTTATTGATGTTGTCTTGATCATACGTGATGTCATTTACTGTGAAATATTTTGGGGTGGATCAAATATTCACCATACACTCAGATGCCATTACCCAAGTAGTTAAAAGTACCATTTGAAGACCTCCGCTGGGACATAAACTGCCGGACAGACTGGGCTGTAATCCAGTGCTTTGAACCACTGTCCTCACAGAAAGAACATCAGAAACCAGGTGAGAGATGTGTGTGGTGGAAAGGAAGTGAGATGAGATGACTAACCATCTTGCCTTTTTCTGCAGAAATTTTTATTTTTCATGTATGCAAAACTATTTGGGGGCATGGAAAAAAAAATGCTGTCCAGATGTTTGATTGGTGTTGAAATGAAGTCAGTAAGCTCATGACATTTCATAATGATGCACTCAGGGCAGCTTTGCTTTTACTTCATTTCAATCTAGAGTCAAACCCAAAGATTATTTAGTCCTATTTGTTCAGAATAACAGCAGAGTAGAGGATTAAATGAAGAATTGTTCTTTTGTTGTGTCTGTTTAATTCTCTGGAGGGGATTTGAATGGAAAGGTGAATGAGGCAGACTGATAATGGATGAAGCTGTAGTGCCTTTTAAATAACAATAAGCTTTTGAAACCTTCAAGGCTCGGAGGAATCCTGAAAGCTAAATTTAACAAAAATGACACTCTTTATTAGTTTCTATTAATATAGAATCCTTTTTACAAAATTTGACAGTGATATGTATATTATTTCCAGTATTTGAGACCTTTAGAGACGGCTCATCTGCTCACACAGACTCATGTTCGTGCTGCTGTTGTTCGGCGTATTATTTTTATGCTTTTAGTGCTTAGTGTATTTTAGTTAATGTTTTTCTTAGTTCATATCTTAGATCTTATTACTGTTTTTCTTTTACATTATAATACTTTTGAATGTAGCTGGGACCCTGTGTACACAATTTTGTTCCACCATATGTGAATGGATTGTACAAAGTACATATATAGCACTTTTCTGTCTTATCAAGATACTCAAAGCTCTTCACGCTACAATCTGTGTGCTCATTTACACATTCATACAGCATTCTACTAGATCTATAGAAAGAATAATTAGAGCTTTATCACATTCATACACTGATGGGACACACATTGGAGGCAATGAGGAGTTCAGTGTCTTGCCCAGGGACAACTGCCTTGTACACATGTACCACATGTGATGAGAACGATTTAAAAAAAAAAAAAAAAACTTGACTTGACTTGATTTGATTTGCTGATTTGTCATATAAATTACAATAAATTTAAAGACCAGCATTCCTTAAAAGAGTGCGTCTCACTCGCCACCTTTCTTGCAAAGGTTTAAGTTTAGATTGTCTTATGTTGAGAAATGCAGTTAGAGCTTAATTGCTGATATTTGTACATTATCTGTATTTTTTTTATATCCTGTTTTTTTTTTTTTTTTTTCTCAATAACCTCTGTTATTTTTATATCTTGTGTGAGTCCTTGTGTATGTTCCTTTGTATTCAAACTCTGGCACAACAATTTCCTGTGGGATCAATACTGTTCTATCTTATCTTATATCGTATCATATAGCTTCAATTCGATTCAATTCAGTTTATTTATATAGTGCCAAATCACAACAAAGTTGTCTCAGGGCACTTTACAGGATCATCCACATATGTTGTACATAGAAAAGCCAATTAGTAAAGTTCTCTATTTAAGGAAGCCAGCAAACATGTTGAATCTTGGCTTCGTTGCAAGATATCTTATCTTGTATCTTATCTTAAAGCTGCACTATCACTTAGGCTGCTTTCTCACTGCAAACAAATGCAGCCCAAATCCTTTCTTCCCCACTTTTGTGACCTGATTTTATTTTATTTTTTTCGGTGGGGGGGGGGGGGGGGGGGTGAGGGTGGCAAA
>JARVGV010001030.1:21313691-21324189 GCA_031762435.1 Hypsolebias longignatus | reverse complement strand
CAACAGATCTCACTTGTAAATGAGTCTTTGAGGCTCAATGTGATTTATCTGTTTAAATAAAGGCTGAATGAATGAATGTTGTAGCCCAGGTGGCTGCATAGGTGTTAACACAGGTAGCTGTAGTGGTTGTAGGCCAAGTAGCTTCAGAGGCGATATCCCAGGTAGCTGTAGTAGTTGTAGCCCAGGTGGATGCAGAGGTGTTAGCTCAGGTAGTTGCAGTAGTTGTACCCCAGGTAGCTGTGATGGTGGTAGCGCAGATAACAAAGTTATTAGCCCAGGTAGCTGAAGTGGTGGTAGCCCAGGTTGCAGAGGTGGCATCCCTGGTAGCTCTAGTGGTGATGGTCCAGGTAGCAGAGGTGGGAGCCCTGGTAGCTGTAGCAGTGGTGGTGGCCCAGGTAGCAGAGGTGGTAGCCCTGGTAGCTGTAGTGGTGGTGGTGGCCCAGGCCCAGGATTTACTTCAATGTCACCAGCCAAAAACACTATCAGAATAATATTGGCAGTTCCGGGAGATAGTAGAAAACTGTTAGATTGTTCCTTTTTACCTGGGGGTGGCCTAGCATGGCCATAATCCAGCAGCCTTGTGAAGAGAAGATGTTGACTCCGTTTAGCTGGCAAGAAGATTAGATTGTCACTTTTCCTTGGGCACGTTAAGCTCAAAAGTAGATAAAAAGATATAAAAACAATAAGCAAATAAGATGATGGCAAAATCCGAGGCCTTTTGATGTTTTTGAAGAAATTTTGTAGCAAACACTCAGGACCTGCTAAACTGTGTGTCTGCACCCCGGCAGCCATCTTATCAGTCAGAATAAATGGAAACGGTCATATCTCAGCCAAAAATTGATCTAAAAATATGGGGGGGAAATCCATAAATACGTTGCTTCGCCGTACAAGTCGCAGGACATGCAAATGAGGCAAAAAAACTGTGACTTATATGTCGAAAAATACGGCAATCTGAGAAAGTCTATTTAAAGTTTTAAAAATGTATCTTATTCAACTGAGCCACAATTAAAGTCAACTACTTAAAATAATTTGCTGTTGTTCTTTAATATCCAAGAATTTGAGGATGGCTGCTAATCCTGGCACAAAACGTTTATTTTAGGACAGTTACCAGTATGTTCTTTACACAAACCTGTAGTTGTTCTTTAAATGCACATGAAAAACCCAGAGATTGGAAAACACTTTATGCAAAAAAAAAAAAAGATCAGAAATGCATCTTGTTTTTTCTAATGACTTGGCAAGTACAACTAGACTGTGCTGAACCCAGCAAGCATTGCTTAAGTGGTATAAATTAAACCTGTTGGGTTTTGAAGGATCCCTCAGTGAAACTGTCCACTCACCAGAGCAGGCCAGGCAGTGGCTGAAGCTGGGACTCCAGTTATCCTGGTACCATCACTGCGGCTGACCCAAACTATAGAGTCTTCAACCAACACGGCCTTCACCCCCTCGTCATACAGCTGCACCCATGAACATCGCTGCGATGGTTTGTCAAACTCCACAAACACCTACAGATCAGAGAAAAGACAAAATAAACGTAAGAACCAGGACCAGAACTGCTAAACCAACTGGCTCATTTAGTTTCCCTGCACCAAAATCTGAAACTCAGTTAAAAAATAATAATAATAATACAAACTAAATTAGAAGGCAGCATTATTTTGTTATAATACTTGATATTTATGTTGTTGTTGTAACAGTTCAGAGTTCAAACAATGCATGCTACAACCTAAGAGTAAGGTGTTTGTTTGCTGCCAAGTTCAATAGATGGGATCTTAATACAGTAATGGCAAGTTGTTAAAAGATGAGCTTATTTGGCTGAACAATAAATAAAAGCATAAACTGCATGATTTTAATCAAATATTTAAAGTGATGAACAATTATCACATGATTAATAAATATGACTCATCACATGATCAAATCAGTGATTAAGTCATACTTGATCAAAGTAAACAAGGCATATCTAACAAGGTTGAGTCAGTTCCTCTGGACAAATTATTTTTTTTGTTGAAAAGATTAGTCTTTTGTCCAAAAGACATCTTCAGTCTGAGCTGCTGTAACAAACTCGTCTTATAAGCCACACCTTCTCATAGTGGATCAACCAGTCTTCTGGTGGCATCCAAAACTAGATGTTCACATGTATAAATAAATAAATAAATAAATAAATAAATAAATAAATAAATAAATAAATTAATTAATTAATTTAAAAAAAAAAACACATGTAAAGACTGGTTCGTCCCTAAGATCCAGTCCCTCATCACAAAAATTCAACACAAAAATTATCAAAAAAAACATACATAAAATATAATCCAAATGGGTCACTTTTATTAATTTTTATACAAACTTATTTTTTACTTGGCATATTTTCAAAATAAGTCTTTATTTTATTTTTTTTTTTGGACTGAAAATAAACCGAACCAAACCCTCCTTGAAACTTTTAACCTGTTGTATTTTGGCAAATCTTTACTCGGATCTGGCAAGTCCGCCCCTAAAAGTTTCTCTTTTGCTACAGCTGGGGGTGTTGTTTCAGGGACACGGTGGCTCAAACTTTAATTGTGCTTCATCTTCTGACTCTCATCATATTCTATGGAGTGGAAACTCTTCAGATGGAACAAGTTAGATGTTCCCACTGCTAGTTGGAATGACTCTCCATGTTTTGAAGCATAAAGAAACCTGCAGTTTATTGGCTCTTAGAAAGCCGAACCACTTCCACACCGATGAGTTAGTCTTTCCTCTCTTATGAGTGATGTCATCTGCTTTCTCTTCACTTGTGAAACCTTGTTCAGTCACATTCTGATGGTTATGGGCACTCATTTTGAAGCGAAAACTTAACGCGCGTTGAGATTAGCTTAGCCTGCTACCGCTAACGCCTTCTGGACTCGAGCTCTGCGTAACATCTACGTCACCACGCACTTACGTAGTTGTGTCGCAACTTTTTCTGTCCGGGTTGAAACTGAAGCTGCCGCTTCAACCACAACAGAAAAAAAAAGGGGGGCAGTGAAATGCTGTAATCATATAAAAATATCAAAAATGTGCTTAAAACTCAAAGTTATTGAATAAAAGTATATCAAGACATATATCGATATCGAATTATTGTCAAGCACTACCAGATGGTCACATTTACGCACGGAGGTTCTGCACGAAGTCCTTCTCTCCTCCTCCTCTACAAATATTCTCCCTACTCAGCGGCTGCGCGCTGAAAAACACCCCCTCTCCACTCCTCTGACCCCCGAAACAGAAACAATCATTTATTCAGCAGAATAAATAAATGCCCGTGGACAGTGCATGTTATGCAGTGTCTCCAGACAGCTCTATGACAGCGCGCACACAACATCAACAGGTGTCTGAACTCTTGCTACATTTCAGACATAATTAAAAAAAAGCTTACTGTAGAAAAATAGATTTAAAATACACAGATAGAAATGTTTGATGTGTTATTCTCATTATATGTCATGTTTCAAAACAACGGCGCTAATTTGTCAAAAATAACAGTGATCAAAAAAGACAGTCCAATAAAAATAAATTTGGATGGATGGATTGTTCGACAACGAGAATTGAAGCCTTCGGGTGCTTCAAATGGTGCCACAAGACTGGAGCAGGAGCAACAACCAGGACTGAATGAATCGGAGTTCTGCTTAGAACTGTGAAGTGAGGGGAGGGAGGAATGTGCCTGTAGTGCACATGCAGAGCATTTCACACCTCCACAAATCTCTACTCTGAGACCTGGGCCCTGTTTACACAGACACGGTGGGGAGAAACGGAGGTTTTGGGTATGTTAATTAGAGGAAAAGTGCCGCGTTGACAAGGACGAATTCTGTGTTTACATGCATCTGCAGGAATCTAGGAATTTAGCAAAATAAACACCTAAAAAAAATTTTGTTGGCTGATATTATAGCAACATTGTCTCTGAGCTGAACATTACCTTTACAGTGTTTCCCCTACATAACTTGCCATGGCGGGGCGCTCATCTCGTCCGTGAGTTTTTTCGCGGGGGGGGGAGACGGACAGATAGAGACACGTGCTGAGCTGCGCAGCTCTTTACTGACAGACTTGGGGAGAGGGTCAGAGACCAAGCCACGCGCCGGTCAGTTTTGGAGCAGAGCAAAGGAGAGAGAGACAAACATTTCAGTGCGCGTTGTCTGTACATCTTTTTTTTTTTTTTTTGAGTGGGGGAGGACAGATAAGCGTGAGCCGTGCGCTGTTTGTACGACAGTTTTCAAATGTGTGTGGGGTGTGTGTGTGTGTCAGTGTGAGTGTTCAGCATGAGGGAAGAGGCTGCTTTTAGGTTTTCAGCTAGTGCACCTGCATTGCGAGTGCTAGCTTAGCGTTACGTCAGTGCCGACAGGTGTTTGGAGCGTTGGGTAGGCGGGGCGCTTGGTTCTGTTGATGGGGCGGGGCGCCCCGCCTATATAATGGTAGGGGAAACACTGCATATAAGTAAGCTCCATTTACCATTTAACCTCCTGTTTGAATCTCTGAAGCAGGTTTTTAACACATGCAAAACAATTAACCATCATGTACAACAACCAAATGTTTTAGGCCAGATGGCCAACGTGCTACTCCCAGAAACAGCCTGAGGACAAACAAGACTAAAGTGGTTCAGAAAAAGTGTTGTAAACTCAATCCTCCAGATTGAGACAGATCTGGTTGGCAGGTCGTAGACTGAGGAAGTCCTCTGGATGGGGGACAAAACATTTCTCACTTAAAAGAAACTGGTCCAGATGACAAGATTTAACATTTTTTGTTTGTATCTACCTGGATGATTGAGCTAACAAACATTTATGCTTAAGAAGTTTGTGCTCTCACAAACAGGTCCTTCACATTTTTAAGAAATGTTCGGTCTGCAGTACATGTAGTATAGTCGAGGTGTTCATTAGCTGTGATGGATATAACTAATGAGACACAAACTCAGGCTCCAACTCACTAAATGCTCCCCAAGGTGGCGCTTCTGACCAAGCAGCTCCTCAATTTGTATCAACATCTGCTCCTCACATTTCTTTGTCAGATCACACTGCAGCCTCATGGTAGACAACTGTTGAGCCTGGAGCACAAACAGATGATTGGAAAGTCAGGGCCCATCATCTGACAGACACACAGGGCCTAAAGTGACAGACATGGTAATCATCCCAGAGGAGGAGTGACAGGACAGCTGGCACAAGCACACAGCACACACAACACAAACATGCCAGTGACTAAAGCTGCAAAATGAGAAGCATAAATGAGTTCTGGACTTCATTTGAAACACTATGGTTTCTTTTTTTAATGTATCAGCTCTTGTAATCTCCTTGTTAAGTTCTCACTGTCTCTTTAGCCTGTGCATTTCTACAGTAATGCCTTCTTGAAGAAAGAAAAGTGCCAAATTATGAAAAGAGGTAATGCTTTGCCTTAGGCGTGCCGTTCAATTCAGCGCTCGGTGTCTCGCCTAAGCTTTCAGTGGTAAATTCAGTTTATTGGTTCCCATGTGATGGTGGAAAAGCACAGAGCGTTTTCAGGGAGCAAAATCAGCATCTTAAGTTTTCTAAACAGTGTAATTACAGCTCTCGAAAACGGTAAGGCTTTACACCACGAGAGCAGTAAACACACTGCAGAGTAAACTTGCAGCATCTATCTGAAAGATGTAAACAATCTCTATATTCCATCCTCAGGAAAGAAAACACGTCCCTGCTGGGTGCGTCTGTGCAGATGACGTACAGACTGTGATGTGTTTCTCTACATTCAGCATTCTATTTTAATTAAACCTGCTAATGTGCTCTTTATTTCCACTTTAACACGTTCTAGTCCAAACGCTGCCTTTCATGGCAGAGGTTTGGGGGGGGGGGGGGGGCTCCCACCATTCAGAGGTCAATTAACTCACAATTTATCGCTTTTTTATATGATTTCAGTTTCTATCAAGTTTTGACTGAAAGCTACAAACTGGTTTCACTATCAAAACTCACTGAGAAGTTTTATTTGAATGTTGAGAACATTAAACATTGTAAAGCTTCTTAGTCATTACATCTGCTGGAATGCTGCTTGTTTTTATTTTTTACTTCTTTTTTTTTTTTCTTTCTTTTTTTTTTTTTTTTTTTTTTTTTTTTTGGTCTTTTCATTGCAAATACAGTAGAAAAGTGAACTCTGTGCATTAAACATTTCCTTCATGAATTTACTGGATGCTATCCCCATGAACTGTAGGCAGTAATTATGTTAACAACCGTCAAATAAAATAAAATGTAAGAACAGATGCACACTTTGTAAATGAATCAACTTCCATCCATCCATTATTTTTACCCGCTTTTTCCTTTTCAGGTCATGGACGGTCACTGGTTTCCAGAGGCAGGAGACACTCTGGACAGGGCTCCAGTCCATCACAGCAATAAATCAACTTATATAATTATTTATGCATTTAAATATACTATTTGCTATAACAAATGTCAAATTTAAATGTTAAATTATACTATATTATTATTATTCATAATTACCTCAGCTACAGCCCCAAATGAGTTGAAAAGGAGGCACCGTGGTTGAATTCCTGTCAACCTGGCGGCTGTGCTCGAGTACCTGACCGCCAAGATCATGGAGCTGGTGGGAAACTCAGCTCGTGACAATGGGAGGACCAGGATCATCCCTGGCACCGTAAGCTCCATGGTGACGAGGAGCTCGGCAGACTGCTTGGAGGAGTGATCATCGCTCAGGGAGGAATTCTAGCAGTCCGGCAGTCTTGCTGCACGGGAGGACCGAGAGGCCCGCCAGATCTGGCAGCAAGCTGGATCCAGGTGGATGGATCAGTATCTGTGGCCAGATTCTATGGATACGCTGCAGGAGACCCTTCCTGCCCACAGCTATCAGCATCTACTCTTGAATGAAACCAGTATGATGAGCTACGACAACACTTAATTTCCCTGTGGGATTAATAAAGTATTTTTCAATTGAATTGAACTGAATTATTAAAAACAACACATAAACTTGAATTAATTCTTGTTGATGCCTGATTTAGATTCAGATAGGATTAATTATTCTTTTTTAAGTTGTGGTGTTCACGGAACAACACTTAACCTGGAAGACTTTAAAAAGCAAATATAAATTTGCATTTAGGCTAATATACTGAAAGTACATCTTAAAAAGTATTTGAAAAATGTGTTTTTATCAAACATGCTAACTATGCTACAAGAGAAACCTGAGAAAAGTCGTCCAGATGAGGTTTTAAAAACATCTATTTTCTATTTCTACAAGCCGCCTTCTGACTGCTTTAAGTATTCTGATTTTCCCACCCCTGCCATAATACCTCCAACTCTAGGGAAATTAAAATAGTAGAGCTGTACCTTCTGACATGCCTGGTTGATATTTCAGGTACAGAAGATTGATATTGACACTTTTTAGTAATTGTTTCCATTTAATTTTAGTCATCTAATTGTATTTGTTTATTGGTGAAAGTGTAGACAACTGTATTCTGAAGATGTGACATTGTTTGATTACATTGTATATGTTTGTGGCGTTAGGACTATAATATACAGTAAATGATTATCCAGCAGCATAATCTTATTAAGCATAAATATGTTGCAGTGAAACTGAGGAGAAAGATAAAACCTGGCAAGTGGGACCTGTTTGAAGCAGAAGCAGCACGACATGTTAACGACATCTGTACAGGAGATAAAGAGCTGCATATTGGCATCTTGATGAGCTGATTTGCCTTTTGATTTAAAACAGTCAATCCCCACCATTCATTTAATCAGCTATTGATCCGAGTGTGACTGCAAAATCAATGGCTAATTTCCACCGGATAACATTAGTGAAACCTCTCGGCATGTGTGAGATATGACGTTAAATGGGGAAGAAGCCTTCTTCCTCCAATGCCAGCACTCTAAAGCTGAGCGAGCATGTTTTTGTCTGCATTGTTAGCAAAATATTCATGGCTGATCCCAAGTGACCTTCAAAATACAAAAGTTGCTAAAAGTCAGTTTGACAACTTCTGAGAGAAAACTTGGTATAGATGTAGCTGAGGCTGATCCTTATATATTCTGGGCAATGACAGATATAATTTGGTGACGGTCATTAGCCAATAATTACAAAGTATTTAGAGTCCGTTAGCAAAACATCTAGTGAACCACTGGAAATAATAGATTGAAACTTTCAGACAATAATCAATGGATATCCCTCCACTGATGTTTGTATTTAGAAGTCAACTGACTCCAGGAAAACACTAAATCATTCTCATAATGTGGATAATCTTGATTTAAAACTCTGACATGAAAGGTGGCGGGCGATAAGCATTTCTTCCAGGAATGCTGGGCCTTTGGTTGTTAAATGATAATAATGAACATTTATTCTGTAAAACTCACCTTTTTATCCAGCTCCAGTTTTGCCTGCTCATACTTTTCAGTTGCATTCTTGATCCTCTCCTTGCATCTGATGATGGATACTTTAACTAAAATAAAAGTTAAATTATTGATAAGTAAAAGTAATGAACAAGACAAGGTTAGCTTAGCCATACTCATATGTAAAGTGTGGCTAATTTATGCTAATGCTGCTCGTTTAAAATGACAGTACCGTCTTTGAATTTCTGTGTTTGTTCAGCCTGTTGCTGTTCAGTGAGGAGGATTTGTTGAAACAGTGAGTCTAAACTCATTTCGACTCGATAATTAGTTTCTAGAAGTCAAAGAAATGCGTAATATTATATTTCAATCTAAGTGGTAGTAGGTAGCGCCTGGGACTAACTGCACGCGCGCACGGCACGCTGTGCCGCTGTCCCTTTATGGCAAGCCAGTTCAGCATATAATAGTAGACGGGCAGCTTTGGCAGAAAGGCCCAAAGCTGCAAACACAATTAAAAGCCAAAGCTTTTTGAATGTACATCTCCCGCCACCTTTCAACTAAGTCATCTTATGATGACAAATGGCAGTTTTGGGCTGTTTTAATCAAACCAAAATAACATTAAAATAAATAAGATTACAAATTCTTCTTCTGCTCCCTTCTTCAGGGGTCAGCACAGTGAACTAACTTGCACAAAGACTTGGCGACTGTTTTTACACAACATCCTTCCTGATGCAACCACAGACCACCAGCTACCACAGCCCTCTGTGTGGAGCAGAGAGCTGCTCTCTAAGGCACTCAGGGAAGCAGATAGTGGGGGAAGCCTTGCTCAAGGGCCCAGAGTGGGGCAAATGTGCATGTCACCATTCCCACACACATTTTGTGTGTTGTCAGTTTGGTGAATTGAATCAGCAGCCTACGATCACAGGCTCACTTTCTCTAACCTCTGCGCCACCGCTCCTGCTGAAAGTACAAATAGCATAATTACTCAAAATAACATTATTATTCATGCACAGTTACAATACAGTATTGCATGGTCTTACATGATTTGTTAGCGCTTGCAGTATAATTTATTTATTTAATTAACCTTTATTTTACCATTAACAGTTTAAAGTGTCAACCTAAGCAACTAACAAACCAAAATAAAGCGTACAATCTGTAAAATTCAGAGTTATAGCTCTATTATGTATGGTAAAGTTGGTTATATATGGCATCCACCTCAAATTTGGTTGACTCCAAAAGATAAACTTTCTGAAAGTTTTATTGAATCTGTCCAACCGTTCATGCGATATTTTGCCAACAGACTGTCAGGGTTTACCCATGCATCTATGTGAATGTTTTTAGCAAAGATGTTGCACCGTGTGATGTAGTCGAGGTATGAGCATCGTCTGTAAGTGTAAGATTAATTGACATAAAGTAAGTTTTGTTCAGCTGCTCTCTTCTCCAGGGGTCACCACAGGCGAACTCACATGAAAGATTTGGCTTTTTGTTTTACGTCGCATGCCTTTCCTGACACAACATGGACTTGAACCTGCAACTTCAGGATGATAAAACCACAGCACTGACCTCCAAGCTAATAGATATCTGAACAATTAGATGTGCAGTTTGATTATATGTTACGACTGCCTGCCTAAAGTTACCAATAGCATTTAAAATACCAACCAGTTCTGAAATGTTGTCAAACAGGTTTTGTAAATACTTCTGTAAAATGGACTGAACCGAAAACATTTTGAGTTGGCTACAGTTTATTAATAAAGGCAACCCATCTTGAACTGCATTGTCTCTGAAAGTTAGTCTGTTTTAGATATTCATTCAGAAATTGTTTACTGCAAATCTTCTGAAAATACAGTATTGGTGGTCAGAAATTTTGTGACCAGACAAAAGGTAAATTTAAAAAATCAGGGCAAAAAATTCCAAGCAATGATTTATGCATGTATTATTTTTATTTTTATTTAACCTTTATTTCACCAAGAAAATCCCAATGAGATCAAAAATCTCTTTTTATAAGAGGATCCTGGCCAATGCTGGCAGCAGCACACAGAAAAAACTGAACAAGTTAACTCCGTCATAAACAAATTAATTAAAAGATTCCTCAGTTAAAACATTTACAGACAGATGATTCCTTCTCCAAATCAGTAAGAATAACCTTAAAAACATTTAGTGGCAACAGCTCCTTTAGGTTCATGTATTTCTGCAACTGGTTCCAAGAAGATGGAGCAGAA
>JARVGV010001030.1:21189680-21200105 GCA_031762435.1 Hypsolebias longignatus | reverse complement strand
AACGAAGTCCAGATGACATGATTCAACCTTTTTTGTTGTTATATACCTGGATGACTGAGAAAACAAACTTTGTGTATGACAAGTAAATTGCAAAATAAACATTTCGACGGCTGACAAAATATCACTGCCCACTCTGATGTCCAAACTTTAGTTAAAATTTCACAAAACTAGGTCTAGAGTTTTGTACATGAAGTCAGGTTCACTCTTGGTTCTTTTCAGGAGGAACTTGTTTGATTTGTAATGTACTTTACAGATAAACTGACACGTGTACATCTGTTCGCATTGAACTGCGTTGCGTGAATGCCTTTGGCAGTTCTTAACCCATTTAATGAACACACACTGATGTCAGAACGTATGACTCTTTTTTTTCTCATTAAGGATGAAAATCAACGACTTTGAGCTCCAGGTTTCCTTTATGTAAAAAACATACTGATCTCTGTAGAATAGCTGAAGTCATGGGATGCTCCCAGGGCCAGATTAACACTTCGCTGTACCCTGGGCAACAATCTTCAAGGGCCCCATAATCACGAGCCCAGAATCACCATAATCTGGCAAAATACAGTACAGAATAAATTACCATAATATACAGTAAATACTTAAAATTCTACCTATCAAGTGTATTTTTATGTATAAAAAAAATCCAAATGCTCATAGAACTATAAATGCTACAATGTCCTCTTGTTGACACAAATCTGCTAGAATCATCTCACAACTGATAAAAACGTATTGTTTTTAATTAAAACAATAAGTATTTTTTATAGTTGTACTCCTTTAAATTTTTTTATTTAATTCTTTATGTTTATTCTTTTTTCACTTTCATTATTTTGTGAAATGTAGTTTTGACACCCTTCACGAGTTTGTATTTGTATATTGTTGCATTAGTCTGTTTTGTCTTGTTAATAAAGTTCTGGGGAAAAAAACCCTGATCGGATTGTCAGCAGGTATAAGGGGCATTTACCTTTGGAATAAATTAAGGTTGTCAATTGGTCACTTGCTGACACGCCTACTGGACTGATTGACAGTTCTGTGTTTATATGTTGTTAATAAGAAGTTAGAACATAAAGAAAAACAGGGAGCGCTGGCCCTGCAGGCCACACATCAGACCAGCCCACAGGAAATCTCCAGATCTTCCTGCAGCCATTCTGGACCTGATTTTAATTTGCTCATGAGAAATTTCATTTCTCACAATTTCAGTCATGGCGTCAATGGAGGAGGAGGAAGAAATCGGTTGCCTCTTGGAAAATAAAAACAAACAAAAGAAAAGGCCACTAAACCAGACCAGGGATGAAGAAGGGGAATTTAATAGTGCAAAATAAAAAATAAAAAATGCAGCAGCCCGCGCTGGGAGGAGGCGGCGCGGCCCAAATGCAATGGAAATGCAGCAGTCTCTCTGTGCAGCGCAGGGCTCGGGCGCTTGGACTGACAGTTTATCGTAAAGCAGGAGAGAACTAGTTTTTTTTGCTTGTGCCCTCACTGCCCTGGGCCCTTTAGAGATCTTAGATTTTTATGTCTATATTCTGTTTTTCTTCATTTTGTATGTTGCTTATGTGTAGCTTGTTTTTTGTCTGTTTGTACAGCACTTTGGTTGGCCTAGTTGCCGCTTTACGTGCTCTATGAATAAAATGGTATATGGTAATGGCATCGTGGGCCCCTGGGCACTTGTCCTGTTGCCGTTAATCTGGCCTTGGATGCTCCAAAGAAGAATTAAACAAATTATTTTGCTTAAGCAGGGCGTGTCCCCATCGCTTTATGTTTTCTTTTAAAGTAACAACGCTTTATCAGGAAAGATGAAAAAACAAAATAGATTATTTGATGAATTAGCAAAGCAGAACCACTTTTTTCATAAATATGGCTGATCAGTATTTTTAGTCAACAGTGATGTCTTTTAAATACACTGTTAAAATGAGATTGTTATGGTCTTTAAAGTAATATTTTATACCAGGCACACTGAAGAATAATGCCATTAGTCAGGATTTTGTCTTCTTTTTTTTGTTGTTGCAAGTTTTATGATAAACTAGAACACAAGATATGGAACTGAAACAACCAGACCAAGGGAAAAATCCAAGTACAGTAGTTTATTGATGAGGCAGGAAATAATCTGGATCAGGAGGATCTGTGGAGAATGATCAGAGGTAAGTATTGATCTTTCCAACAGATTTGCATTAAATATGACATATAATCTCACTAGGTTTGTTTTTATGCCCAGATTCTGGGTGGTACTGTCAGGCTGTGTGCTCAGGATGGAGATGTCCAAAGGAGGAGGTGAGTACTTTGAGAACAGGCAGGCAGAGGGATGAAGGCTAAAGGGCCCAGCATCTGAAGCTGAGCAGTCAATTCGCAGTCATGTGGTTGTGGGACGTTTGTTTTCACACACACCTTTCATAGCCCACGAGACACAGGCGCAGGCAGAGCTCTTATCCTCCCGCTGCAGTATACGCCACCATACCTGTTTCATTCTGCCAGGGCCTCCACGCCATTCCTGCATCCTCTATTTGGCCACAAATCTATCATGAAGGAAGCACCTCACTCTTCAGCAGACAGACTCCTCCATACACAGTATTTGCACAATCTCCATCTAGCAGTTTTTGTCCATTTGACTAATTTAGGGTGTTTGGAGTAGTACAGCTGAATGTCTGGGCACGTTTCTGCATTGACAAATATGCCCACAATCTTCTGAACATTTAAATAACTACCTGCCTGCTCCTTTGCTAATTAATTAATTTGTTTTTATAGTTGAAAAAGAAAACATGTTAACGTCTCATACAGTTACATCTTGAACCTATTCCCGATAAGCATGTTTTAAATGTCAGTGTGGCCTATTTATGCTTAAAATATGACCTAAATTACCATCAGTCACCACTTAATGTAAACTAAACTGAGGCTAAAAATTGCCATATATATATAAAAAAGGTTTTATTCTATAACTTATAATAATAAATTACATAAATATGTCCAAGCCATCTTTAAAACTTTTCATTAAAGAAAGACAACTAAAAGTTTGCTTTAAAAATACTATTAGCTGTAACATTTGATGACATTGATGATACACTTTAAATTATTCTTTGTTCTGGTCCAATGCTTCAGACCAATCAAAACTGTTGTTACACGTCATGTATTGTTAAAGAAAAAAAAATCTAAGCATTTAATATTAAAATCAGTTTCTTGTGAAAACAAATGATAAAAATAACAGTTTCTTATCTGTGGAATAGCTGTATGGTGTTTAGCATAAATGAGTAAAAACGGCCTTTTTTTAGATTAATAGAACATATAATTATCAGCTTAACAAATAATATACTATATAATTGTTACTTTATTGGTAGCCATTTACTTTTTTCTCCAATTAGTTTGATAAAAAAACACAACTCTTTACTTTGCTGATATCTGTTTTTACACATTTCTAAAGACTGACTTCATATGAGAATAACTTAAAAAAATAAACGTTGATTCACATAATTGTAATAAAAAGGCAATAAACCATAAAACTTGGGTGTTTATTTCTGTCTACATGTCTACCGACCAGAGTTTTGTGTTATACATATATATTTAACAATTACAAAAATAGCTTACATTTTTTTTTTTACAACCAAATACACAACCGAGAACAAAAACAAAACATTCTTTCCAAGTCAAGCTAGCACGGTGTTGTCTAAGATCAGATCAAATATAAAACTCTAATCAGACACTGTGCCATGAGCAAACTTCAACAAACAAAAAATTCAAAATAAAAAACCATGGATACAGTCTGTCAAAAGAAATAAACAAGGTTTGTAACAGACCCGTTAACACTGAAAAACAACAAAAACGTGTTTAAAGTCAAACGTATGCTTGTAACACGTTTTTCAAAACACATTTTATGATAAACCCCAACAGATGTTTCTTTCATGTTCATGAAACTAACATTATGAATGCTTGCTTGATATCGGAAGCATTTATTTAAAACACAGAATTAAGTAAAAATACAAAATCATAACTGTTGTGCCGCTGATAGGGAAACTGTTTTGCAAGATGTTCAAAATAAATGTTGCAAATAAATATTTGAATGCAATAAGCGACAAGAACATTAATGCACATTGGTGTGGGTAAATCAGGGAAACGTGCTGAAAAAGAGAAAGTGCTGCTCATCTCAACGAAGCCTTAAATCAGCTGAATTTCCCATGGATGTATCTGTCTCCATCCTGTTCTTATGAATCCTGCTGTAAAAGAATATATAATAGTTTGTCCTTCGATACCAACCAGAACTGTGTCTTTATCAACAACCGTGTTTTCAAAAAGTTTCCTTTGAAATAAAAAAAAGCTTAAGCACCAAGAAATAATGCCATCTGAGAGAGATGTGTTACAGAAAGTACACAAAACAATTTCCACCTGATTGCAAAGATACTTTTTTTTTTTTTTGGTGGGATTAGAAAGCTTTTCTCAGGTGCGTCACTAAATGAAAAACAAAACAACACGTGTCTAATTCAAATGTCATGTTAGTTCACTGCTAAAATATATAACAAAAACAAACACATTTAAGTCAGAAGGTGAAAACTTCTACTGTCATCCAAAAAATAAAGATTCTGGAAGCAGTGCCTTCCTTTTCTTGTGAAACACTATCGAAATGCGTAGAACAGGAGCTATTTCTTCTCATGGCAACAATCGGTAATACTGCTTATGGTTCCTTCAGAGCATGGCCTTTAACTTTCGTTATTCGTTTTCTGGAGGCAGTATGCAGGAATGCAAACTGGAAACTGGAGTGAAACAGAGGAGACTAAAAAGAAAATGGCACACGAGTTGAAGAAATCAACACGTCTGAAGGGTGTTCAAATTCAAAAACACAAGATTTGCTCTGCTGTGTCAGTCTGGGCCAAACGTCTCGCGAGTTTGCCAGGATGCTAAATAATGCTGATCATGCATTAATATTTTACACCAAACTCATACAAAATATCATCGCAACACATACAAAGAATCTGCCTTTATGTGCCAGTGACTCCCGAATAACTTCCATCTGTAGCTCGATGTCATCGGCAACAGGTTACTTTTCCTCGGAGGTGAAGTTTGGAAACAGAGTTCAGTCACCAAACCTTGACCCCACCACCATCATGTTGGAGAAGTCCCTCAATGGTAGATCCCAGTGTGACACAGAGGCATTGGATAGCAAGCTCTGCTTCAAGGTCAGCTCAAATCTTCCAGTCCTTTCTCCACAGTCTCCCACTTCTCAGGGCTGAGAGAGACGCTTGCGTTTGAGCTTCTGCCTCGTCATTTCCTCCTTTTTTTAATTTCATTTTTTAAAAAGAAAACACAGAGAGGACAAGAGAGCTCTGACAACACACTCCTCCATCTCATCATATATATATAAAAAAATTGTCCATCCATCCACTGGAGAGACCGACTGAGTGCACACACCACCACACGTTCTGCACCCCATTCTGTTAAGTTCTGTTAGTGATGGGCTCTTCTAACTCCAGCACCGCCATCTGGGCTGTTCTTCAAACTAAAAGTCCACACTGCCACTTCACGGCTGCGTTCACAACACCAAATTGTGAGCTAAAATGTTCTTAAAACTTCAATATATTATATAATAGGGCTTTGTAAAAAATAAAGGGAGGGGAAAACAGGTTGTTGGTGTGGTATTCAGCTGTATAATATACCAAGTCATTATGTACAGACTCCATGCGCTGGTTAGTCATCACTGCAAAGGAAGGAGAGTGAGGACTGGTTAGTGTTTGGGTATTATGATTTTAAAAAGCGTGCTTTTTCATTAGAAGGTCTCGCTCACACACACACACACACACCGTGATTTACTTACAAAATGCCCCTGTGTTAAATCAGAGTCAATATTTGTCATTTTAGTACAATAATTTGAGTTACCTGTTCCCTAAAACTGCACCCTATCTAAAAGCAATGGATTTAGAGTGGGATTAGTAGAAAAATGAAAACGCTCACCTTATGCCAACAGCCTGGTATTGGTAGGCCATCGTGTCCCTGCAGATGAAAAAAGAACAGGAACGTTTATGCATGTTTAAATTATGTCTCGTCAGCAAGAAAATGGTGGGCCATTGTCACCATAAAGTGCCTCCGGTGTCCCCATCAAAACACAGGGTTGCCAAAAAGGAAATGATGAAATATCGTACTGCTGCTTAAAAATGGTCATGGTTTGATCCAAACTATCATATGTGCTGTTTGATCGAAACTATCATATGTGCTGAGGGAGGATGCACTTCCTTCAACAGGCGGTAGGGGTAAGATGAGGTGCTGTGATGGGCTAACATCTTCACATGAAGGAGAAGAGCGAGCAAACAGTCTGGTTGGTTGGATTCAAAACTGTGGAATGCTTTTTTTTTAAAAAACTATGTTGCAAACCTAACCCTAACCAGACCATAAAACTACAGTAGAAATATGATTGTCAAATTTCTGGTAACATTGATTAGATCTCTCATTTTCTACTGGGCTGGCATGGTGGAACAAAGGTTGCTGTTGCCTCTCAGTGAGAAGGTTGCCTTGTCAGATCCTGGCCAGGGACCTTTCCGAGTGGAGTTTACATGTTCCATCCGTGCAAGCAAGCGTTTTCTCTTCACTCTGGTTTTCTCCAACGGAACAAAAACATATGTTGGGCGAATTGGTAGCTTGATAGTTTGTCTCTTTTGTCTCTATGTCTCTGTGATGGACTTGCAACCTGTCCAGGATGTCCTCTGCCTCTCACACAGTGATTGCGGAATATGAGCACCAGTGACCCTCGTGACCCGAAAAGGAAGGAGTGGGTAAAGATAATGATGGATGGATTTCACACCATGTTCTCTGACTGGGTTTATGTTTGGGCATGTGCTGCACTGTTAACTTGACTGAATGCAAAAAGTGGTTATAAGACAAAAAGCTAAATTATTTTCACATTTCCTTATTGCTCTTACCAAAATCAAATTCAGTAGCTTTGATTGATTCAGTAGCGTGCAAACTTTCTTTTGCAAGTTAGTCAACTCAAAAGTCTATACAGTACTCTATATAAATACAGTATATTGCAACAGCCATGTTGTATTGTGACTTGTCAACAATGTAGATGAAGTTGTGGCCACAAACCAAATTGAAGTTGGTAAGTGATCATGCTGACCTACAGGTCTCTCTTGTAAATGAGTCCTCGAGGCTCAATGGGATTAACCTGCCTAAATAAAGGTTGAATGAATGAATATGCACAGATGGATGGAGGGTATTTGTAAGTCCATTCTTTTTGACTGTCAAAGTAAATTTTAATTGTGGTGTATTTTATCACTTTGACAAATTGACAGTAATAAGTGTTATTTTTTTTTACCTTAAATACGCAACCACTGAATGCTAAAACACGTATTGTTTATCTCTTCGTTACAGTTAACAAGTGTTAAATGCGCGAGAACACAGAGTTTGACAGAAGAGGAGAAAACACAAAAGAAAGTAAAATGTTTGAACAGATGCATCACAAGTGATGAAAAGCAAGCAAGAAAGGAAGGAAAGATACTGTACCACAGGACAGGGGGCCTCAGGGCCCGAAGGAGGAAGAGGAGGAGTTTCAGGAGAAGAAGGTGCTGTCTTCACAGAGAGACCTTTAGTCTCATCACAGCCCTGTCAGGAAGTAAACATTGACAGCACAGAGGAGGAAACTCAAAGACAGTGGTGGGCACAGCTAATCAAAAAGTTAATTTTGCTAACCGCTAATCCATTAATCAGATTTTTTTAAATATTGGAAGCTCACGCTAAAGCGCTAACTTTGATCATACACTGCTGTCACTGACACTGTGACTGTAATGTGACAACGTTGTAAGTGAACACAACTCAAAACGGTTCATAAATCACAGGTAAAGCATCCATTTTTTCCAGTTTTTGTATTGAAAGTTTTTTTTAATAAAGCCTCCATGTTTCATTCAGAGGTGTTCTTTTAGGAATTAATCTGGTCCATAGGAACCAAAGAGGTGGAGTAGAACTCTGCCGTGCTGAAGCAGAGTGATGCATTCTGTGTGTGTCGGATACTTCCCTTGTGTCATTTACTGTAATGAATTACAGGGTTACTCACTTTGGCGATCCTCTTTCTGGCTAACTACTTTTATAAACTAACTACAAAGTCGCTGTGCAGAATCATCTATGTTCTCTTGGTAATAAATTTGTTTGTATTACAGCAAAGATGTGTGAAGTGTGTGAGAGAGTCATGTCCCAGAGACAGTGTGACCATTGCAAAGCATGCTGGGTAGGAATTATGTGTTGATTGTTTCTGACTGATAATGTTTCTGAATGTGAATATGTTTTTTTTTTTTCCATGTTATTTTCCTGTTCTGGTTTATTTTCACATTCATGTTAAAGACTCTGTTATTGGCTGTAAACTGACACCATGAGTCAGAGACTGCTGTAGATAAGAAGGGTAAAAGTACAGCAAGGGTGGAGACATCACCGTGTGGTGCTTGGCTATGCTTAGCTCTGCATAGCATAAGACACAATAGCATTGCTTTGTGTAAATCTTCATAAAAACAATTGGATGTACTGTATGTTTAGTGGAAGCTTGTTCTGCTAAAGGTATTCAAAGTTAGCAAAAACGCTAATATGCTAAACAGGAAGTTAGTTCTGCTTTTAGTGGTTTAATGGAACCATGCCCACCCCTGCTCAAAGGAAACAGCAAATTTAAAGACAGAGGCTGGAATAATTTAGTTAAAACTTGCAGTGTCACTAATGTGTGTGTGTTTGATGAATTTAGCAATTAAAATAATTTGTTTAAACCTTTCAGAAATGGCGGACCCCATAAGGACTCAGTATTTCAGTGGTTCCCACGAGGTAATAAAAACCTGTATGTGTGTGCATGTGTGTGTTTGGAGGCGACATACCACAGGACATGGCTGATCCAGTCCTGGAGGACCTTGTTCTCCTTTGTGGCCTTTCAGACCTCTCTTCCCTACCGATCCCCTGTCCCCCTGCGACACACAGACGCACACAGAGTTTGAAGCTCAGCACACAATGAACCTGACCCCAGAAACTGTCTGGAAACGACCATGAAAACTGAGGTCAGAGTCACCAAACGTCTCTGGTTTACGAACCAACCTTCTCTCCTTTTTCCCCTCGGTCTCCCCTTTCTCCCATCAGACCGGGGAAACCCTGCAGTAGAAACAGATTACAGAGTGGATCAGTGCTGGGAACAGGTTCAACTTCAGCCAAACTGAAAATATCATCGAGTAACTCACATCTAGCCCGGGCTCCCCTGGTCTGCCCTGTAAACAAATGTGTAAAATTACTCCTCATATTTTTTAGATTAAATATGTAGTTTTGTAAAATAAATTGAATAAATGACACTTACTTTTTCTCCCTTTGCACCTGGAAGTCCCACCAACCCAGGGGACCCAGAAGGACCCTGATGGCCGTCTAGTCCCTGCAGATGAAGTGAACCATCAGTGCTGCTTTAAACACAACACACAGCATGAATAAAACACTAACCACAGCCCAGATGTGTCTTACTTTGTGTCCAGGAGCACCAGCATCCCCCTTCTCTCCCTTTATCCCAACACCTGGCTCACCCTGCAAGGTAACAATTAGAATTTATTTTGTTTTTATATCAAGCAACTAAACCAAAATAAAAAATTAAAGCAACAAAACACAAATTTAAGTACAAAAATTGACAAACTGCAATGAAATAATCGTTGCTGATAATAAAACAATGGTTACATTTAAATGTAAACATAACAGTTTTTGTTTTCAGACTCAAACATTTTTCTTTTGAAAGGAAAAGCATAACTTACAAATTAGTTTTTTTTTAAATTTAATAGCATAAAAACAAAATAAACTCCATAAGCACGTTATCACATTACCTTCTTCATAAAGCAGAAAAATCATATTACCTTAGGACCAGGCATCCCGTGAAGCCCCTGAAACACAGCGTGGACCGTCAGTGACAGCTGCAGGTTCAAGGCTCAAACGCCTGAACTGGAATCCTAATATAAAACTCACCATAGATCCTGGGGACCCGGGTACTCCTGGAGGGCCCGGTAGGCCAGGAGGGCCCGGCTGAGAAATCATCTGAATCTGATAATGATAAAAAAAAAAGGCACAGAAATTGAACTATAATCAAAAGTGATTGACTATAATTTTTTATTGCATTTTATGTAACGGTGAATTTTAAATAAAACACATTCCTGGACAAAATCCAGGAAAAGAAGCGGTGTTCATTGGAGGAATGCATATCGCCCGCCGCCTTGCATATTAAGGTTTAAACAAAAATATTGAGAAGCCTTTTAGAGCATCCTGAGAATTATATACAGGTAGTCCTCGGGTTTCGTCACCCCCGGCTTACGGCATTTCGGACTTACGGCCGCCTCCTCAGTGACGTCATCACACCTCACGTTGACTTTTTTATGCAGCATTTTATGTGTTTTTTTTTTTTTTTTAGGGTATTGTGTTAGCTAACTGCTTGGAAATACAGCAAAACGGAGTTTTAAGTACGCTGTT
>JARVGV010001030.1:21154668-21165102 GCA_031762435.1 Hypsolebias longignatus | reverse complement strand
TCCATCCATCCATCCATCCATCCATCCATCCATCCATCCATCCATCCATCCATCCATCCATCCATCCATCCATCCTAATCTTACCCGTCCATCAATTAATCCATCCATCAGTCCATACACCAGTCTGTCCATCCAGCCTAATCTAATCCATCCAAATCATCCATCCAAATCCATCCATCCATCCATCCATCCATCCATCCATCCATCCATCCATCCATCCATCCATCCATCCGTCTGTCCATCCGTCCGTCTGTCCATCCATCCATCCAACCATCCAATTCATGAATTAATTAATTAATTAATTAGTGAGTTGGGGGCAGCAGTTTGAGCAGGGAGGTCCAGACATCTCTTTCAACAGCCAGCTCTTCCAGCTCCTCTGGGAGGACTCCAAGGTGTTCTCAGGCCAGCCATGAGACATAGTCTCTCCAGCGTGTCCTGTGTCTTCCCTGGGTCTCCTTCCAGTTGGACATGTCCAGAAAACCTCTCTAGGGAGATATCCAGGGAGCATCCTTACCAGATGCCTGAACCACCTCAACTGGCTCCTCTTGATGTGGAGGGGCCACAGCTCTACTCCAAGTCTCTCCTGGATAACTGAAGTCACTGTATCTCTACAGGAGAGTTCAGATACCTTGTGGAAGACACTCATTTTGATGGCCTATATACTAGATCTTGTTTTTTCAATCACTTACAAAAACATTCCTGACCACAGGTGAGGGTAGGAGACTGACCAGGAAACAGTGAGCTCAGCTCCCTTCAGCTGTATTATTTGTAATTATTGGGACAAGATGTCAACCATATTTAAAAATTAAACCTCTTTTTGCTGAGAATTTTTAACATAGGTGCAAATCTAACCTCTTTGGTGTAACCTAAAATTATGTGATTTTATAAATACAGCCTTTGTAAACTGCAGCCTTTGTATTCTTTTACAGATTTCAATAAATGACTGAAACTGTGCCTTTAGTCAAGGGTGTACCTGAACACACCACAAAGAAGGATAATTTTTAATAATCGTCAACACGAAAATATGATTAAATTGAAGGCCATGTGTTTGTTGAAGGAATGCATATCACCCGCCAACTTTCATGCACAGGTTTAAAACTAAGATCATTTTATGTTGAGAAATGACAGAGTAGAAGATGCTTTGATCAAACCTTGAAAACAAGATTAGGAGTGATCTAACACAATACTGAAGGATCTGTGAACACTCAAACTATGTGTTGTAAATGACTCTCAGCTACTACCACATCAAAGTTGATCTCATTATTTGCAAAATGGACAGTTGCCGTCAGTTTTTCTTGTCAATGCCAATTAGCTGAGGAGGAGGAGTCAATGAGTTGTAGATTCATATCTAATGATTACTTTCTGAGAGTTCTGTTAAAACATATCCAGTGGTTTATAAGATATTTTGCTGACAGATAAAGACACTACATTTCATCCACTGGAGACAAGTGATGCTCAATACAACAAATCCTCTGTAGTGCAAAATTTAAACACATTAAAACTTATTTTTCTGTCCAAACAAACCAATTAAAAACAATGTAGTAACCTTGTAGTGAAGAAAACATATATTTAGGAATTCAGAATTCAGTCATATTGCATAAAGGAAAACGTGCAGCAAGTTATAAAAACATCTGTAATCCTTCTTTTTTTATAACTTATAAGACAATAGACCTTTAAATGACGAAAAGATAGGAGAAAGAGGAAGAGCAAAACTGGAGACATGTTAAATATCTTAAACTTGTGGAAAACTGAAGATACTTGCTCTCCTGAATTTGTTGTAGTAAGGTTATATATCTTTAAACGTGAGATTAAACCTTTCAAATATGTTATTTTTAGCCCCCAAAGATGAAAAATGCTGCCTTACCCTTGGCCCGATGTCTCCTTGGTCACCCTGAGAGAAAAATAACAGGAAAACACCAATTGTCAGCAATTGTCAACAAAGCAACTCTACACAGGAGCAACAGATACTGAGGAGCAGCTGTGACAAAAGGGCTAGCAAAAAATAAATAAAGTTTATAGGAAGGAACTCAAGGGTCATCTGTCCAAACCACCACAGGATGTGGTCATTAGATAAGCCATAAATCTGACAGGATGAGATCAGTCCAGTAAAAGTGGTGCTGAGTGGGTTTTGATGAGGATTTAGAGGTTGTGTTGCAACAACAGGGAGGAATTTAAATAAAAATAACATCATATCATCATGTTAGCCATGCTAATCGGAGCAAACCCTGCTCTGACAGATGTTTACTGTGACGGGGTTGGCTAATATGAAGGATTCTCGCCTGAGGGCAAAAGCTGTGGCACACATTCACACAAAAACAACGTTGCCCATAACGTGTGGGCACCCGTGACCACATGACTTCCTCTGCCAGCACTTAAGAGTCTCCAACGTCTTTAGCTGGGCAGAGGTTCACGGAATAGGGAAAAACATCTGGATACAATCGAGCATCACGACGGGAAGGCCTGCAAACCTGCTTAGTGCCCCCTGACAGGAGGAAGTGCTCCTACATATTCTGCTCATTTGATGGATGCAAAATGTGAACACCCAGGGCGACGATGCGTGCCTCTGAAGGTGCATGGGAGTAAATTAAGATGAGCAATACAGCCGGACACTGCACGGACATGTCAGAATGTATATTAAAGCCTACCTTCTCTCCCTTGGGTCCAGGCAGTCCCTGCAGAACGGAGGAGATAATCAGAGACAGTCAGCGGCAATAAATCAGTTAATTTATGGCTAACAGCGCAATGCATCTTCCACTAAGCAGCAGACGTTCAATCAACCATTGAGGCAGAGCCATTACATCTCTTAGAGCAGCAGAAGTGTCACGGAGACCACTTAATCCCAGTTCAAGGAGATCATGTGATGCATGAGAGATAAGAAACGTCTGGAGAGAAGACGGAACTGAAAAGAAAAGACGTTCTGTTGCTTCACCGTCCAGAACACTTTAAAGACGCTTTGGTGTTTGGGTTTCGTTGTGTCTGGAATGGTACAAACTGAGAACATGAGGCGTCCGTGTGAGGGACACACAGTCCCACTTTGTGTTTTTTGACATTTTATGAACAGATGAGAGGAGTTTGTCTTTGTGGCGATGTTGTTCGTTTAATCCTGTCTGTCTATCGCTCACAAGAGGCACAAAGTTGCCAAACATGGCAACGACCCAAACCACAAACGGACCACTAGTCCTGTGTGACTGTGCCTGGGAGATTAAAAAAGAAGCTAACATCCATCTCTGGTCACAGCACATAAAAGTTGCTTTTTAGTTTGATTCCTTTCTGTTTTTCAGCCACTATACAGTAGTGCATTGCTGACAGTAGAAATGTGGTAAAACTTTAAAAAGACCAGTCCATTTGAAGACTTTTGTACCATAATCATCATTATCTACAAGGAATCTCAAAAAAGATTCATGGATTTTGGGTTCAGAGTGACAAGAGCTGGAAATTTTATGAGAAAAACATTTTCTTCCACCGGTCACAGCACCCCTATGGGGTAACTCCACATCAATAGTTACAATGAACAAAAATATGAATGCAAAACGTTTGTTTTTGCTCCCATCTTGCATGAGCTGAACTCAAAGATCCAAGATTTTTTTCTATGTACACAAAAGGTGTTTTTCTCTCAAATATTGTTCACAAATTTGTGTAAATCTGTGTTTTTGAGCGCTTCTTCTTTGCCGAGATAATCCGTCCACTTCACAGGTGTGGCATATCAAGATGCTGAATACACTTCATGATTATAGCACATATGTGTCTTAGGCTGACCACAATAAAAGGCCACTCTTAAATACGCAGTTTGATCACAGCACAATGCCACAGATGTCAATAGTTGTGAGGGAGTGTGAAGTTGTCATGCTGACTGCAGGAATGTCCACCAGAGATGTTGCCCATTAACTGAATGTTCATTTATTTACCATGAGCCGTCTTCAAATGCATTTCAGAGGATTTGGTTTTCAACCAGCCTCACTCACAACCGCAGACCACGTGGAGGTCAGAAAACCAGTCAGCGTCTGGTGTGAGCTCCATTTCCCTCCTGCAGTGCAACACATCTTATTCCCATAAACTTGATCAGGTTGTTTATTGTGGCCTGTGGAATGGTGGCCCACTCCTCTTCAATGGCTGTGTGAAGTTGCTGGATATTGTCAGGAACTGGAACATGCTGTTGTATACCCCGATCCAGAGCATCCCAAACATGTTCAGTGGGTGACGTCCAGTGACTATGCTGGCCATGCAAGAATTGGGATGTTTTCAGCTTCCAGGAATGGTGTGCAGATCCTTGCAACATGGGGCCGTGCATTATCATACTGCAACCTGAGGTGATGGTTGTGGATGAAGGTGAACATTTGCTCACTCAAGTCAGCTATACAACAAACTGTAGAGTCAGGTGGAGACCCTGATGTGGACAACAAGCATGCAGATGAGCTGCCCTCAGACAGTCTCTGCAGAACTATTTGTCCGAGTGGCTGGTCTCAGACAATCATGGAAGTGAAGATGCTGGCTGTGGAGGTCCTCGGCTGGTGTACACGTGGTCTGGGGTTGTAAGGCTGGTTGGATGTACTGCCAAATTCTCTGAAACGCCTTTGTAGACAGCTTATGGTAGAGAAATGAAACAGCAACAACAGCTCAGGTGGACATTCCTGCAGTCAGCATGCCAGTTGCACACTCCTTCAAAACTTGTGCCACCTGTGGCATTGTGTTGTGATGAAACTTATCTCAGCAAAAGCAAAGGAGAAGTGCTCACTAACACAGATTTACACAAACTTGTGAACAATGTTTGAAAGAAAAAAAGCCTTTTGTGTAGGAAAAGTCAGATCTTTTGAGTTCAGCTCATGAAAAATGGGAGCAAAACAAAAGCGTTGCCTTCTGGGTGCTGTGACAGGTAGAAGTAAATGTTTTTCTTGTTATAGTTCCAGCTCTCTTCACTCTGAACCCTAAATCCATGAATCGTTTGTGAGATTCCTTTCAGAGAAATTAATGATGATTGTAGAAATGGTCCAAAAGTCTTCAACTTTTAAAATTTAAACCACAATCTAAGCCCCTAACTTTACAGACTGACAGATTTTGCACCTGAAGCATCCCAAAATTTCCAACTCCAATAGAAACAATAGCAAGATTTTCCTTAACAAGCCAGTCATTACTGTTTTTAACTTAGCCCTATGATAATGATCCTTCTAGCAGGAATACAACATTCTTTCAATACTGTGATTCAAAGTCACATTTTCTGAAAATATCAACAAATCTAAACAAACAGCAGTTTTATTAAGGGCCAGTTTTGTTCTGCAAATGGCGAGAGATGCCTGTCCTTAATTTCTCTTGTATTTGCTCATCATAAATCACCTTGTTTTTAATCTTTCCTCCCTCTCCTTGTACTTCTTCACTTTACTTGCTTTTGTTTCGGCACACAAATCTACGCTCTATCTTTAAACCTGCTCTAAAGTTAGACCTCCATTCACGGTTATCTCTTTGTACCAGCTATTTTGTTTGGACAGGAGCCACAGAGCACAGATACTGGAAAAAAGGTGGAGAGTTTCAGCCGTTTGTTAGCGACCAGCAGCTTCAGACTGAAGGTGGACGTAGCACAGCCTAATAGTTTGAAACTATTTTTACACGATAGATTTCATAGCATGATAGATTGAGTGTTGTTGGTTGATGGCCATTTGACAAATCAGTCATATCTTTATCCCCACTTATAGGCACATAAACCCTCGTCATGAGGTCTGAGCACCTGCTGAGGTTTTACAGCAAGCCATCAGCACTGGAGAGCCCCATTAAAGGACACATTCAGCTTCAACTCCGAGTTAAACTGTTTAACGATGTTTAGAAAATAAGTATTCAAAGAGCTCTAATTACACTGAGGGTTTCACATTTCAATGGCTGTCTTGTCTCTCTCGTATAAAAGGCCCATTTATTTATTCAGGACAGTTCAATACAATTTAAACATCCAAACTCAATATATGTACAATGAGAAAGAAAATAAAACTTAAGCAAAGTCTATTTCTGTGGCAGAACAAAGGTGAAGGGAACCATAATGACTTTTTAAGGAGTCTCCATTTGAAGCTGTAAACATCCCAACTTTCCCACCGCTTTGTGACCCATCTGCTGCACTTTGCTCGGTTCCACGCTACGCCTGGGCATCCATCTGAGGGTTTGAGGGGAAAGCTGATGTATGGGAGAGCTGAGGGGGTAGCTGAATTAACTTCACGTTAGCCATGTCTTTCCTGCAACTAAGAGCCACTCAGATAATTGAACAAGTAAGATAATGGCTGGGCTTCAAAAACTATCACCTGCTCTACAGACAAAATATGCAACACGTTCAACACTTGCTCTTGTCAAGGGCAGACGCTTTTCCCCTCATCTCCCTCTTCACTTTGCTTTGCTCTGTCCTGTCCTGTCTGTGAAACTGCTTTAGAGCCTCTCTTCAGCAAAATTTTCTGAATCACAAGCCTGCTATGGAATTGGTCAGTTGGTCCCTCAACGCAATTGATAACATTTCTTCAAAGAGAAGACAAGCTTTAGGTGAGCCAATTTGCCCTGTTGGCACACACACAGCAGGATATCTCATTGACTTGGAAGACTTGATGATGTGTCTATCTCTGCTGTCAATCGTGGATGTTAAGGACACGTATATAATTACATGTATGATAACTGGTTTCCTGATTTTTGGATTTGGCTGGTTCCTGGTCTATCAACAAACAAGGAAGTCGTCAGCAGCAAATTTGGCTGTGGTCAGGCTGCCTGCCTTATATGATGGCTTGCTTCGTGCCTTGAGCACCCAGACTCAATTGCTTTTGTCAGGATGGATCAGATCTTGGGGAATACTCTCAGGCACAGTCCATTTGTGTGGTAATTTAATTTGAATGTTTTGGAACTGAGAGGATCGAAACAGAATCAAGATATACATAATCAGTTTAGTTCTGCCTGTCCCCAAAACAATCGTGTTTATCTGTATTCGGCTCCCTGACTGGCCTTGACAGGCCACCTTATCTTAATTTGCCTGGAAGCTCTGTAAACCTTGATGCTCTGCCCCTCCCCCTCCCACTGAGGAAGTTTACTGACCAATCAGATGGCATCATTATGTGCTTGTGTGCAAGTTGATTTTTATTTTTATTTTCATGTTTTTAATCTTCAGCCAAAGATTAAGAGCATGTTGAGTTTTTTTAATTTTATTTATTTATTTTTGCCTCCAAGATGTCTGTAGTCACTTTTATTACTTTATTGTCTGTCCATACAGGTCTCACTTGTAAAAGAGTCTTTGTGGCTCAATGTTTGTTTGTTTGTTTGTTTATTTCATTCATTTCATATCAGTTTAAAAACAATACATATTCAAGAAAAAATATAAAACATAAATACCTATAAAATGAAAGGCAGCAGAATTTCTGCCCCTTCTTAACAGAATCAATTCAATAACAGTCATTTTAAACAACATAATACCATAAAACACATAAAACTTTACAATTTGTCATTATAATTTCATTCAATGTGATTTATCTGTTTAAATAATGGTTGAATGAATCAATGCACATGGACTTACTGTTGCAGAATTGTTATACCATTTTCAGCATAATAAATTTGTGTTATTAGATTAAAAAAAAAAGGTGTGAAACTTTACCTGACTTCCTTTTAGACCTGGTAAACCCTGAGGTGTAAAAAATACAGTAAACAAAAGAAAATTGTAAAGTTAAATTCAATTTTGTAATACATGTTTTATATATCTGACAATAACGTTCTTACCGGTTTGCCATCCAAGCCAAGTGGACCCTGTTGGGTGCAGGAGATAGACACATTAAAGAAAAGTACAGAGCCCAGATCCACAGCAGAATTTTAAAAACTTTGCAACATTAACAAGAAATCACCCAAGTTGCCAGAACAAACAGATTGTTCAAGTATTTGTAAACTGTAAACTATGTGACTTTAACATTTCTCATCTGAAGAGTCTTTCAGTCAGTCAAGAGTCATTCTAACCACAACAGAAAAAGGTTGCATTGTTAAAAAAACAGGCAAGCCTGAAAATGTGTTTTTTAACCACAATTGTTTCTGAACTGAGTAGTTTTGATGCCAAAATCTAAACAATGACCTAAAACAAATATAAAAACAAAATAAAATAAATAAAAAAAACCTGGATATTGTGAGACTAACATTTCAAAAAGTCCCACTTTCAATCTCTCCAGGCTAAAGTGTTGCACACAGATCACTTAGCTGATATGACAGGCAGTCATGCAAATGAAAGAAAAAGTAGCCATGTTTTAAAAGCAGAACATATTAACTTTTTTTTGTTATTAATTAGGCTATATCAAGGTTATGAATTCACAAGTAGCGTGAATATGAGTATGAAAGCTGTAGTAGTTAGTAAAATGCTTGATAATGTTTTGTTTCGGCTGTTCGAGGTCGCCACAGCGAACTGACTCGCACAAAGATGGTAATTTTATGCCAAATGCCCTTCTTGACCACTGAGCTACCACAGCCCTCTGTGTGGAGCAGAGAGCTGCCATCTAGGGTGCCCGGGGAGGAGATGGTGGAGTTTAAGTGCCTTGCTCAAGGGCCCAGAGTGGGGCAAATGAGGGTGGAGATAAATCACATTTCCCACCCACATTTGATATTGTTGGTCCAGGAAGTTGAACCAGTGACCTACTGATTACAGGCTCACCTTCTTTAACCTCTGCACCACCACTCCCCCTTAGTGAAAAGTTTAACATAACGCAACAAATCCCCCCATTAAACCAAAATTCACCATTTTTCACAAGAGTTTTTAAATTGGGGCTAGCTGAACGTTTAAGCCTCAAACGTTTTAAAACTAAGTGGTTTGTTGTTGAATTTTAACCAAATAAGAGCATATTATAAAGAACTGGACATTGTGAGAAACAAACTAAGTTTTAAGTCATTAAAATTCAGTTTTCAGTTCTGTAATATGGTCAAAAAGCTAGCTAGCATCTCATAAATATTATTATCCAACAAGCAGCAAGAAAGTCAATTAGGGTAACTCCAAAAGTACAAATCTACTCCTATAATGCGTGCCTTCAAAGACATCTAATGAGCCGCATTAAGATTACAAGGACATTATTTGTTTAAATCCTCAGACAAGACATGCCCTCTAGAAAATTTCTAAAGCCAGCTGATACTTATTAGTAGTCTATTTCCTAATGTTTGAGTTGTGTACTCGTATCTCTCATGCAACAATGTAAATTGTTTTTGTCTTACAAGAAACAATGAACAAACAGACGATGAGACAACAAGAGAGAACGGTTAAAAAAAAAAAAACATAACAGAAGAAGAAACAGCTGAAAATGTTAGAAAGGAAGACATTTTTAAAAAATCCTTTAATTTTGGAAGAACAAAGTTTCTGTCCTGCCCCATTTTTTGTGAGTAAACAACTTTTAGCGTTTTAAAGCATCAATGATAGTCTGTTGGATTTGTCTCATTCTACAAACCGTTGTCTTTTGCGTGCATCTGTGGAGATGATAGGACCTAAAAGACCCTTCAGACAGGCCTTGGTGGACCTCGCCAAAGTGCTGAAGCAGCAGTTGGGAGTCGTGCACTTTGTTTACCTCAGCAAAACAAACAAAACAAAACAAAACCAAAAAAAAAAACAGCCAAGCAGTCGTTGAACTGGAAAGCGATGCTCATCTTCAAAGATGAAGACCTTCGGATCCCCACTTAGACATGAAGGAACACAGCTCTGGAATCAAGCTTTCCAAAACACACTTAAATGTGATGTATGTAGTGAAGGCTAATGTTGACTTCCTCCTTAATGACCGTACTCCACGTTAAGCTAACAGTTTTTCAGGGTCCCGTGAGTTAGTGGGCTCCTCAACCCTCCGCAGCTCTCGTTAGCAGCCATCTCGCCTAGCTTTTGTCTCTGAGCTTTCAGGACTTCAACTGATGGACAGCAGGTGCAAATGAACAGAGTTTAGATGCAGAAGATATCTGTGCTTGTTTGATGGCGTGGTGTTAAATGAGACTGTGTAAAGATCTGTATAAAGAAAGGTGAAAACCCCTTTTGAGGTTCCCCATCTCATTTGATTTAGACATCCTTCTAAAATCAGCAGTTAGTGGCTGAGACCAGAGTGGAACAAATCACTGGGACGGGTCCAGCGCTATAATTTCACAATGACTGTTCAGGGTTGAGCGGAGTTTGAACTCTAAGGAGGTGATGCTTCTTCTTTCCTTCACTGCAGCTACATTCAGCATAAAACTGTAGTTTTGTCACAGTATCAGAAGCAGCATGCTGTGTTGACCATGTCCTAAATGTGGGGATTTAGATGAGTTTACAAATGTCCCACTGAGCTTCCCCTGCTATCAGGGTCCAGATATTTGGATCTGTGCCTCTGTGAATATGAATCTACGACTCATTGCATGTGTGTGTATGTGCGTGTGAGAGAGAGAGAGAGAGAGAGAGAGAGAGAGAGAGAGAGAGAGAGAGAGAGAGAGAGAGAGAGAGAGAGAGAG
>JARVGV010001030.1:21099839-21113622 GCA_031762435.1 Hypsolebias longignatus | reverse complement strand
TTTGGGGTGAACCAGTCTTTGCCGTAATGTATTTTGGGGTTTAAAAGCCACTGGGACGTTGTGTTTAGAAAATAAATGTCTCAGTTTCTCTGAAACTCCCGCAACATACGGAACGACCACTGGTCTGTGTCTGGGTTCCTTCTTTTCACCTGATGGCTGGCTGGAGTCCTGTTTGGGTTTCTTCTCTGCTTTCAGGAGGGCCCAGTTAGGTTAGGTCCAGAGGACCAGAATTTATTTATTTATTTATTTTTTGAGATTTTTCCACCTGGATTATTGAGCATGCATCAGGATACACTTTACTATAATGACAAAACCAAAATGAGTTTTCTGCCACACTAAAGACACACAATCCTTGCACACACGCAGTAGTTTCTTTTTAAAATTCTCCACTTCAAAATTGCTCTCGATGACCGTGTTGTTGTTCTGCCATCAGCCAGACCTCACAGCAGAAATAAACACTGTGAACACGCTCAGAATAATTCACCGACGCATGAATATGCCAAGGAGGTAAACACAATTGCTTCCAGGTGGTATTACAGATCCCACCACCACTTAAGTGTGCCGCTGCTAACGACCTCAAGCTTCATGTAACGCTTCAATCATCATGATGACTTTACATCAGTTTCTCCGGCAGGAGCTGAAAGTGACACGCAGAGTGTGGCTTTCCTGTTTAAACTGTTCTCTGAACTTCCTCTGAACACAGAAACTGTGTATTTTCTTCACTCAGCAGCAACAGTAGGGCCCCTTGAACACAGAAAAAACACCAGCTTTTGAAGACTTGAGCATGCATCGCCGCGGGGGGAATACAAGTTGAAGTTATAGTTTGAAATACTTTGTATAAGCCTGATGACAACAGAGGAATCGATTGACATTTACATATAAAAACTGACTGGAGACATATGATACTGTTTAAACATAAATTATTAGCTTCCCTTAATTATACAGGTAGACATAATGCCATTTACACAAATATACATTTTGCATTATCGCATTTTAGCAAATGAAACAAAGTAAATAACTCAAATGAAAAAAAATAAAATAAATACCAAACACAATTACTGGCACTGTTATCTAATAATTAATCAGTTTCTTAAACGAAGTAAGAATAAAAGACAGTCAGACTTGGCCTGATTTACTAAAAATGAGCAGCACCAGGATTTAGCTTCAGTTTTGTGCATCGCTTGCTCCCTCTATTGCCTCCATCTTGTTTCATTTACAAGTCAGCCCTAATCTTTAGCCCATTAGCGGTCCCTGTTTGGCCCAGGTGAGGTCAGGAAAAAATAAATAATGAGAAGAAATGAAACATAAATTGTTCCACTCAAATCCAAAATCTCTGCTTTTGTTTGCAACTGGCTTCTGTAGTGCATTTGTTTCAAAGGTGTTAGCATTTACATGAGTGATTTTCTGTGCATGCTAGCCAGCATCAGGAGTCTCTCAACTGGTTGGCAAAGTCTGCAAGAACTAGTACTGGTACTTACCCTGATGTTAGCACATTTTTAAAAGACAATTTTTAACAAGGCGTTTAGAGTTTTTAATAAGGCAAGAACTTCCAATGATTAAGTTAGTGAAACTAGCTCAGCATGTGGGGCACAGATTGCTGTCATTAAGGGCTACAACTTAAATCTGCACTAACTAGACACACAGTGAAGCTCATCATAAGTTTAAGTTAAAGTTTACCAAGATTTTAAACATTCAGGAATGAAGCAGTCAAGGCTAATTATATGGATATGTCACAAATGAGCAAAAACAGTGAGTGTTTTTCTGATCGGAAGTGTCGTAGCAAACGGTGAAGGAACAGGAAGACCCAAGTTGTTGATTTTTAACAATTTATTGCAAAAGAAATGACAAGAAGAATATCAGTAAGACACAACACCATTAATCTAGTCATAACTGCAAGACCAATTCACTTTTTAACGTAAATTATTTTGTTTTTTATTGTCATGTATATTATTAGCAGCAAATGAAGATCCTATTTATAGCTAATAATAAAATTAATGGCGGCACAGTGGCTCCGTTAGTAGAGCGGTTGCCGCTCAGTAAGAAGGTCGCCAGTTCAAATCCTGTCCCGGGGCCTTTTGCATGTTCTCTTCATGCAAAAGTGGGGTTTCTCCAGGTACTCTGGTTTCCTCCCACAAACCAAAAACATGCATGTTAGGATGATTGGTAACTCTAAATTGTCTCTAGGTGTGAGTGAGAGAGTGAATGGTTGTTTGTCTTGTTTGTCTCTATGTGTCCCTGTGATGGACTTGCAACCCATCCTGGGTGTACACCGCCTGTGATAGCTGGATCTGGGCACCAGTGACCCCATGACCCGAAAAGGAAGAAGTGGGTAAAGATAATGGATGGATGGATAAAATTTATTAACAGAATTGTTATCCCAGTGATCTGGTCTCAGTTCCTTATGTGGCACCTCTGCACCAACGGTAAGCCATTGCAAATCTGTCAATTGCTATCAGTTGATGTGATGTGTAAGGAGATTCAATATGTCTGTATGAAGTATTTAAATATGGCCATCTGCTCAGTCTTTGGTTGCAATTCAAACGGTGCCAATAATTCTTACCGTAACCATTTAATCCCCAAATAAAATGGAGCTCAAAAGGAACCTGAGTGCGACAAAGCAAAGTATGTTGCCACACGACCTTAACGCACAAATTCAACAATTGTGGTTTTAAGACTTCTGCCCTGATGGTTCTAATTTTTCCCCCTGCCGTTTTCTAATTTTTAGTCATTTCTGTGGTCGGAAATGTCTTGTTTCCTTAATGGCTTCCAGTAAGGTTCCCAGAGTCCCCAACGTATATCTTACCATCCCTCAAGGGAGTCTCTCCATGTGTCCAATTAGGCTCTAAATTCAGAGCAGTGTAATCAAGACATACACTGCTAATCTTTGTAAATCAGTCTTCATCTGGAATGAAAAACCTGTTGAAATGCTACAGTTAAAAAAAGCTTTTTAGCCAACACTAAGCTGCATTACAGCATTAAGGGCTATTAGTCAAATTGGCAGATTCAGGGACTTTACTGTAAGTCATCAAATGAGTGTTTAAAGTTCAGCTGCTTATTTTCAGAGTCCTTTCAGCTGCTTTTCTCTGCATTCTCTGCAATCTGGAGAACAGAGCAACCAGTTTAGGATGAAAGACGAAATGCTTCAACAAAAATAAACCATTCAGAGGACCTGACTTAACTTTGCTGGATTTTGCCACCTGAATTATTGAGCATGAATCAGAAGGTCATGGAGAATGATAGAGTTTAGCTTTGAAAATGACACTAATATTGATTGTCATGTTTGCTGCCTCAGCTTTTATGATGACAATTTGCACATACCATGTTATGAAGAGTGATCAGATGAATTGCAGTTAATTGCAATGTCAAGCTTTGTCATTAAAAAAGAAAAAGAAAAAAAAAAAACATTGGAGCACTGTGCCATGATGCAAAAGCAGGACTTGACCCGAATCCTGCTGGAACAGGTTCCGGGAACTCTTTTATTTTTGACAGGGTGCGTTATGGCAACTGTTTGCTTGGATCCGGTAACTCCCAGGCTTATTAATAATAAAGTTATGAACAAATATGAACAAATAAAACTTATACTGGATATGTAAACTGAAAGTAATTACATAAACACTCATTTTAAACACACCAGCAACTTACTAGCTGCCTCTTCAAGTAGAATTTCCATGTCTACACTTTAAAAAAATCTCTGCTTCTAAAAGAGTGATGGGGTTGAGTGCCAAGCTAACCAGGCAGTTGTATGCAGGCAGGAACCCAGACAGAGGAGGCACCTGGAGATTTCACATGTAGAGTCAAACAACAAGAAGCAGGGATAACATTTGGTTCTGAACGGTTAAGTAAAGGGAAGGGGGGTAGGATGCTTGACACACAAATGTTTAAGAACTCATTAAAATACAGTAAAATGCAGGAAATGGCGTCTCTTTATTCAAAAACAGATAAAAAAAATTATTGGAAGCTAACGCTAAAGCACTAACTTTGATCATACTGCTGTCACTGACACTGTGATACTGTCTGTGATGTGACAATATTGCAAGTGAACACAACTCAGAACTCTTCATAATTCAGAAATTAATCCAGTCCATCGAAACCAAAAAGGTGGAGCAGAACTCTGCTGTGCTGTAGCAGAGTGATGCATTCAATGTGTGTCGGACGTCTTCCTCGTGTCATTTACTGTAATGAATTAACTCACTTTGGTGATCCTCTTTTTGGTTAACTACTTTTATAAACTAACTACAACGTTGCTGTGTGTCATCATCTATATTCTCTCAGTAATAAACATGTTTGTATTAAAGTAAAGATGTGTGAAATATGTGAGAGAGTCATATCCCAGAGATTGTGCGTGTTGCAAAGCATTCTGGGTAGGGATTATGTGTGCAATGTTTCTGTTTACAATGTTTCTGAGTTGGGAAAATGGGTTTTTCATGTTATTTTCCTGTTCTGGTTTGACATGCATGTTAAAGTCTCTGTTGTTAGCTGTAAAGTTTACAGACAGTAACAGTTTACAGTGTAAACTGACACGATGAGTCAGAGTTTGTTTGCAGCAGGTATGACGAGAAAAAAATAATCACTGCAATGGTGGTGATGTCATCTATTTACTTTCTTTAGCTCTGCATAGCATAGGTCAAGGTTCCTTTATTGTCAATGGCATCACGTGTGGTACATGTGATAGAACGAAATTGTGTACACAGGGTGTAACATCTCCAAAGCACCATTTTCAATAAGCTTTTAGTGAGGGAAAACTACATTAAAAAAACCAGACTTGAATACATGTACCGTATACTGAATTTAAATTTAGCTGACGCTAAAGGTTTTTAATGTTAGCGAATTTGAAACACTAATTCGCTAAGTGTAAAGTTAGTTGTGCTATTAGTAGACTAGCAGAACCGTGCCCACCACTAAGTGGCTCACAGATCTACGAACCAAAATTTTATGTCCAAAATCAGTAAACTCCTTAGACCTTAATCATATTTAGAACGTATGGCTCTCAAGAAACCCACAACTTCTGACTAACACCAAATATGGAATTAATAACATTTGGGTTGCTATCAGTCAGGATTTGGCTCAGAATTTGACTGATAGCATGTTAGGATGAATACAGAGGCCTTGAAAAAAGAGCCAAAAATCACAAATATTGACTCTTTGAAAAACCCCACGTACTTGACAATAAAAAACTTTGAAATTCATGAAGTGCATGTAGTTATTATAACATAGAAGCATCAGATAGAAAAATCTAAAAACACTGAAGCAGCAAACTTTGTGAAGACCAGTACTCTTGTCATTCTGAAAACTACTGGCCAAAGGTTTGCCTCCAGAGCATCGTTCGGCTGTGCACTTCCTGTTTTTCCAGTCTGAGGCTCCTGCAACACGAGCTGACATTCATTACCCAGATGTCCCTCTGAGGGAGCATTGAGCTGCGCTTCACCTCATGACCAGCCCCTAAACATCACCCCTCAGGGGTATGAGCGAGCCTGCTGCTCTGCTGCAAAGCCAACCAGCCGTTGCCCAGGCGTTAGCTCCCACCTCGAAGTCCATGGTCACGATGGCATGAATTGTTGGCATTATAATAAATGAGCATTTAATGACACCGCATGCAGAAAGACATTAGGTAATGTGGGGATTATTAGGGTGGGTTATTAGCAGCCATCCATGGTGTTTTGGTTCAATGGGACCTGCACAGCTGTTAGGAAACATACACACGGTGCGTTTAGGGCACATTACATGAGGCTTGACTGTAGGAAGAGAAGGCTATGTGGATGTGAAGAAACCAAAATAGAAAAGAAAAAAAAAGTGTGACCCCATCACTTTCTCCATTCATGTTTGCTCTCAGGACACTTAAACAAAATAAACGTGCTTGGAAATTGAGAGTTCAAAAGTAAGGAAACGATTACGTTTTGCCTGAGGTTTCTCTATTCATCATCCAGGCTGCTCATGCATCTGTCTTCACCGAAAACAATCAGCCGGGAGAATAATCTTTAGTTAATTGTCCCATTTTAATTTTTTTTGTTCTTTACATACAGAAAGTTTCCAAATTCTTGCATTTTCGTGGCAAAGTATACAGTTGCACCTGCTTCCTCCTGGCTGTGGACGCTTCGCCTCCTTGATGGATTTGCTCATTACGGCGCGGCCGGCTTCGCTGTCACGCAGTTGCACTCGTGGCAAGCATCGCGGCGTGCAGCTGAACGGTCCCGCAGGTGCTCGTCGTAACATTCAGGATGTCTGCATCATATCCCTGACGTAAAGTAAACACCGCACTAAACATGCTGAAGCAAATATGTATACAACATACTACTGTAGGTTCATGTGCATGACACGAAACATGAACGGCGTTGCTGCTGCATTTCTGTTTTCCTCTGTGATTAAACTCTTAACGCTGCAGATAAAATGTGTATAACTACAACGGTCTGCTTTCTATCGCACGTTTTTTTTTTTCCCTTTGTGTACTTTCACGCTAACATAACTTGTTTCTCGAGGTTGGAATTAAATGAAGCATGTACAGGAACAACATATCTTCAATCTTTTACTTCGTTTGTGGACATCAAAGTCACGCAACTGTGTTCTGCAGTTGAAGGTTTTTACTCAAGTTAACACATTAAGGCCTGACACTGTCGCCGTTTTCTCTTTGTTTCATATGCAATATATGCATATGGAGACGTCTGCTCAGTCCAGATCCTCTCAGGTAATGTTACAGCAGCAGCAACAAACACACTTCAGAGACTCTAGCATCTCCCAGGTCACAGGAGTACTGGTATCTGTTGGTCTTTAGCAGCGATTTCTCATGTGTGCAAGCGTCCACATGCAATGCACTTGCCTTCGCTCATGATCTGCAACATTAACCAGGCACACTCCTCACGCATGTATCATAGACCGAGTCTCACCATCACGTATCCGAAGCCGCTCGTTGGGTCAGTGGGAGCAGGAAAGATGTAGGTGTGCATGTCAAATTAGCTGCGAGCAGCTCAGAAACGAGTGGATCATGTTAACAGGATCAGACGCTTCCTCTGCTACACGCACTACCAACCTGTCTAAACTTTCACTTTCTTTGATGTTTGTTGGACCTGAGCTGCAGATTGGGCCACTGTGCAACTACCCCTGAAGAGAGTTCAAGAACCATATGTGTGTTTTGGTTTGGCTTTTATAGACTTTGGTAATCCGTCTGACACCGAGAGGAAAGAGGGAGGTTTGGTGTCTTTAATCCTACAATGTTCTAAAGTTACTTCCTGTCATACAGAGCAGGCACACAAGAGACTGCTGATAATCTGATAATCAGTGAGTATTTCTAATGTGAACATATGTGAGGACATTAGATGTTATGGAGGTAAAAGCACAATTTTTATCACAAGGAGTATCTTGTTGTCCACCGTCGTGGATCAAAAAGGAGGAATTGGAAATACCGTCTGTCAGTGAATGTTGTGAGCGCAATAACTTGAGAAATAAGTGAGGTATCGACATGCGTTTTTATGTGAGGCTACATCTATATATAAGGCTTCTTTTCAAAAATTGGGGTGGGGGCGGGGCAACGAGACAACTTCCATTTTGGTGTGTGGCTGCATCTAGATGTAAAAAGGGTTCCTTTTGAAGATGGGGCTGCTACATCAAAACCCAAGATGGCTAACTGGTAACTAAATTGTCCCAAGGTGTGAGTGAGAGAGTGAATGGTTCTTTGTCTTGTTTGTCTCGGTGTGTCCCTGTGATGGGCTGGAGACATGTCATGGGTGTCTCCTACCTCTCACACAGTGACAAATGGATACTGACACCAGTGACCCTTGCAACCCAAAAAGGAAGAAGTGTGTAAAGATAATGGGTGGATGGATGGATGGATGGATGGATGGATGGATGGATGGATGGATGGATGGATGGAGGGATGGATGGATGGATGGATGGATGGATGGATGGATGGATGGATGGATGGATGGATGGATGGATGGATGGATGGATGGGTGGATGGATGGATGGATGGATGGATGGGTGGATGGACTCTATTCAGAGTTTGTGAGTATGAGGAAGAGCAGTGGCCCAAAATGACAGAAACTAACAAAAAACAGTTCAGTGGGAGCTCCATTTGCTGTGCGGACCCATTCGTTGCTCTTTATTGTTACGTCTGTTTTGATCTGGCAACCACTGCAGGGGATTTTGAAGGTATGTTTTTAGTTCTGTTTTAAAACTGTAGACCATTTGCAAAAACCATGAAAGCCCCATAAATATGCTTGCTGATGACATAATAATCCCATCAGACCTTCCTTCAGTGAACCAGATACTTTGCAGGACTTCAAATGACGAAAAGCAGCAACAGATAAGAGAGATGCTAAACGGTTTCTGTCACAACGAACAGAAGCACTCAGGAAGAGAGGAAGAAAAAGCGTTTGCAGTGTTTGCATCTCCTCTGCTCAGTTCTAACCCCCTGTCTTGTCCCCCCCACTCCCCAGGGGGCCAGAGTGCTGACAGAGGAAGATATAAGCTGAACACAAGTTGGGATAGTGCAAAGACTTCAGGAACAAAGTTCCCATAAATTACTCTCAGCTTGTCTTTATAGGCAACCAGTGGGCCAAGGACACTCAAATAAATAAATAAATAAATAAATAAATAAATAAATAAATAAATAAATAAATAAATAAATAAATAAATAATCATAGGCAGCTACACACCTTTTATTGGTTAAGAAGAAGGTCATCTTGTGTCAAGGCTGCAAAAACCAGTTCGTCTTTGTGCTCCTGTTCATAAATCACAGATGGAGCCGGACGTTTCCTGCACAGACGTGAGCTTTAAGTGAAGCGAGCATCGCAGAATCAAAAGAGGCATGGAGCAGAACTCAGCTGGGTTGACGTGGAGCACACGTCCCCCTCGTATAGTTTTCAAAACATTAACCCAGATTAGCAATCCTCTTTGCGGTTAACAATTTATTTTTTTAAATTCAATTCAAAGTTTCTGTGGATCATCGTCAATCTTCCCTCGGTAATAAATCTGTTTGTTGTTAATCCCAAAATCAGGCAGTCACTCAGACACTATGTCATCCCTTCAGAACATCAACACCCACCCCACAAAAACAAAAATGTATTATTTACAAAAAGCAACTTTTAGTGTTTGTTTTGAGTATTTTTTAAATAAAGAAACCCTTTTCAGTAATAATAGAACGGGTTCTAATAATCCCTTCGTTAGCTCTCAACAATCGCTGCTGTCAAACAGAAAATCAGCTCCTATTTGCCACAACATATGCTCAGTTTTATTGCCTCACAGGATGAACAGAATGAAAATATTCTGTCATTTCATGCTCAATTGCAAACTGTAAGTCTATACTTTAACACGGCCATGGAAAATGTCTTAAAGTATACTTAAAGAGGCCATAACTGAGTCCACCTGCTGATAAGGATCATGCTAATTGAATAAACCCTTCAGGGCAGCTAATAAAAAGACCCTGAGGTAAGTTTCTGCTCTTACTTTCCTCCAGAAAACTCAGGCAAACTGTCGAGGAGGATAATGGGAGGGTTGTTAATGGAGATGTGGCCAGTGGAGCGTTAACGTTTAGAGCAATTTACAGAGGTTATTAGGGGCACATCTGCATGCTCAGCTTCCTCCACCATCCACGCACGTTTCTCTGCCGTGGACTCTGTAGCAGCGGGACGGTCCTCTCCTCTGGCCGACCGACCGACTGGACGCAGAGGTCCAACTGGGCCAGAACGCTGGCTCTGATTAGCTTGTTTGCTTTCTGTAAGTGGGGGAGAAGGAAGCTTCCCCGCTGCAGGCCAGTGTCTCCAGTCCACCCCCCAGAGACACAGCCTGAAAAAAAATAATAAGAGAATCTCCAACAGCCACAGAGATGCACGTGTATGTTCGATTTAAAGAGGCAAAGGTGGCAAAAACCAGACGTCTAAATATCAACCGAGGTGTTCAACCTACAAACAGATACAAACTAGTTCACAGGGTGAAAACGTGACAGTAAGGAACTCCCTCCCTTTGTGTCCCACCACACACAGCGGGTAAAACCTCGGCTAATGTCGAAATCGAGTAAAACACGCCAGCCAAGCCCAATTAACATACCTGTGGTCACTGCATGGCTAAAAACGTGGTATTTGTTTTCACTTGTAGTTCACACAAAAAAACTGGGAAAATGACTGACAGGAGGACGAACTGAGAGAACATGTGACGTTTCTTTGAACTTTTCCTGTCCAGCATCTGTTTGTTGGCGCTCTCCTGATCCCTGAAACACTGGAGCGTTAGGCTTAGATGTTCCAGAGCATGTTGGAATGTGGCAGTAAATCCTACATACATCTCAACCTCATTTACCACATATCACCCCGAGATATGGAACATTTCTGTCTGAATCTCTTCTTATCTGTTACGGACTTCCTGCAATATGTGAGAAACTCTACTTCTATATTAGTTTGTCTGTATTATTTAAAATGACTCAGACAAGATGTTTTTTTTATTTTATTAATTGATAGGAGATTCGGGTTTGACAATTTATACGAACGTAAAAACGATGAAACTAGAGATGCGTTAGAAGAGAGCGACGGTCGTCACTGTGTATTCAAAAGTCAAATATGAGAAGTTATAAATAAGCTGAAATAAATAAAAGATGTCTGTGAGAGAGGAGTGCAAATGAGTCAGGTGTGTGTGGGGATGGGGGTACCACTGGGACCGTGGGTCTGACCAGTTACTGTGCTTTGTGTTAGAGTTGTGCAAAAGTAATTCAATTCAGTTTATTTCTATAGCACCAAGTTACAACAGGTCATCTCAGGACACTGAATAAAAACATTTATATACATATAAGTAAGTTAATAACATTATTTATCTGAGGAGCAGACTGCTTTGAGTCTAACTCCATTGCAGATGCTCATCTTGAGCAAGCATGAAGGCGACAGTGGAAAGGAAAAACTCCCTAGTGAGGAAGAAACTTTTATCAGAACCAGGCTCAGAACAAGTGGCCATCTGCTTTGACTGGCTGGGTTTGAGAAGAACAGGAAGGAGGAACAGATACACAATGGCAGGTCAAGAATCACATGTTAAGATGTAAATAATATCAAATGAAAACTATTCAATTGCAACAATCGTTTTAAGAAATTAGGTCAATTTGTTCTCCAGTAGTCTAAGTCTATAGCAGCATAACAAACCAACCCTAACTATAGGAGTTATCAAAAAGTAAAGTCTTAATCCCAGTATTAAACTGGACAATGTGTCAGCCTCATGGACAGAAACTGGAAGTTGGTTCTACAAGAGAGGAGCCTGACAATTGAAAAGTCTTCCTCCCATTCTGATTTTGGAAACACTAGAAACCGCAAGTAAACCTGCAGCCTGAGAGCAAAGTGCTCTGTTAGGAAAATATTGAAGAATAAGATCTGTAATATAAGATGGAGCTAGGTTGTTGAGGGCTTTGTAGGTATGAAGTAAGATTTTGAACTCTATTCTGATTCCCCGTTTCTCAAATAGCATGACTTTCTGACAATGCAGATAAGTATCTTTTTAGGCCTGATGTGTTTTTGTCCTCCATTTGTCCACTTTAAGTCCCACACAGCTCAAGAAGCCGTTCTGGACAGACTGGACAGAAAATAAGTGAAAAAGCAGCCAAAGTGCAAGAAAAACCTCAAAAAGACCTTCAGAAGCTTTGGAGAACTTTTACTAAAAGATTACAAGAAGACGTGGCTAGGGGGAGTGGTGGAGCAGAGGTTAGAGAAGGTGGGCCTGTGATCATAAGGTTGCTGGTTCAACTCCATGAACAGACAATTTAAAAAAAATGTGGGTGGGAAAGGTGAAAAACAATAAATAAATAAATTATGATATAAATAAATATGTTTAAAATAACTGCACAGTGTTTTATAGGATGCACACAACTTTGCATCAGCAGATAAAATGAATACCTCTTACAGGGTGATCTGAGTTATTTCTTTAAGATGAATTTGCACTTGAACAATAAAAAAAAAAAAAAAAACAAAATTGTAAATACATATTCAAAGCTAAGTCATTGGTCGTGAGATTTTTCATCATTACTTTGAGCTATGAACTTAAAATGATGCTAGTATTTGGCTAACATCCATTTATTTATTTAATTTTTATGTAAAAAGGCTGCAGTCAGTGAAAAAAGCCGGAGCGAACAGATGAACTCAATAAACTAGACTCTCAGCGTGGAGCCAGCTGACCGGGCAGCTGTCCTCACAACCATCTTGATTCAGTCCATTCCAAGTATTTCTCACTGCAGCTGCAGTATAAATAACCACCCCACACGCAGCGGCATATCATCAACTTTAATCTGGCCGAGGGCGACAACACTTAATGCAATTAAGAAGTCATTCTCCTCCAGTTGCAGGGCTAGTCCAACTCCTCCCTGCATCTACACATGTCTGGAATTCTCCCTTCGGTTGCCCTCAGGTCAGGCTGGATCTGCAGGACCACGCCATTAAGGTCTCAGTGAAGCGGGCCGCGGAGCGTTACGCTGATCAGGGAGCAAGCGGGTGTCGGGTTGCAGTCTATTTGTCTCAGGTCACTGCTTTGTCTCAGGTTAATTATGACCTGCAGTACAGTCTGAGCCTGCGGAGGAAGACTTTAAAGTAGCAGCACAGGCTGGATGCAGTTAACTACAGTCCCACGATGCCGATCGCATGACCGACCGAGACTCGGACGAGATAATATTATTGCAGCTGACACCAGAGGCAGGCAAGGCAACGAGCAGGAGACCAAAGAGGTCTAAGGGTAATATTAGATTTGTAGAAATGAAAAAAGACTCTATTCAGCCTGTCATTGGATTGATAATGGTAAAATGACATCATTGGAGTCCTCCGACAGTCCACAGGCATCCTGAAGTTAAAAGGCTGTAAATTAGGCTACAGATGCATAGTCCAAGTTTAAATAAATACCTTGCATGATCTGTCAGCATACAGAATATCTACTGTGAATGACTCTTAGCAACAAATTTCATCCCTAATATCTGTAAAACTGACAGAGTTATTGCCATTTTGTGTTGGCTAAGTTTACATAGCTGTAGTGGCCATCTTGAATTGGGTTGACTCCAAAAGTTGCCTTATTGTTTGCTGTATAAGTTGTGGTTTGTTGTCTAATTTGCATGACCTGCAATTTATACGCCAACGCAACATATTTATGGATTTTTTCCCAAATTTATAAACCAATTTTTGGCTGAGATATGACTGTTTTCATTCATTCTGACTGAAAAAATTGAACATTACCTTTTTTCAGCTTCTACATGGCACCAGAGTAGTAGGAGTAAGGCATGCTATTGTATCATGTAATAGGTAAAAGTGGGTATGATGACAAATTCATAAAAGTTCAAGACAAAAAACAACTGGACTTTATTTATTATACTTTATGCATTGTTGTTTTTGTCTTGAACTTTTTTGAATTTACCATGTCCTGGATGACTGAGAATCTTTGCCAGCTATTAATGACACAACCGGATTGCCATAAACTGCCACCTTTGTTCTGCTTGTTGTTTGGAGCAATCATCAAATCAGCTGCACCGCCCTGGCAAAATGCAGCTAATTTGACCATTAAAGTGCATTTATTAAGTAAAAGTTCAACTGAGACACAACTTTGTTATAATCATGAGCAAACAAATAGTTGTTTTTGGTGTTTATCTTGATAAATTTCAAAGAAACGCACGGCGTTCCTTCTTTTTTTCCTCCATGTCTGCGAGCTCCCAGGAGCACCGAGGCAGCGACTACTTTTGAAAAGCAGCTAATTTGACCATTAATGTCCTTTTATTAAGTAAAAGTTCAACTGAGACACACCTTTACTATAAAGTCGAGCAAACAAATAATTGTTTTTAGGTGTTTATCTT
>JARVGV010001030.1:20997290-21008153 GCA_031762435.1 Hypsolebias longignatus | reverse complement strand
CTGGGATGTTGTGTTTGTTGAAAATCCTTCTGAACTTCTCTGATACTCCAGCCACATAAGGGATGACAATGTTTTTTGTCTGTTGTTCTCCTTTTTCTGTTTTCTTGAAAATCTTTCTGAATTTCTCTCAGAAACTTATAAAGCAGCTTTAAGACTGATTCCCAACCTTTTCATGCCTGATGGGAACAGAGGAGCCTCAACTGTAAATTAGATCAACAAAGACCTTAAGAAACCCCTACTGTTAAAGTGTTAGGTGTGATTTGTCAATCTACACATGTATGTCAGCCTTATAACCTGAACCCCACACTCACTGCTCTTTGAATTGAGAAAGCGTCTCGGATGAGGAGTGAAATGTCTTCTGTTACAAATAAAGTCCAGTTTTTTAATTGAATGTTTTTGAATTTATCATGTCCTGGATGACTGAGAATCTTCACCAGCTTGGAGCACATTATCAAAACTCGTACCTGTGCCTTCCTCCCTGACATCTTGGACCCCCTACAGTTCACATACAGAGCAAACAGGTCTACAGGTGATGCTATTGCTTTAGCAGTTCACACCTCCCTCAGCCATCTGGAGAAGGTAAACATCTATGTGAGAATGCTCTTCATTGACTACAGCATTCAACACCATAATCCCCTTCAAACTGGTCTCCAGGGTCACCACATTGGGCCTGAAGAAGTCCATCTGCTGCTGAATACTGGCTTCCTCACCAACAGACCACAGGCAGTGAGAATTGTCAGTCACCTCTCCCCCAAACTAGTCCTCAACACCAATACACCTCAGGGCTGTGTCCTTAGTCCACTCATGTACTCTCTATTCAGACATGACTGTACCGCCAAGTATAGCTCAAACGTCATCCTCAAGGACACTGATGACACCACCATTCTAGGCATCATCACCGACAACGACGAAAGTGCCTACAAAGATTAGGTAAAATCACTGACCAGCTGGTGTCAGGAAATAACCTCTCTCTGAATGTCAGCAAGACAACGGAGATGATAGTGGACTTCAGGAAACAGAGTGGAGGTCAGCACTCCACCATCTACATTAACAAAACTGAGGTGGAGCAGGTCAGCAGCTTCAAGTTCCTCGGCGTTCACATTACTGAAGATCTGTTCTGGTCTTTACATACAGACACTGTGGTCAAGAAAGCCCAACAAAGACTACTTCCTAAGAAGACTAAAGAAGTTTGGTACAAACACCAGCATCTTCATAACACCAGCTCACTTCAAAACAAACATGCAGAGGCTTTTTATGTGGTGGCTGGTGATTTTAACCACATAAATCTGAAAGAAACACTGTCCAGTTTTTATCAGCATGTGACCATTCCTACACGAGTAAATAGCACACAAGACGGTGTTTACACCAACGAGAAAGACCTCAGACTGAAGAAATCTTTTGGATGAAAGATGAAACGTTTCTACATTTTTGTTTTGTTTTTTGAATGTCCAGAGGACCAGATTTAATTTTTTATATCTAATGTTTTTGTAGAATCTGGTTCATCAGGGATTTAGTTCAGTTCAGTTTATTTCTATAGCACCAAGTCACAACAGGAAGTCATCTCAGGGCACTGAACAGAAACATTCATATATAAATTAAGTTAAGAGAAACATTCACATATAAAAACAATAATTTAACATTATTTATCTGAGGAGCAGACTGCTTTGAGTTTAACTCATCACAGAACTCTCATTAGCAGGATTTTGGATTCTGGACACGCCTCCAGAATCGGTCCTAAAGTACAGGTGCAAATCCAGGCTGAGCAGAGTTGGGGCTGATTAGAAGCAGTGCAAATGGGGCATTAAAAAAGATCAACAAGCTCATAAAGAAGGCTGGCTCAGTTCTGGAGACTCCTCTAGAATCTTTGGAGATGATTGTACAAAGAAGGATTCTTCATAAAATGAAGAACATTATAGACAACCCTCAGCATCCTCTTCATCAGACTGTCATGCAACAACAGAGTGTCTTCAGTCAGAGGCTTCTTCAGATAATTCCTGCCCACAGCCATCAGCATCTAGAACAACTCTTTAATGAATCCAGGATGATGAGTTACAACAACATTTAATTTACCTCTGGGACTAATAAGTAGATTTGAGTTGAATTAAAAGCCTATTTCTGAGATTCCAACTGGAGGTTTGCTTGAAACATCATTGAAGGCTACTTGTACAGTGGCCCTAAGATGGAACTGAAGAACATTTGAAAAAAACTGAATTACATTTGAAAAAACAGAATTACGCTAAGCCAAAGCGGAAGTGGCCGAAGAAAAACAGAATCACATTAGAAGAAAAAAAAAAGGATTTACATTTGAAGACACGGAGTCACATTTGAACAAACGAAATTATTATTATTTTTTTAATGGAAGCACATTTGAAAAAAAACAGAATCACATTTGAAAAATCAGAGTTGTATTTGAAAATGTGAAATGACATTTGAAACAATGGAATGACATTTGAAAAAAACATTAAGCCAAACAGTGTTTTTTTTGTTTTGTTTTTTACTTTATTAACAGCATAAAACCGAACAGAACAATATACAGTACACACATAACGAAGATGTGTGTACTGTATATTCTAAAAACGTTAAGTCAGTTCCTCTGGATGTTCAAAAAACAACAACAACAAAAATCAAATTACAGAACTGTTTCATCTTTCATCCGAAAGACTTCTTCAGTCTGAGGATCTGCATTCAGCTCAGTCTTATAAACAGCACCTTCTCATAGTGGCTCAACCAGTTTGTTGTTGACACTCAAAAATAGCTGTTTACATGATCAAGGAGGACCATCAGCCTCACAATGGATCCAAAAATTTTCATTCAGGTCATCTCCAGATGACCTGAATGAAAATTGTTGGATTGTATACCTGGATTATTGTGCATGGACTTTGTTGGCCAACAATGGATCATTAGCACCCTGATGGCTGCTTGCTATACACAGGGGGCTGAGTGATACTAGCAATAACAGCACTGTAAGAAGGGGACAGTTGAACACGGAGGCCTCGAGAGGATCTGACTTAACTTTTTTTTATTTTTTATTTAACCTTGATTATTGAGCATGAATTAGGATGTACTGTATTTTGTTCTGTTGTTCGGTTTTATGCTGTTAAAGCTTTTTAATATTTTTTACTTCCTGTTTGGCTAAATGCAATTCCATTTTTTCCAAATGTCATTCCGTTTTTTTCAAATGTAATGCAGTTTTTTCAAATGTAATTCTGTTTTTTCTAATGTGATTCCAGCCACTTCTGCTTTGGCTTAATGTATTTTTTTTCTTTCTTTTTTTCAAATGTGATTCAGTTTTTTCAATTGTAATTCTGTTTTTTCACACGTAATTCTGTTTTTTCACATGTAATTCCGTTTTTTTTTTCTTCAAACGTGATTCCGTTTTCTTCTAATGTGATTCGGGCCACTTCTGCTTTGGCCACTTCCGCTTTGGCTTAATGTGATTCCGTTTTTTCAAATGTAATTCTGTTTTTTCATTTAATTTCATTTATTTATTTAAATTAGGACAATGCATATTAATCAACATGTCAGCAGTAAGCATCAATGTAAATATGCCGGAGTTAGCACAAAAGCTAATTTTCATCCGTTGTCCTAAGGCAGGTAAGAACAAGAAACATCCCACAAAACAAAAGAGCAGAGAATAATACAAACATCACCTAAATAGCACATAACACAACATAAAATTACAATAAAGACATGATGTCATAAGAAAATAGACAATCTACACATGAGTGCACTTCTGGTTAATAAAAAAAAATTAAGTTCTATTTTGAGCTCCTTTGTGTCAACCTGCATTCTCAGTTTCAAAACCTTCTTCCAACCACGTCAGAATATGATACGATACACAATCTGATACATGATTCAGTATGAAACAATGCAATATATGAAACAATGTGATGCAATGTGACCCATTTCTGGTGCTCCTTGTTCTACTATCAATCTACCACCTGTCATCCATGTCATCACTCCATTGTTCATTTCAGCCCATACCGGAGTCTGAGGTTCTTGGTGAACTGCTCAATCCGGACACCCATATATCCACTGGTCTGGATGTATTAGATCCCCATTTTCTAAAATTAGCCGCTCAAATAATTTCAGTGTGTATGTCTGGTATTTTTAACCTCTCGCTTCAAACTGGTGTGCTTCCCCAGGACTGGAAGCCTGCTGCTTGCTTTCACCCTCTTTTTAAAGGTGGTGATAACTCAGACAAATTGCTAGAGACCTATCTTCTTCTTGCCCTGTCTCTCCAAAATATTGGAGAAGCAGGTCAACAAGCAGCTCCTGCCTCATTTGGTCTCATAACATTATTAATACGTTTCGGTATGGCTTCAGATCTGAACAAAGCTGCATCACTGCTACTCAAAGTCCTTGATCTCAATTGTGCCATTGACAACAAACAGTATTCAGTAGCTACATTTGTTGATCTATCAAAGGTTTTTGACTCCATGAACCATAAATTACTTCTAGACATGCTAAGGAACATAGGACTTTCCAAAAGCTGTTTAACTTGGTTCAATAGTTATTTTTCTGATAGTCTACAGTCAGTGAGGTGGAGGGTCTTCTGTCTGATCCCTGCCCTCGTCTAATGGTGTCCCGCAAGGGGCCTATACTCTTTTCAATATTTGCTAACACTTTAAAATAAGGTACACAAAATTTGGTTAACTACTACTAGGGAATGCCTCAGGAATGAATCAGGAGCTAATGGGTAGTTAACCAGTACTTACTGGGGAACACACAGCCTAGCCTTATTAGGGGACTGCTGGTTTGTTACCACAAAAACATAGGAAAAATTGTGATAAGTGATAGTCAGATACCTAGTAAGGGATAATCAGACATAGTTAAGATGACAGCAGTACAAGATTATGAAATTGCTAATCAGTGGTAAGAATCCAATAAAATCAGTAACCACTGGGAAACAGGTTTTTGACAATTACGAGCTGTGACCTCACTAGTTCAGGGTTTATTCAGAACCCAAATGGAGATTGTCCTCTGTTTCTGTGGTAACAAACCAGTAGTCCCCTAATAAGGCTTGGTTATGTGTCTCAGCATATATACACGTAAATATGCTGATGATACCATCATTTGTACATCCAGTCCCTCCCTGACTACTGCTCTGTCTTCATCATAGGCTAGCTTCAATTTGATTTAACAGACCTTCACTACGCTACATCTGGTTTTAAAACACAGACAAAATTAAATGCATGATTTTTGTTAGAAACCTACCACAAGTTGGGCGCTCCTTCAAAACTACTTCCTTGACCGGTACTGTGAATGATTTGGTGGAAAGTATCTTGGTATCTGGCTTGACAAAAAACTCTCACATATGATGCACATAAATGTGCTGCTCTCAAAGGTTAAATCCTGCATTGGCTTTTGTTACCACAATAAATCTTCCTTCACACACCAAACAGCTTCTGGTTAAAGTGGCAGTGCTTCCAAGCCTGGATTATGGCGATGTGGTTTGCAGGTCTGCCTCAAAAACTCTCCTACACAAACTGCACATTATCTATCACTCTGCTATCCGGTTTGTAACAGGAGCTTCATTTAATATGGGCGGCTGAGGTTGAGTGGTTAGAGCAGTCATCCTCCAATGCAAGAGTTGGGGGTTCGATTCTGACAGCAGTCACATGCCGGAGTGTCCCTGGGCAAGACGCTGAACCCCTCATTGCCTCCAATGTGTGTCCCATCAGTATATGAATGCGATAAAGCACCGATTGTTCTTGTACAGATCTAGTAGAGTGCTGTATGAATGGGTAAATAAGGTACAGATTGTAGTGTAAAGCACTTTGAGTATCTTGATAAGATGGAAATGTGCTACATAAGTACAGTCCATTTAATAGACACCACTGAGATCTGTACTCCCTGACGAACTGGCCATCTCTCCATTCTCGTAGACAGATTCACTGGTTCTTGTTTATTTACAAAACCATCATTGGAAAATCGCCAAGTTACCTATAGTTACTGTTATCCACAAACCAAATCGCGATTCGCATTCATCAATCTCCTCACACCTAAAGCGTATACTTCCTTTAGTCGCTCCTCCTTCCAGTTCTCTGCTGCAGATGACTGGAGCTATATTAAAGCTTGACTCATTTCTTATTATGCTCTCTTCATTTAGAAGTTCATTGCATTCACTAGTATTCCAATGTTTGTCAGTGTTTGCATTGTTCACAATGCTTATTTTTGTATAGTATGTTTAAATGTGTATTTGTGTCTTGTCTTCTACTTTTATTACTGCTGTTTTATGTCCGCTTGTGTTGCTGCCTTTTACCTAGGTCATTATTGTAAATGAGAAGTGATTCTCAACTGACTCCTATTAAATTAAAGGTTATTATAATTTATGATACAATATCTCTTGACAAAACACATTCCAGAACCCAATTTCTTAACAACCAGCAAATAAACAGGCAAGCTTACACAACACAAACAATTTACCAGTATTTTAACAGTGCAATCATTTAAAAATAGACATAATTACGTATTAAAAGTTAAGAATGGACCAAAGCTGAGAAGGCGTTTTCTTTATTTTTACTATCTTAAGAGATAAGACAATGTGGCTGCAAGATCTAACAAAGGCTTAAACCATCGATTAGTTTAGCCACATGTCAATCACTCAGCAGAGGCAGAGTAGAGATCATAAGGATGACAAAGGAGCAGCAATGCAACAGTAACAGTGATTAATCTGCAAGGTGCATCTTTTCAGAGTCCTGCAAGTCTCCCCACAGGTAATCAGGTTGCGTTAGTTGGATCAGAGTCGGCCTGCGCCCCTCATGGATCAGCTCTGCAGTGAAACACAGATCAAACCCACATGCCTGGATTTCAACCTCCACGATCTCATCGTTAAACATCAGACGGAATATCTCAATCATTGCTGCTAATGTGATCAGATGCAGGTTTCTTCAGCCAGTTTGTTCCCATCTTAAGTAATAACAGCAGACAAACCTCCCAGTTAATACCACGTTTAAGATATATTCAGCTCTGGTGGTTTGGCTGTGATAATTTTTTTATGATAAACAGCTTCATTTAGATCTTATGTTGGTCCACTGTGTGTTATAAAAACATTCTCAGAGAAAAAAAAAATTAGGAGGCCCATTTGGGCAATTATAGCTGCATTTTCATTTGATTTATTAGCCAAATATTTTTGTTTACAAGTAAAATTAAAAAAGGGTTGGTCTTTTTGGCTGAGAAGGCAGCGCAACATCACCATAGCGTTGTCGTCATGTTATATGTGCCTTTTCATGTGGGATGTGACAGGAGGACAATAAAACGGTTTGTATCATTACGACTCCATCTGCACACCTCACGTAAATTACCATCAGAGTCACGTTGCACAGATCGGCCTGCCCGACGCGCCCTCCCGCTGCTCTCTCGACTCCTTCAACTCATCGCCGTCTTTAAATCTCACAATCAGAACCACATGGGAGCGGGAAAGTCCACTCTGAACAAATACACAAAATCAAAAAGAGGCGGCTGCTGCGATCCAAGAGAGGCTGCTCCTACGTTTGAAGAGTCGTCTTATTAACACGAGTCACCGCTGCAGATGAACTGATGCTGTGAAAACTAAACATCCAGCATTCCTTGAAGGTATGTACAGTACAGTGTCGCCCGCTGCCTTTAATGCCAAGGTGTTAAAATTAAAATCATCTAACAATTAAAAAAAAATTGGTTTTAGCTGTTTGTATTTTTGTGATCTGTGAGCACTTTAAATATTTGTTGTGAATGATCCCAACGCTGCACTAAATTTTAACTCAATATTTGTAAAATACACTGAGTAACAGCCATTTCCATGTAAAAGTTTGATCAGATGTGGATGCCATCTTGAATTGGGTTCATTTCAAAAGATAAACATTTATAGATGCAGATCATTAGTATCTGAGAATCTCATTGAAATCCATCCAGAGGTTCACGACACGTTTAACTAAAAACAACAAATAAATACACAGTAACTGTTAAGGTCAAGATTTTCAGCAAAGCTAGCACACAATTCGCTTTGCTTAAAGTACATTTTTAGGGCAATGCTTGGCTATTTCCACGCCAAAAATCAGCTCAAAATACATAACATTGGCTAAATTATGCCCATTTTTACTTGTTATAAAGGCAGTTGACTGTGGCAGTAAACTTGAAACAGATCAATCCCACAAGTAAAACATTTGTAGACGTACATCCAGTGATTTGTTTCAGAGTTTCACCTAAATCTGTCAAAGAGTTCATAACTTATTTTGCTAACAGACAACCGAGGTTGTCACCAAAAGGTAATGGCAAGTGTTGATTTACACATCTTGCATGATCGGTTACCACCACAGAACATGTTGCAGATAACTTTCAGCTACTGCAACACCAAACCTTAAAAATAACTGGGTTGTAGCTACTGATATGTTGGGTAAAATGGTTTTGCTGGGGCAACCATCTTGAATTGGCATGAATCCAAAAGTTAAGCTGTAGGTGTACGCTTAATCATTATTTTCTGAATGTATCAGTACCAACTTTTCAGAGGTTTGTGAGATATTTTGCTAACAGACAAGAACCTACACATTGACATTCACCGACATGGACCAAAAAACACCATCGCTCCACCTCGGCCCGCGGTCACGCAGCTCAGATGCTTCAACACATTCTGGTTTCAGTTTGAATTTGACTCCGTGTTTGTGAGCTAAAACGGACCAAAAGGACCAGATGTGCACCGAAGGTAAGTGGGGGGAACAGAACTTGGATGCAGGCAGCGAGTGGATGAGAGCACGAGAGGAAAAAAGATGGTAGCGCTGATACAACGTCCACATGTTCTGTCCAGATACTTCACGTGTAACCCGAGCTCACTGGACATCTGTGATCTGCGCACGTTCACTCAGGACTCATTTGGCTCAGTGGTTCAGTGGATATGCAGATAAGACGTCTCTGCGGAGGAGATGGGCTCTTTGCATGCAGTGATGCAGGAACACACACTCACACACACACGCGCTTACACATGTGAATTACAGCACATGTGTAAGGTGAGCCAACATGTAGGCCACAAAAAAAAAACCCTGCAGATAAATGTTTGCTCAGAATGTAGAAAACAGATGGGACGTCGATTTAAAAGAAGAAGAAGGTTTCAACATGTGTGTTGTTTCAGTTCAAGCTGCTGTCTGTGCCTGCATCTGGACGCCACCGGCAACGACAGCAACGAAAAGCTGGCTTTTAATGGTGGCGTCTGCCCACCACTGAGCACCCATTCACACCCATTAGCACAATAATGTAGCATTAAAAAAGATGCAAACGTTCCCACAAAAGTGGAGGTAAACAGGAAGACAGATGTTAAATGACACCCAGACCAAAGCTCTGGAAACCAGTAATTCCACTTTTTTCATTTCTGTTCAGATACCCCAAACGCCCAGAGACATCAGATCGTGAGTGCCACAGTTCTGTCGATCATTTAACTGCAGATACTGTGGTCCAGTGTTGAGCTGCTGCCCTTCCACATGGACTTTTCCCACACAAACGTCTACCTTCCTTCTCAGCATCATGTCAGCCAGCTCTCTGCCTTTGCCTGTCATTGTCCCCATATTTAGTTTCCACCATCAGTCCGACATTCTTGACTTCTTGTTCTCCCTCTGTTTCCCAATACATATATCTCCTTGTAGTCTTCGATTAACAGTAGCACAATGTCCGCCAGCATCGTTTTTCAAGAGCACCATCGGTCGTTATCAATTCAGTAAGGCATTATTTGTTTTGGCAAAAAAAATGTTTTAATCTTCCTGACACAACCCTCTCGGTTTACTCAGGCTTGGGATCATCACGAGAGTTACACTGACTTGTGCTCCCTGGTGGCTGGATTCAGTGCTGAGCTGCAGATGTGTCACTTAACGGCCGCCGACACACCAACATAGCAGCTGCATGTCTTGGTTAACAAAAGTTCAGTCTTTTTTGACGTGGGGTTCTGTGGAGCAGTTCTGAAGAGTTAATATCTTACCCGTTGTAGATAGCTTTTTGAACAATCACAGTTTGGAGAAAATAGACTTTATTCCTGACTGCGCTCACAAGCTAAAGGCTAGTCAGAGCCTAGCCAAAATCAAAATAGTTTTTATTTTGTTTTTTAAATCCAATCTAAAATATTCATAGCGGTTCATGTGAATGACAGTTTATAAAATCCTGATGGTCAGTTTTGCACTAAATTATTATTTATGTAAATGTTTATGGTAATTAACATGCACAAATGGTGATAGCAGCATTTAGCTGCATCTCTTCTGGTGCAGCCTGAAGCGCTTCCTGTGAGAATATTATCATGTTCCTGCCAGATCAACAGTTGTGCAAATTTGGCAACAGGCAATAACACTAAAAGCTCATTTTGTCATGTTAATCTAAATTTAGATTTTCAAAGCAAGTGCTTTCAGAAAGGACGGCAAGTCTGAGTTGATCAGAATAAAATGTTGTGATGTAGACAGGCTAACGTTTTATCCTCCTCTGACTAGTCCATAGCTCATCAGTTCAATCCACATTAAACCCAGTTCCTTCAAGCTGAGGCCTTTCATGTGATCTACAGGTAATATCTCTTCATGAGTTTTCATGAGTTTTCCATCCAAATTAAAAGACTTTTTAGGTTTAATTGATGTGTGAGCATTTCTTCAATAAAAAACAAAATAATCCTACGTCACTTTTTGGGGTCTGCCTAGTAGGGCAGCCACCTTTTATTATCCACCTGGCAAGGGTTTCAACTTTATATCTTACTCTTCCATCAACTTTTAAGGCAGCCCAAATCACAATGTGTACCCCCACAAATGTTACATCAAAATTACCAGCTCAGCATAGTTGTTACGTACCCTGCTCTGCCTGCCTGCTGCAGCAGTGTGTGTTGCCTTTGACACAGCTGGTGGTAATCAGCCTGATTGCCTCCTG
>JARVGV010001030.1:20967715-20982812 GCA_031762435.1 Hypsolebias longignatus | reverse complement strand
TATTGCGATAAACAATAATATTGTTTGAAATTTGACAATAATTAGTAATTATTGTCAAATTTAAGAAGAAATGTTGGTTAAGTTGTTTTGAGCGTAGTATCTTTTTAACCACCGGATGGCAGTATAAGACTGTTTAAACCAAAGGATGGACAGTGAGGGAGCGAGCAGGTCAGTGAGGGAGCGAGCAGGTGTCTTTAAGAAAAATGGGAGGGAGTCCCCTTGACATGACATGGGTGCTCTCCTTCCTTTTTTTTTCAGTTTTCAAAATGGCTGACGCTCGGTGTTGTTGAACTCTTTAGCATAGCATTTTTCTCACAAAGCTTTTAATTAAAAAAAATCAGTAAACAAGTTCTCAGCTTCATTTTGGAGAGAAAGGTTTCAACTGGGAACTGTGGTGCTTCAATAAGATGGAGGTTTTTTCCACCGAGGTCAGCCTGTTAGCTTAGCTCATAGCTTAGCTGCTTTTAATGAGCCAAAAATGCAATTTTGGATGGTTAAAGCAGATTTTAAGGAGAAAAAAGAAAGGGAGGGGTCAGGGAAGAGCACCGGAGTTGAGCCTTGTCATCCAGTGTCTTCAGCAGAAAGAGAGAGAGATAAAGAAACGATAAAGCCGATAAATGGAAATGAGGTTGATAATTTTCATTTATCATGCGATTAATTGATTTATTGTTTATTGCGACAGGCCTATTGATTACATTTGAAGAGTCATTAAGATGAACCCAGTGGTTCATGGGACATTTTGTATGACAATACGATTTTTCTCGATATCACAGTCTGTCATGATACGATTTAAATTCTATTTGATTCAAAAGTCTGCGGTCGATTTATTGCAATATCAAATGCCCATCTCATTTACATATACCAGTAAATAAATTTACAAAAACAATTAAAATACAATTTAACCATTTTATTTCGATTAAAGGCACCAGGCATTTCAATAAAAATATTTTTTTCTTAATTAATGAAAAAATGAAAATAAATGACCTGTTCAGTATAGTCTCACATTTCTCATGTTTAAGTGCATTTTTAAACCAGTTAACTTAAAAGTGCTCTGATGACCTTTCAGTTATAAAGAAACAAAAATAGATATTGAGCTTACATAACCTGACTATCAATGTTGTGTTTCTTCTTCAGGTGAACGACCAAATTTGTTATTTTCCAAGTATTTGAACTCACATTAACACCTGTTGTACACGACGTGAGTTTTGTCTGTTGCGCCGTCCTATTGGAATCAAAGTATTTCCACAGTGTTGATTTAAATCCAACAGGAGTGAATGTCATTGTCCGTGTTTTCTGCCTCGTCGCAAACGCGCGCGGAAACGGTGACACAGACGTGCCTTGGGAATTTCAAAAATAAAAGCGTATTTTAAAGATGACGATACGAATCGATATTTTAGTTTTGCCGCGATACAACTGAATCGTTAATCATTTAATCGATATATCGATGTGAATCGATGTATCGTTACACCCCTATAGACAATTGCACTACCGTCTGCTCTTCGTGACAGCAGGCGATTAAAACAAAACATAGTAAAGTGGAATATTAACTGTAGAGAATGTGTAAAATTCTGCTTTAACACATATTTTGTGCGACAATATTCCATTTCCACTTCAGGTTATGGAGCGGTTGCTGGTGGCAGCTGGTAAACACAACTGTGTGTCTTATTCAGCGTCAGCTCTGAGATAAACACAAGTTGAGGAAACACGATCCAACGCACGCCCTTTTACCAAGAAACAAACAGTCCCCACATGATTCTTATTACTGCAGGCACCATAAACGTGTTCAAGTGTAAGTAATGAACGTCTGTACAACCAGCATGCTGTGTGTAGCGTAAGGGTGTGTGTGTGTGTGAGAGTTGGGGGAGCAGGAGGGTGATAATTGCAAACACCTGAAGCTTGTAAGCAGAGCTGTTCTCAGTGACAGTTTGCCTAACGCTTTACGACCGCTGCTCATGCTGTATCTGCGAGGATGAAAGCGTCAGGGCGCTCCTCACGTCAACGTCTGGGACCTGATACTGTTCAGAGACGTGTCTCTGCCGTAAAAATACTTTTTTATTACAGCTAAACTGTCAGGAGCTCCAGTGGAGACGGTAACATCCTCATCATCGTCTGCAGAGCTGCTGCAGAAACACCGCCTCCTGTCGGCGCCCTCGTTTCTGTGCATGCTTGAAAGCTGACCCCCCACCCCCCACTGATGTGGAGTGGAGGGCATAGCTCTAATGGCAGAGATGCCACTCCTGCTGCGTGGCAGAGCAGACAGACATGACAGAAATACCTCGGTCTGTGAGCCCGGCGCTTTCAACGCTTCCAGTTTCAAGTGCTGCGAGTTGGTGCTAAAGAAAAGAGGAGGGTCTCTTCTTACAGCTGCAGTGTCGGCCCGCTCAAAGGCTGAGGGGGGACAGAAACTCTGCTGCATAACCACCCCCCACCCCACGCAGACAGATTTGACTTGTGAACTGTCTCACAGCACACAAATTAGTTGTGCGCTTTGGTTTAGGGAACAAACACATTTTAAAGCGTTCGAATTGAGAAATCCAACAGAAAACTGTTCACAAACAGCAGTGGGTTTAGATCAAAGGCCAAATAAACAATACGCCCTTTACAAAAATAAAAAAAATTAAAAATTAAAAAGATCGTCTTCAGACTAGAAACTTAAAAGAACTTCAAATAGATTTCTGAATGTTTGCATTGATCACCAAACAGTCATCTACTGACAACTTTATTATTAATGTTTATTGTTCTCCAGGGTTTTCCCATGTTTTCTGCAAACTTTAGGTGCTATTTGAACCCTTTACATATAAAAATGTTCATTTCCTTTAGCAGCTATAACTTTAGTTTCTTACAGCTTTAATACTGTAGAAAACATTTCTAATAAATATATTATTTCATTATTATTCATAAAAATACACTGAGATCTCTTTAACACCTTTAAAAACATTATTCTCCTTGAAATACGTTTCTTCATACATCTAATGCTAATTTTAGCATTTAGCTAGATGTTAGCCTCTTTTAGCTTTAGGCAAGTATTTTGGTACATGTAGCTTCTATCTTCCATACTTCAGCTTTTAGCTTTTTGCTAGTTTTTTCATTCATTCATCCTTTATTTAGGAAGGTTAATAAAGTTTGAATGAATGAAAAAACTAGCAAAAGGCTAGCAAAAAGCTAAAAGCTGCAGTATGGAAGATAGAAGCTACATGTACCAAAAGACTTGCCTAAAGCTAAAAGAGGCTAACATCTAGCTAAAAGCTAAAATTAGCATTAGATGTATGAAGAAACATATTTCAAGGAGAACAATGTTTTTAAAGGTGTTTTTAAAGTTTGAAGGTTTTAAACCATTCTTTAGCTATATTTAGCTTCTAGCCAGTTCTTTCATATTTTATCTAGCACTTGGTTCTTTTAGCTTTTAGCTAGCCTTTTACTTATAGCTAACAGCTTACACTTTAAGGTTTTGATCTGCCCTTTAGCTATATTTAGCTTCTAACTAGTTATTTCATATTTTAACTAGCACTTTACTTTGAGCTTTAGTTAGTGTTTTATTATTTTTAACATTCCCTAGTCTTTTGCTACGCGTTCTGCTTCTTTAAGCTTCAACAATAGCTTCAACTTCTTCAGCAACTTTCAGTGAAGTCATTAAAGTGGATTTTGGTTCAATTGCAATTTCATCAACACACCTCTCTGAATTATTATTTTTAGTCCCACAACAGAAAAGTTCTGTCCATCAAAAGACGCAGCAGAGCAGCTTTTAAAGGAACAGAATCAGCTGCACCCTGTTCAAATGGTTCTGTTGTTGCAGAACTACTCCTAGAAGAAAACCTCCCACATCTGCAACAAACAAATCAAAAATCTCCTCTTTTCCTTTCAGCTGCAAATTACAGATTAAATTAATATCTGAGCCTGACTGTCCTGATGCATGTATGCAGGCATGAGCCTCATGATGCATGCATGCAGGCATGAGCCTCATGATGCATGCATGCAGGCATGAGCCTCATTGTCAGCTCGTATCTTGTTGCTCCGAGCCAAATGACTCCCGTCATCAAAGTCCAGCTTCCACAGGTCAGCTAGAATCTGCAAACCATCAAACTCACAGCTGATGGCTAAAGCTGGAGCCCCTGGACACCTCACGTCACACAAAGAAGCAACTTGACCTCGAAAAAAAGAGGGATAGCATCTTTCTTAAATCCAAAGGCATGATGGGAGGTGTGTGTGTAACCTGATGTGGATCACACACTGTTCTCCACCCCAGGAAATATCACAAGCCCTGTAATAAACACCACAAGCCAAACGTGGTCCTGACCTGGCACACAGACGCTCCGTCCACACACACACACACATGCAGGATCCATGCTGGACGTCCCAACAATGTGCAGCCTGTTGAGCCACATATAGTCACAGGACGGCCTCTAAACCAGTTTAGGAGACAAAGTCCTTCTTCACACAAAAAACCTAATTTACACCCAGAGCAACTTTTAACTCCACAAGGCCGGCAAGAGTTTTTAAAACAAACTTTCGTCTCCTACAAGCGACAATGTTTTGGTGCGTGTGTGTGTGTGGAGGCGTCAAATAGCAGAGACAGTACCTGGAGGGCAGGAGCACTCTGGGCCAACTTCTCTAGCTGTCCGCAGCTTCGGCTCCAGAGACACCATCTTCTGCGAGCAAATGTGTGAACAGGAGAAACATAAATCCAGATGTTTTACCGTTAATTCAAAGAATATGAACATGGTCAGTTACTTTTAATATGCAAAACAGGGTCTGGTGAGTCTCACATGGATTGGAGCATACACGAAAATCACCTGCTGCCTTTCGTGCCAGACTTTTACACTCAGATTATCTTGTGCATTTTTGAGTAAACCTTGAAAACAACATATTATGCACTCCCATGCAATACCTTGTGTGATCTATGACTCTTAAGCTCTTATTCACGGAGATTCATCTAAGCTGCTGCAGCTATCTTGATCGGGTTGAGTCCAAAAGTTATTCAGCTGTAGATGCACATCCATTATTTACTTTGGGAGAGTTTTGATAAAATGTATCCAACGGTTTATCAGATATTTTGCTAACAGACAAAGTTGACTCCAAAGAGCAAAAAAAAATAAATAAATAAATAAAATGCACCACAGTGTGTTGCACTCAAAACATGTGTTGGGGGTAAGACTCAGCTACGACCACACCATGTTTTAGCTGAACATACGTAAAACTGGTTACGTTAAAGCCATTTATGTGTTTTATAAAGTCAGTTAGCTGTTGCAACCATCTTAAATTGTGTTGATTCCAAAAGTTAATCAGCTTTAGATGTACACCTATTGATCTCTTCCTAACAGTTTCATCAAAATCCATCCATTGGTTTATTAGATATTTTGCTAACAGACAGACTGAATTCACTGCAATGGTTGTTGCCAAAGTTTTAAACACAGATTTCGCGCTATCAGTTGGAGCTCAGAGTATAAAGTGTGGGTCAGACACAGCTACTATCACACCCAACCTTAGCTCGATATCTGTAAAACTGGTTAAGCAGTAACTATTTTGGTGTTTGTCAACATTGTCTTGATTTGGCGGACGCCTTTGATCAGGTTTACTCCAAAATTTAAACACTTGTAAAAGTCTATCCAGTGATTGATTTCTGAAAACGTCATTAAGATCCGTTCGGTGGTTCGGGAGATATTTTGCTAACAGACAAATGAGAAGCACGCGCAGAAAATGCACAAAAAATAGATAGTGTCCAACATTTTCTTCAATCCACATCAAGCGGGGCGGTGATGCTTTACCTCCTCCACCAGCTTCCCTATCGGGGTGCTCAGCTCCGGAACGAGGGTCCCGTCCTGGTTGTGGAGAGACGTGCGCGCGGGCTGGAGGACGGCGCTGATCTCCGCCTGCAGCCGCTGCTCCATCTCGGAGGTCCTGAAGCTCAGCAGGAGGCAGAAGGTGATGGAGCTGAGGGACAGGAGCAGGCACAGGGCCGGCACCCATCGCTGGACCCCCGCGGCCCGCGCGCACTCACACGCGGGTTTGGAGCCGCTGGATGTGTCCATGGCGCCGCGGCGAACTCGATGCAAAGTCTGGAGCGCTGATCCGCGCAGCACCAGCCAGTGATTAGTGTCGGATGAGCACGCGCAGAGTTCACAACGCGGGAGTAAAGTTAACCCGAGAGCTCGGAGCTTCCTGGCAGGATGCGGCTGCAAACAGATCAGATGTTCTCCTTTCTAAAATTTGCGCGTGGAAGCGCTCTGCACGCGCCCGCCCTGCCGGACCACGTGGGAGGCTGCAGGGGTGACAGCCTGAGCTGGACCACTTCTGGAGACAAGCTGCTCCTCCTGAGCAAAGACTGAAGGAGCTGATTTCAGTTTTCAGACGCGGTTCTGAAATGCGGGTGTGCACTCAACGTAAACAAAACCGTTTGGTAACAGCGGCTGTTTAAAAACAGAAAAAGACTTTGGATTTAAATCTGATAAATACACGTGCAGGATTAATGTGACAGAATCTGACAAGAGTAGCTGGAAATATATGAATCAAGAATAAATTGAGTGCCTTCAAGACGGAGCTCAGTGTTCAAGCTTCATCTCAACACGTCGATTTCTGCATTCTTTAATCCAGTGGTTCCCAATTCTGGTCCTTGAGGAACACCACCCTGTTTTAGTTGTTTCCCTGCTTCGAATGAACGGGTGCTTAACAGGCTTTGGCAGAACTTCAGGAAGTAATACAATCAGAATCAGGTGCAGGAAGACTGCTATGGCGTTCCTCAAGGACCAGGGTTGGGAACTGGTGCTTTGTATTTCATTTAATTAACACAGGTAGTCTCACTGAGTCAAGAACTCATTTTCAAGAGACCTGTTTGAGAGCAGATGGTGGGGGGTTAAGGGCCTTGCTCAGGGGCCCAGAGTGGGGCAAATGAGGGCGTTTCACCTTTTCTACCCACATTTTGATGTTGACGGTCCAGGGACTTGAACCTGCAACTTTCCAATCACATGCCTATTTTCTCCAACCTCTGCGCCACCACTCCCAAAACGCTGTTAACAAACTGAGCGTCAAGACGCACGAGCACATTGAAACTTACAGATTCTGTTGTCACAGCCCGTAACCAACTTTTAATAATTAAAAGTTCACATGAAGTCAGTAAGTGGATCGTCTGGATTTCTTTGTGGCAGGTGCCTTTAAAGAAGACTGGAACAATGATGAAGATCCATCTTACTTTGTGGAGTATACACAATAAATCTTAGTAGCGCAGCCAGGCCTCGTTTACTTCTGGCGACACCTCTCGCACAAAGGGCTCGTGCTGCCATCGTGTGGACTCTTCAGTTACTGCATCCAGTAAAGAGAAACACCAACTCTTCCGCTGTCATCTTTATTGACACGTTGCAAAAAATTACATAAATCAAAAATGTAAATATCTGAACAAGTTCTATGTACAAGCTTCCTGCCTTAATTCTTTTAAATATACACATCCACTAAACAAAAAGAACATGAAGACTGTGTTCGTGTTACATTACCCACACCTTTATCACCAAGCAGAGCGAGGAAAAACAAAATGGGAAATTTACCAATTCATTAATTTAAAAATTTCTATGAATGTTGCCATGTTACAATTTCAATAATGAAAAAAGAAAAGAAAAAAAACTAGACAAACTTGAGCTGCATTCACGACATTAAGACGTCTGAAGTGAGTGGGACGAGGCAGGACAGTGACTGATACAGTCAGAGTTCTTCTCTCCTGGACGGTCAGGAGACGCAGGCTGATGGACCTGTGAGTGACAGGAAGGGCTCGGCCAAAAGGTCAAAGTGCACAAGTCCAGCCTCATTTACTGCTGCTGCTACTGCTTCTGCTGCTGCTTCTGGTGCTGCTGCCTCTGCTGGTGCTCTTCCTGCTGCTGGTCTTGTAGTAGCAGGAGAAGAAGGGATGTCTGAGGGCCTGCTCCAAACTGAGGCGCTTTGTCGGGTCGTACTCCATCATCTTCTCGATCAGGTCGAAGAGCTGACTGTGCTCTTCACGTTTGGAGGAAATGTAATGCTGGTGAGGGAATGGAAGGTTGACGTCAGTAAATGTGTTGACCTGAGCATCGCATCTTCAGGATTTTAATTTTCAAAACAGCCGTTTTCGTACCTTGAGGGGTTTGCAGTGTTTCTTGACGTATCTCCCCGATGAGCTGTGAACATCCCAGTCCAGCTTGTTGCGATGAACATATCGCTTTTTTCTACAAAACACAAGGATCAGCAACAGTCACTACATTTAAGATTTCTTTGATGCAAAAACACCAAGAAATGTTTTAACTTCCACATGAAACAAGCACGGTTTGAAAATACTGTAAATGAAAAGTATCTCAGACAGATATCAGGTTTACCCAGAAGGTCATTAAACTAGAACTTGTTTCATTCTGCCTTGTGGGCGTTATTCTGTAATCAAGAACAAATACCAGCCAATTAAAAGCAAGTCAACCACTAATAGAATTACTGAGCCAACACTGGGCCAAAGAAAATTAGGACCTCAGTGATTTTTGGTAAAAATACAAATAAGTTGGAAGTGTGACAACATTACTGCACTAAATATAACTGACGTTACTGCAAACTCAGGGCAAGCTCGTTATTAAAATGCAACCTAAACAAAGGGAAGTGCTCCACTCTACTACATTTAGGAGTTTAATATAAAGACTAGTTTGATAACTATAGGATCAGCTTAGAGATTTGCAAATATACTTTTGCTTTTAATGAGAAATATGAGCACACAGCTTTGCTACAATATTCAGAAAACATCTTGGACGTTTGCCTTACTTGGTTTTCTCCAGCAGGTTAGTAGGAATGGGGCCCAGAACTCTCTCCATCATTGCAAGGTGCTCTTTACTGTCATGAGTCTGAATGGGAGAACAGATAAAAATGGTTAAAAAAATGAAGCAATTAGTGAGGGGTTGGGAAAAACAAATAAATACAATCACTCCATGCTGCCAATTACCTGGAAGAGGGTTGTTCCGAGGTAATACTCGAGGAGTATACAAGCAATACTCCAGACGTCACAGGAATGGTCCCAGCCCAAATCTAGAATATACCACCTACATTAATCTCATGTTGTGTAAACTCCTGGAGCTGAACTGGAGAAGTCACTTACCTAAAATGACTTCAGGAGCACGGTAATGACGTGTTGACACCACAGACGTGTGGTGTTCGTGATCAAAGGTGGCGTTACCAAAGTCAACTATTTTCACATTGGGCTTCCTCAGTGTTCGCACATCTCTCCTCTGAAAGAAAATCGAAACACACATCAGCTTCAAACTGTTGTCAAAACCTGTTATCTTGGCCACATCAGTATTAACATTTTAAATAAATTACCTTTTCATGGTTATATTCCATTTCATAATCTGAATCTATTAGGAGAATATTTTCAGGCTTCAAGTCTGTGTGAGTCAGTTTGTTGTTGTGCAGAACTGAAAGAGACAAACATTTACATGCACCATGGATTTTTTTTTTTTTTTTTTTTTTTAAACATATATTTTTGTACAAAGTGTGACATAATTACTCACATTTCACAGCTTTAATGATCTGGTAAGCCATGTGCCTGATTTGATCCACAGGGAAAGGTTGGAAGTTGTTCTCCTTCAGGAAGTCATACGTGCTGAGGCCGAGCAGCTCAAAGGCGATACAGATATGACCGTGGTAGTCAAACCAGTCCAGCATGTGCACACAAGCACTGGAAAATGAAAGACATTTAGTTAAACAGTTCATCTAATAAAAGAAACCTTTTGTATTATGATATGGGCCCACTTACTATTTTCGTTCAGTGTTGAGGGAGTTCAAGTGTTTAAGCACGTCGACCTCAGACAAAGCTGCTTCTCTGTAGCGGTCAATGTTTTTAATAATCTTCAGAGCCACTCGAGCTCCGTTACTAAAAGACAAAGTTTTTAAGATTACATTTGGTTAAAACTTTAAAAGCAGTTAACAGAAAATGAAAGCTAGATTTAAAGTCATATTTACAATTAGAACTTACTTTGTGTGATCAATGCACTCAACGACTTTCCCAAAGGCACCCTCTCCTAGAGTACACACAATCTCATCTACAGGGAATAGAGAAATGAAATTAGACTCCTTGGACTGACAAGTAAAACACTGGCCTTTAGCTGGTTTACTGCATCAGGTTATATCTGTATGGCTAGAAATACTAAAAAAATCTTTATGAATATTGGCCTATAATTAACTTTATAGTATGTTTAACTGACAAGCAATAGCTGACCAAAACATAAATAAAATGTTAAAATATAAAGAAAATAATCTACTGGCCAAAATGTAGCAGTCACTAAATTAATGATTGGAAATAACCAGACGAGAGTGAGAGAGACAAAGTGTGAACAACAGTAGAAAAAAAAGGTATATATTCTATACATCTTGCTCTCAGCATGTCTCCACTGTGATAGATGAGGTGACCCTCGGCATCATCCTCAACACTCCGGGATCTTTTCCTGCTCCTGCGACGATGGCTTGTCCTCTGCACCGGAACCGCCGCAATCCGCCATCACATCAACAACCCATCAGACAGCACCAGGCCACCACAATGCGACATCGCCATTCATTCAACCCGGCCAAGGGGGAGGTGAAGGGGTGGACAGATTCAGCCCGTTCAGTAACACCACCAGGAGAATGGACGGAGCAGCAAACGCAAATTCAGCCCCCGTCAGAGAAATTGGACAGCAGCCACCACATGGTGTGTGTTACAGAAGAAAAACATGGCAACAAGATTTACAGATGAGAGATTTTCTCATAGTAGTACAGAAAAACAAAACTTCACTAATTACACTTTTCATAACTTCTTTTCCAATATTTCTGTATAACATCATGTCTCATGACTAACCACTTGAACTCTGTCACAATAACTGGGCCCACTTTTCTTTCATATTCTAAACACCAACAAAATCTTATCACATGTGGCAATCATGCTCAGTTAAGAGTATGGTACAGAGATAAAGACAAAGAAACTGGTACTTAGCATTGGCTAAACACCAGTGATAATGACTCATTCAATCAGTGATAAAGACAAAAAGATGGTTTCCATACCGAGGAGGACCTGTGGCGTGAAGGACTTCGTCTGTGCCTTCTGTCTCTATGCCTGTGACTGCTTCGTTTGCTGTGCCCACTACGCCCTGATGACTTGCTGTAGTGGTGCCAGTCACGGTCTTTCTCCTTGTAGGCGTCTTCACGACTCTCATTATCGCAGGCCACATCAAAACTGTGTTCACGTGTGTACCGCTCATGAGAATCCAGCCTCTGGTTTAAGCTGCGGGCCTCCAGGTATTGCCTGCAAATAAACAAATTATGACAAACATACAAACAAAAATGAGCTCTTAAAATGATATCAGTTCAAGTAGAGCCTAAGTTCTTGAGTGATCAAGCACCAACATGAAGACTGAGAAGGTGGTGCTAAAAGTGAGCCTTTTGCCTGACACTCTATCCCTGAACCTTTTATGACATTTGATATTGGCAGCATGCTGATCAGATAGCCTGCATTTTCAATAGGTGGCTGCAGCACAGGAGACAAATTATTAACCTGATTATCACTAAAAAATATATTATTGTTAATGGTAATCTTGATAGAACATACAACTCCACACGTGGAAAATTTATTAAAATATACAACTATCTAGCCTGGACCTAAAAAGCAATCATCTTGTCAGAGAGCCACATTGGCAGGTGAAAGTTGATGGGGTGTAATTTAAACTGCTATTCATCGTGAAACCCCAGAAGTAAACATGTGTGATCCTGCTTTAAAACTACTCATTTAGCATTGGTATTGCTCAAATTTACACATGCCAAACATTAGCTTACTACAAATATCTGCAGTTACTTTTCTTTAAAATTACAGCAAGTTCTCAGTGCAACTGTCTCAAAGAACTTGGAAGCAAACTCCAGCCCAGTCTGTCACGTTAGCACCCAAAAAAGACTAAGAAACGTCTTGTGCCTTAGCACCTAGTTGGTATCAGTTGTCTGCCAATAAGAAGTCTGCCTCTCTACAGAACTAAAATTAGAGTAGATCTGAAAACACCTAATGTAACCTCTTGGACCAAAATATGTGTCCTCAAAAAGCCATCACTGCAACACACAAGCAGCAGAAAGATTTACTTGGTAGCTTTGCTTTTTTGGGAAAAACATTTGAAAGTGTTAACTTAATTTAAATGTGCTGCAGATGGTAATAAAGCGTGCATGTTTTAATAAATGTCTACTGTACAAAACAGACAATATCCCAACCTGTTCTAAAAAAGAAAAAAAGAGCCACACAAATAACTTTTGAATAATTTCATCAACAATTAACTTAAAATGTACTCACCTCTTAATACTAGTAGGTTTGCTTAAGTCTTATTATGTATGTATTTATAACCCAGTATATTATATAAACAAAAACTGCTGCGGGCAAGGTATGGATAGCTATTATACACCGCTGGATATTAAGTAGTCTAACAGAAAATCATGTGAACTCCCATAGGAACTGCAGTCATCAAGATGACTGCAGTTCAAGTTCTCCAGCAACGTGTTTAAAACTTTTAAGCACTGCAACAAAAGGAAAAAAATATTTTAAATCATATTCATCTTTAAGTTTTTAAATTATTACTTTAAATTAAATCTGTGCTGCAATGTTTTGTCTACAATGCTGGTCAACCAGTAGAAAAACAAGACGTATTCTTCATATGAATTACAATACTGCCACCAGGTGTCCATATTGAATAAAATGTATCAATTTACATAAGGCCTGCAGTTACATTGCACTCCACTTTATGAAACGAGCAAACTGACAAATACAATTTGCATTTACAAGAAAAACAGTCATTTACTGCTACAAAGCCTGTATAGTTTACTTGTATTACATACTTGGGCCCCACAGACAACTTATATAAACAATTAACATTGTAGTTATACTGCTTGGCAACAGATTTTCACTTATTTCTAAGTTCCAATACACAGTTAAAAGCTAAAACTCCAGACTGACAACCTCGCTTGATGTATGATTCAACTCACTGTACCAATGAATCCTCCCAACAGGCACTATGCCTTGTAAACACTACAAAATATTTACCCGCTATCAGCCTTGTGATAATGGGGAGCTTTTCTGGATCCGTTTTCTCTTTCGCTGCTGTACGAATCTCGTTTTCTGCGTTTACGACACTCCATTCTTTCCTCCCAGATGCACTCATCCAGCCAGACACCTGGAGAGCGCATTCGCTTTAAGTTCCGCATCTGGATGACACACGAGAGGAGGGGGGAGGGGGTTATTACACACTTCAATGATCACAACTGTCAGTTATGAACCAGACTGGTACGCCTGTTTCCATTACTTTGCCAGGATCTTTGCTCTCGGGATTTAATTTAACACTGTACTACTAAATAATATTTTTTACAACTAAAATGAATACAGAAAGTACATATTGAATGCAAAATAAAACGAACTTCCTACATCAAATTATTGTCGTATTTATTGTACTGGTCTGACATTTCACGGACAGTGAAACTTGCAATGTCAACGAAAAGCAACCGACATTTTTACGACCAGGCCGCAGTTGAAGCCTTTCAGCTCGGTCATATTCGGTCCGCAATTAAAGGTTTTTTTTTTTTATATATATACTAGCACTATAAAACAGTATCAACGTAATATTAAACATATTAATGTTCTTGTTGACAATCGACTTCCTAGTTGTGAAGAGAATGAACAGATGCCAGTTTGTTTGATTGCGGAGGATCTAGAGAAAATTGCGGCCTAAGGCCCACTGGGGATTTTCAATTACGTAAGCAAACCCGTAACATAAAAAAAGCGATTTTTTAAAATTGTATTCAAAAATTTTTTGTTGCAACTGACCGCGCTGTACAAAACAGCATTGTATTTCGACAAATTTAGAAGAATTACGCTTTCTCCGATAGTAAGTGCAAACAATAGGTTATGGCAGGGTGGGTGAGGCGAGACGGAGACATCGAATTCACGTAAATGAAAATGGACAAAACGGCAATTTAATCAAATAAATAACCCCACCATGACTTACCGGCTTAAAATATGTTAGCGTAATTAACAACTCTGAGTTAAAAATGGGTAAATGCAGACGGGCTGAAGACTGAGAATAAAGAAGCTGGGAAATTGCCTCCGACTCCTCGTTCTGAAAGATGGCGACTACACGCAGAACCTCACAGAACTTTCTGTACTAATTTTCTTGATGCGTCATACAATAACCACGCCTACTGCGGTGTACCATGGGATTTGGTGTCTTTGTGCTATGTGAAGTTCTCGTAATTCAACAACTAACTATGCTTAATTTTAAGAGCAACAGGACATTTCAAGCATTTTTTTAAATTTTATATAATAGTCAGAAAAAATGTTTATGCTTACAATTATGGTTTCGATTGTCTTGGTTTTTAATTCAGATACTTTAAAAATATACTTTAAAAATTCAGATACTTTTTTAGATCCGGAATGATGCGCATGCTCAGGTGACCGTAGGAGGCGCAGTTGCATTTTTACATTACCTGATTAACACTATACAGTACAGTAATATTCTGTGACCGTCTATATTTCCATAATAGTCGTGATTTTAGCGGGCAAATGTTAATTTTTATTCTTTGAAGGAAGGGCTGACTTTGTCCTTCCTCCAGAAAATAAAAAGTAAAATCTGATCACAAATATCATGACTGTTATGGAAATATGGATGCGCAGAGTATGGTGTGACCTGTTCTTTAACATCTAATCATATGTTGTCGTTTGTGTATACTCAAGACAATCAGTGACTATATGGCCTCTTTCTTCATCGAATAATATTAGAAAATGTTCTTATGTTTGATGTTTCATCGTTGCGTTCACTTTTATAACGGTTTGCGTGGATCCACACTTGCCAAAAAAATAAAAAAATGCGCTAATCTCCAATATTTATTTATGTTTCAGCTGTGCTCTGCAGTCACTCCGACACCAGGCAACATTGCAAAGACAAATGGCCAGTCTTTCCTAAAGTGAAAGAAAACCATTTTAAAATAATAAATAAGCCATGTTTCTGCACAGAAGATTTAAATTTGAGGTTGATTTGTGTGCCTTTTGTAAATCTGAAGGTGAATCCCTTGAACATTTGTTTTTTTCATGTCAATACTCTCAAAGTTTTTG
>JARVGV010001030.1:20956550-20966943 GCA_031762435.1 Hypsolebias longignatus | reverse complement strand
TGTGGCAACACAACTAATCTTGTCAAACACCTCCGGACAAACCACAGCTTTGATTTGAAATGCACTGCTTTTTTAAGCCGTATTAGGGGGAAATATCGGTATCGATACTGCCGATACTAGATAACAGTTTACCCGGTATCGTATCGATACCAAAAACCCTGGTATCGAACAACACCAGTGGGTGGCGCCCAATTTGACGCATGCGCATGACTGACAGCGCGAAGAAACGAGTGGAATTGTGGGTAAATTAAATGTCTGCGACCTGTATTTGCACTTGCCGTGCAAAGCCAGGAACCCGTTTATGGTTTAACCCCATGCAATTCAGAATCACCGTTTTGTCGCCACTTTCTCTCTGAAGATGTCTGAGAACACGGAGCAGGTGAGCGGCCCTCACAGCACCACCTCGCAGGCGATGATTTACGAAATGTTGACAAAGAATTTTGACAAGTTGCCCAACGACGATAAGAACATCTTCAAGTACGGATCGATGTACCTGGGGGGGAACGCTGGGTTGGCGGGGCTGGTAGCTAACAGCTTGTTCCGGAGGGTTCTGAACGTCACGAAGGCCCGCATCACCTCCAACCTGCCGATGGCCGTGCTGCCCTTTCTAGGCACATCCGTTCTGTTCGACGCAATGATCTCCACTCCCCTTGTGTCCGGGAACCTGGACTGTTCCTTATGCGCAACGACTCGGGGTGCACTCATCGGGCTGCTCGTTGGGGGACTGTACCCCATCGTCTTGGCTTTACCCGTCAACCTCGCGCTCGCGGCCCGGTACAGCTCGGCTCCCCTGCCTGAGAATGTGGGCAACTTGCCGCGCTTCTGCAGGGACATCTCCAGACCTGTGTTGAAGAAAATGGGGGCAGCTCTCTTACTCCAGGTCTTCTTTGGCGCTTACCTGGGCAACAGGCAATTTCAAGCTTACACCAATCTAGCCCAGATAACTTTCGGCAAGGAGGAAGTGTTGCCCAAGTAAACTGAACTGGAATCAAACAAGTTTTAAAATGGATGTAAATCTGATTTACTCGAGATTTATTTTTTTATTTGTTCTACAAATAAAATGAAATCTCAGCTTTTGCAGGTTGCCTTATTAACATAAAACTATGAAGCAGCAGATGACGTAATTAAATACAGTGTTTTGCCAGATGTAAGTATGTGCCAAAAAGTTATATAAACAACTTAAAAAAGATTATTCACAATCACATCCTCTTAAGTGGGAATTTCTAGAAATTCACCTGTTGGAATTAGCTTTCTGAATGGTCTGAAGTCTAAAATCTTTTAATTTTGTCCAACAGTGTGGATTTTTGCCATTTTAAAAGTGTCAGTTCATGCTAACAATTTTATTTTATTTTTTCCCCAAACTCTTTAGTTTTGCATTCCACAGTTATTCTGGCAGGAATCCTGCACTGGAAGTGCTACAGGTAGCTGCTACTACTTGTGCTTGCAGTTAACCACAATATCAAATTTGGTGTACAGAATTGTAAAATTAAAGGGAGTATGGTTTTAAAATAAGCCACTTGAGACTGGAGTAGGTCACTGGTTTTGCCCCTGCTCAGACTAGCCATTAGCTCATTAACTGGATCAGAGTGAAACCTCATTTCTCCAATCGGAAGATTTTCAAAGAGCCATCAGCAGCTAAGCTATTAATTATTGCTTGCCTTTCATGATGCCATGTGATAATTTTGTATAATCGCCTGCGTGTGCAATCATTTTGTGGAAAAATATCTCAAGTCACTGGATGGACAGCAGTGAAACGCAGACAATAATTGTTGAGGGTACATCTATATTCCCTCATTTTTGGAATCAGCCCTGTTCAAGATGGCTGCCACAGCAACGTGTAGCAAACAATAAAACAGCTTTAACTCAAGTCAGTTTTTACAGAGAATGAAGTACTATTTGATGTGGTAGTTGCTGAAAGTCATACAAACAACACACTCCAAGCAGGTTACACAAAACCCTAAAAACCACAAGTGCCTTCATTATTGATAACAGAACCCCACTTGAAAATATCTGAACTATCTCTTTAAAAATACTCCCATGCTAACCCCACCCCAAACACATTTCTTTGAAGGTCATATTTTACTGCAGTGGCAGTTTATGGAGTTGCACGTCATAATATTTTCAAGGCACTTATTTCCTGTTTGTCATCTCAGCACTGCACGTAACACAATGAATGCACTAGTTGAAGCAAATATTTAATTTTATGGAATTAGTTATTTTCTCTTAATATGACAATTCAAAAATAATGTATTAATCCCAAAGGGAATTTAAGTTTTGTAGCTCATCGTCCTGGTTTTATTCAAGAGTTAAAGCTGTGGGCAGGAAGGATCTCCTGCAGCAAATCTGAAGAATCTGGCTACAGATACCAATCGGTTCACCTGGATCAGGCTGCCTGTCAGATCCGGTGGGCCTCTTGGTCCTCCTGGGCATCAGGACTGCCCATATGCTGAGCAGAACTCCTCCCTGAGCGATGGTCACACCTCCCAGCAGCCTGCTGAGCTCCTCATCACCATGGACAGCGCTGAATGTGCCCGGGGATGATCCCGGTCCTCACGACACGAGCCAAGTTTCCCACCAGCTCCAAGATCTCAGCGGTCATGTACTCCAGCACCGCCGTCAGGTTGGCAGGAATTCATCCACTGCACCTCCTTTTCAGCTCATTTGGAATTTGGGGCTGTAGTTTAGGTATTTGAGCTTTTGAGATGTTAATCTGCTGTTGTTAAAAAAAAAGTTTGTTGCCTTGTTGCAGAAATGTGGAATAAATTAAAAGCTAAAACAATAAATGCACAAGTTTGTATTAAAATAGCAATTATGTCTTTAAAAAGCCAAATTAATTTTATTTATATATACACATTATATATGCATTATATTTATTATAGCAGAATTATTGCCTAGTTTTGTTTTATTGCAAATTAAATTTAATAACTGAATACTTTGTAAGCAATGGAAAAAGAAGCAATGTTAACAGGTTATATTTTTGTAAAAAAAAACAAAAGAAAATATAAAGATTAATTACTGCTCTGCATACTTAATAGTTTTAAACATATTTTTAGATTGACCACTTAACAAGTTTATCCTTATTTATCTGAAATAAATAAATTACAGAAACTGTCAATTCCAGAGGAGCTTCTTAGTTACAGCACTTGAAAGTCTTTAAAGCAATTATAGAAACAGATTAATTTAGAACATTAAAATAAGAAATAATCAAAACAGAAGGAACAACAGGAAGCAAGAGAAGATGGTTAAGTTTTATTAAAGGTTGTTTCAGGAACCACAAACCCCGCAGTGATGCCAAAGGTGTTTCTTTCTGACCCAAACACCAAAAAACGAAACCACTCGTCTTTAAGCTGCACATAGTTTTGTACGTTACACAAAGTAATAATAATGGATTTGGCAGTCTGATAAGTAAAAAGAGCCAAACGGATGCTATGCAGGCGATTGTCGTTGAGAAAACATATTTTTCAGCACAGTCGATGTTCGATTCCAACACATTTTCACCATGAATTGCAGCTTTGACATCACATTTCTGGGTTATTTTCTATAACTTATCCAGGAACAAGTTAACAGTGAAAGCAAGTTTATAAAAGAGGAGAGATCGGGTGGGAGGGTTAAAGTCTCTTTTACAGAGAGGGAGAGGTGCTTCGTAAAAGACAAAACACCGACATCAATCAAATGCGTTTAATTACATAATCATAATGACATTGCTCCCACTCCACTCCAGGTGTTAATACCACAAAAACAACAAGTTTCAAGTCAAAGAAACATGAGCTGTCAGAAGTTTCTCTTCAAATCTAAAGTTTCCTTCCACGAAAAAAGCATCACTTCACTCACTGCAAGGTTGGATAGTTTTTAAAATTCACTAATGCCCCTTTTAGAAAAACCACCGTTGGACTTCATGTTTCTGTAAAGGAAAGCTACGATAAAAACTTTACATCTGTCTGCACAGAGATCTCCATAAATATATCAGGACAACTGAACATCAGTCACAAGAAACTTCCTGCAGAGCAGAAAGACGACGGAAGGGGGAGTCATAATGTCACCTGTACACGATCTACACCTGGCCTATCTTCTGTCGCCATGACGACATTACAGTAGTTTTATTACATTAATGGCACAATACATAAAAAAGGGTAAACACTTGTTAAAAATTCATAATACCAGTTCTTTTTCCCTAAAATGAAATAAATAAAAAAGGATGAGACATGTTCGTGCATTACAAAGTACAAGACATACACAAATGCATGGACATCTGCTTCACACACACACACACACTTACAGAGATGATCCAATCCTTCAGTTGACCTGTACAATGTGGGCTAACCAGCGCCCTGCGTGTCGTTTATTGTTCCCTTACAGTCCCTTCAAGCTAAATACTTAATCAAGGCTCTGGATGAAAGCAGAAAAGATCATAAGAGGAGAAAAATCACGAGACGGCTTCAAGGAGTCGATACAATGAAGTGGTCTTCCCTGTAGCTAATGGAATTTTTGCATCGTAAAGCCCGGCCCGGGTTCAAACCTGGTTGCATTTAGCGTTACGACCCACTTCTAGCCCCGTTCCTGAAACCAACTAGAGAACTGGGGTTCTGTTTGGGTCAGGCTGTTGGGACCAATGTGACATCAGCATACTTTTGGCCACTGATTGGTTCACTGGCCTGGAGGCAGGGTTTAATGTGAGCTAGATCCTGTCAGAACAGGATCCGGGAACTCTCTTATTTTGACAGGGTGCGTTCTGGTAATTGTTTCCTTGAATCTAGTAACTCTTTGGCTTACTAATAATAAAGTTATAATCAAATATGACTGCCTTGAACGAATAAAACTTTTTTTTGGATATGCAAACTGAAAAAAAAATTATATAAACATTAATTTTAAACACAATAGCCACTTACGACTTCTTAATACCAGATACGAGCTGCCCCTTCAAGTAACATTTCCACATCTACCCTTAAAAAAATATTTGCCCTGAAAGCAACAGCCATGGATGGGTGGTTAGAGAAGTCGTCCATCAATGCAAGAGTTGGGGATTTGATTCCACCAGCAGTCACATGCCGAAGTGTCCTTGTGCAAGACACTGAACCCCTCATTGCCTCTGATGCGTGTCCCATCATGTATGAATGCGATAAAGCGCTTATTGGTTGTTGTATAGATAGAGTGCTGTATGAATGGATAAATGAGTGCACATGTGTTGTAAAGCGCTTTGAGTATCTTGATAAAATAGAAAGGTGCAGTATAAGTACAGTCCATTTACCATAAAAGAGTGGTGTGGGTGAGTGCGGAGTTAACCAGGCAGTCAGGAGCCCACAAGCAGCTGCCATGAATAGACGGAGGAGGCACCTGGAGGTTTCACATGTGGAGTCGGACAACAATGAGCAGGAGTGAATGCAGCGGAGAAGAGTCGGCTTTGAACAGTCAAGTAAGGGGGGGATGCTTGACAGAAGTAGAGTGTTTAAAATGTAGGTAAACGTAGATTTTAACAACCTGTTAAAATACATCAAAATGCAGGAACTCACATCTATTTACTGTATTTTTAAATTTCTGGGGGAGCCCCTCCCCAAACCCTGCCCCCCAGCTGGCCCGCCCACTATTTGCATTCCGGCATCTATCAGCTTACAAATTAAGCCCTGCCCAGAGGGGTCACGTCACAGACAAGTCATGCTCTAGAAACTGCTCATTCCCTTCACTCCTGCGTTACTGTTGGTTTGTGAGAGAGCTCTGATTTTATTTAATTTTTTGCTTTATGTATGGATTCCCAAAAAGTCTCAGCCCCCTGGACGAACAATGAGGTGAATGTACTGTATTCTCCTGTTTTTGTTGCAGATAATGTGGATTGATGCTATTATCTCTGCTCACATCAAGGCAGCACTCTGCTGAAAGCAAACACAACCATGGCTGGGGGTAGACTGTGGCCATGACGTGCCAGGCCAGGCCAGTCCAGGCCTTACGATGCAAAAATGCCATACAATAGTAAACATATTCACAGAGTAAACATACGGAAAGGAATGGAGCAGCTCCATCCCTCTCCAACAAACTGTAGCTAAAAGATCCTGCCAAGGATTTATTTTTTTGTTGTTCCAGTTTTTGGATTTTTTTCCCCCCCACACTCAAGTTGATGAGGTTTCTTTCTTCTTTTTCTTTACTCAAGCTGCTTATTAAAAAAAACAACAACACCTAAGTACCAGCTTTAGGTTCATTCACAGTCCAGTTCAGTGCAAAGAGAATCGCTCCAGTGGTGCGGATAGGGTTAGAGTTATCATCGACTCATGTCTTGGCCAGGACGTTGGACCTGATGGGAGACGAGAGGTGGAAAAGTTGTCATTTTGAATACAAAAACTTTATTTAGCGCCTTGCAGCGGAAAAAGTACAATGACCTAATGCAATAATGTAATTCTGTGTAAGCTTGTCTGTTAGCAAAATAGCTCATGACCCGTGAAATATATTTTAATGAAACTCTTAGAATTTAACCACTGAATTTACATCTACAACTGATTAATAATCAAACTGATTCAAGATGGTCGCCACAGCTCATCAACTTCAACAATCACATAAATGGCTACAGCTCAGTCGTTTTCACAGATATTGAGTTAAAACTTGGTGGCATCTAAGCTGAGAGTCTTCCCAACATATTCATGTGAGTTCTTTGTTCAAAGCTTTTTCTCATGCAAGCTGGTGGGTGATATACATTCCTTCACAAAATGCTACTTTCGTTTTAAGTTCTCACCTGAGTGCTTTCCATCGGTCCTTCTCTACCTGGTTTTCTGGACTCTCACTTTCATAGGATGCAAGATAGAGTCCTGAGGGATGTTGAGAGGGGAATATTTAGTAAATTAGCTACATTGACCAAGAAAATCCATTTTACCAAACATAATAGAAGATTCTCCTCAAAACATTGCACAAGTGGCTCTGTAAACCTAAAGCACAGATCATGTGTTAAATGTTAATATTAGTATTTTTTTTTTATTTTTATTAGGGCACTGTTTACATGAGAATGACCTCTAGAAATATTAGTGTTTTTTCTTTGTTTATTGTGGCAAACAAACAAGCAAAAGTCATGTTTACATGGATCTACTTTGGTTTCTATGCCAGGCAGGGTTGCCAAATAAGAAACACTGAGTTATTTTATTGTCACTTTAAAATGACTGTATTGCGACTCAAACTGTTACTTTGTATGTGGTGAGTGAAGGTGTGCTTTCTCAGAGGAAGGAGGTTGTAAGAGGTGTGCGCTGTGATTGGTGAACATGTACACAGAAAAGGGGGCAAAAACATATTACTGTTTATCTGGCAACCCTGACACCAGACTCTCAACAAACAGCATGCATCGTGCATGCAGGGTCTACACTCTCACAGTTACAGCCAAACTGGTGACTACATGAATTACACTACTTTGGACCTAGGATGTTGTTGGTTTGCTCTTACATGCTGAAGGGTGAGCAGCACAAACAGCACTCTGCTCTCTGCCATTTACTGTCACTGTTAGTGCAGACAAACTTAGGACTGCTGCCGCCTGTAATGCGCGCGTGCAATTTCACATCTGCGGAGTATTTCACACAGCTGCAGAAAACCTAAAATCTAAAACCTGGATTCAGAAATCTTCAGTTTTAGGACTAACGAGGTTTTTGTGTACACAAATAGTCAAACCGTGGCAGAAACGCTCCAGTTTCACTCCAAAAAAAAAAAAAAAAAAACACGTAAACGAGGCCTACTCATCTTGTGCTCCTGCATCAACGTGAGGCACGAGAGCTACACAGCTGCAGAAAGAAAAGCTCTGCAGAGAGTGGTGAAGGCTGCACAGAAGACTGTTGGAGTCAGCCTCCCCACCATCACAAACAACTACACCTCCAGATGCAGGAAGAGAGACACCTGCATCATGAAGGACTCCGCTCACCCAGCACACACTTTTTGCTCCGCTCCCTTCAGGCAGGAGTTTACGGAGCATTAAGTGCAGAACCACTAGACTGAGGAACAGCTTCTCCCCTGAAGATGTTAGACTCGTGAATCTCTAATTAGGATTATCACTGTAACGCCACTTTAATTGGAGATTTGACACTTTATCATTGCTGCTGATTTCTTACCCATAAAATGCTGTATTCACCCATCTGCTCACTACAGACTCAGGTTATATTATTATTGTTTAGCGTATGTCTTAGATCCTTGTATACTGTTTCTTTATTTTTTATAGTTTATATTTTTTGCTATTTTTGGGTCTAACTGGGACCTCGAGTACACACTTCCGTTCTATTTCATGTACATCTGATGCGAATGACAATAAAGAACCTTGAACCTAAACACAAAGTCCACACAAGTTCATTAGGAATGCGAAAAGTAAATTACACACAACTAATGTTAATGTAATTTACGTGAAAGGAAACACTAACGGAAGTGCTTTTGGGTTACACTAGTTTTAGTTTCTATATATTTAAAATATAGTTAAAACATTAATTTTCCATGTATTGATCATTTCAAAATAAAAATACTCAGTACAGTTAACTTTTTTTTTTTTTACGGCAAAAGAGACGTTATCCTTCGTTACCATAATAATTATATTTAAATCATACGTTCTATGACAAGCTCTCACAACAGCCTTTGTCACTGACTAAATACACTGACATGAACTGAATCGACCAGAACTGAGAACAGTGTTGTTCACATTTATTTTACGTCCTCTTAATAAGGGTGAGAAACTTTTAGAAATTTACCACGGCAGCTGGGATTCTTCATGTCTTGAGTGAAAAATACTAAAGGCTAAAATTTCAGGCTAATTCACAAGAGTTTAAAAAAACGCCTTCAGTTTGGATCTAAGTGTTGTGGTGCGAGTCATTCCATCCACAGAGCCACCGCGCTCCACTGACTCACCGTCCTCGCTGAAGATGGGCGCCGTGTGGAGGTAGTGCAGGATGGCCTGATCCTGCTCAAAAGGACACTCCACCTGTTTCCAAGTCATGAACTCTCCGACTTGTCGCGCTAACTCCACAAATTTCTAAACAACAAGCCAAAGAAAACAAAAACAAGCAAACGTCCAGATTAAATGATCTCGGGTGTGTGTGAAGCCTGATAATCTAAGACTTGGAAGGTACCTCAAAGTTGACGTGGCCGTTGGGCAGGCGGTTAGCGCAGCCTTCGTTCAGGAAATAAATGTCTTTTATCAGCAGGCTGAAGAAGGGAATCACAATCTGAGGAGGAACATAATATCTATTATAATTAAAATGTAAAAAATATGAAATTAAACCCATGAATGGTTCAGAATAGTAGCGATGCTTAGGATCCAACCCTTTCTCTGTTGCTGCTGGCAGTCTGTGAGCGATGGGCGGCGCCCCTCAGGGCCGTCCTATAGTTGTAGAAGTTTCCTGTAGGGTCCATTTGATGCTGAAAAAGAAAACAGCAGTCAGCTTTAGACGTGAACCCGCCCTCTGCGCCTCAGACATGAACAACAACTGTAATGTGTTTACCTCAAGAATGAAGAACTTGGCTGTCTTGGTTTTGCTCCAGGTCTTTTTCAGTCGAGACACAGGAGTCATGTTCATGCCAGCTACAGGAAAGATAAAAAAATAATACATTAAACCCCCCCACTAGAAACAAGTTTTAGTTTTTAATACCAGAGGATTTATGATGTTTTTGGCACACCTATGTATCATAAAACAACAAACTCACAGATGATGGCCATGAGGGAGTTAAAGTTTCCGATGTTGAAACACTCTCTGGCCACGTCAATGAAGAACTCGATGACCTGGGCCCTCTGCTTCTTCTTTGATGGCTGTAAAATGGAGAATTTTAGGTTTTTTTTTCTATCAACATAATTAAAATTTTCTAGGCAAATACGATTTTTATTTTTATTGTTTACGGGTACTAACCCATTTAGTTCGAGTGATTGCAGTAACTAAAAGTGTCCATGAGGGGGCAGTGATGCTCTAACAGACTACTGTAACTGTAACCACCCTCATATAAAGATTAGCTAATAAGACATGACTCTGCATTATGTTCTTTAATGGTTTTCTTATTTAGCAGTAATTTTCAAAGTCTTATCTAAGGCAATAATTTATTCTGCTGTGTGTTCTTTGTGGTGGAAATGGATTTATGTGCAGACTAAACATATATTGAGTGCTGAGTGGGTTTTCATCTAACGTCCAAAGTCAGATTTAGCAAAATTAGCTTTTAGCTCTGGTAATTTTTCCTGCTCACCATGCAGATCTCTGTCGCTACCAGGTAGCACAGTCGGTTGAACCAGCGGACGTAAGCTTCCAAGTTGGAGGTTTTCTTCTTTTGATCACTGAAACATGGCTGCTGTCGACACACACACACACACACACACACACACACACCAGGTAAAGAGAGGAAGTACTGCCATGGTTGCCCCCCCCCCAATGACACAGTAAAATATAAAGACGAGGCAGAAATGGTGGAA
>JARVGV010001030.1:20881995-20896353 GCA_031762435.1 Hypsolebias longignatus | reverse complement strand
TCATATATTGATTTAAAAAATCGATTTTGGGGCTTTTAGAATCGATTCTGAATCTCCAGGACTAAGAATCTCGATTCATTAAAAAATCGATTTTTTCCTGCACCCCTACAATCTACTGGTCTGTGCTTACGAGCCTCTTCAAGGTCATTTCCCTGCTGACGAGTCCCAAAACGGCAAGTGGCCTGCGATTCAAATCACTTCCAACTTACGGTTTCTCTTGTAAATCAGCTGAAATTGAGTCCCCCAAGCACAAACCAAGCATTCACATAGGCAGCAGCATGACAAGGGCCAAATCAGCTGCGACCGTCTTCTTTGTATGTTGATAAACCAGGAACCAGACTATTCAAAAAACAGGAAACCTGTTATCATAAATCCAATGACATGCATTTTCTGCGTCCTCGATCAACAGCAAAAGTAGACACATTACCCCCAGAGACATATCCAGCTGCATGTGTCTTGTCCGAGCAGATGAGGGTTCTCCAGGGCCCTGTCGCTTTGTTGAAAAGATTTTGTCATTTGCGTCGCACGTCCAGTTGATCAGATCCAAAACAGTAGTTTTCATTTCGAAAGATGTGTAAAAGGAGCTGCTCCGATACACAGACAGAGAGCAAAAAACCAGGAGGAGAACAGGGAGCGGGGAGAAATGTGTTTGCCTTAAAAAAAGTACTATCACAAGCTCATCACAGTATTATCATTATTATTATTATTAGGGACACACGATATTGGATTTTTGGCCGATATCCGATATGCCGATATGTTAAAACTTATTTGGCAATAACCGATGCAATACCAATATTTTATATACGTTCCTTTGTAGAACATATCCCTCTTTTTTAGCCTTATTTGATACGAAATTTGTGCAAAAGTTGTAAGAGCTGGTGACACCTACACAGTAACAGCCATATAACATGCATAGCACTTTGACTTATATTAAATGAAAAGTGTTGAATATTATTCATTAGCATTAGTCACCTGTGATGCTGTCTCACTTGTGGAGGCTTGTTCCAGGTTCCTATCTGAAGTGTGGGATCCTCTGCACTCCTGTGCATGAAGGACAGTCTTTTTAAGTTCAAAGTTTTTGTCTATTCATTCTGCTGTAACACTAATCATGCTAACGGGGCTAACAAGACGTCCAAATTATTATTTTTAGTATTAGTATTATTATCCTTCCTGCTCCAAGTCCTTCCTTTCATCAGCGGTGGTTTCCATTAGGACATTTGCACTGAGACATTTAATTAAATTACGTCTTGAAATGTATGAAGGTGGATAAGAGAGAAAAAAGGAAACAAGTGAGAATGTTGCAGAAACTGATAAGATGTGTGAGGAAGAAGCGTCTCACCTCATTATGTTTGGTAATTAACCCTTGTGGTCTGCTCCCTAATTATTAACGCAAAGCTTCATCATTACTGAGATTAAAGCAGATGAAACAAAAAGACTAATGTCACGCGTCTTGAAAATCACACAGAAAAAGCACAATATGCATCACAACTCTTACTTTGCTTCTTCTGCTTTTATTATCACTTGAAGCCAAAAGCAAAATGCAACGTTTTTACCCATTTGCCTGTCTGTTAGCAAAAAATATTATTAACCACCAGAAAGATTTTAGTGAAGGTCTCAAAAAGTAAACACTGGGTTTAAATGTATGAAATTAATTCTATTCAAATCAGAGGCAATATAAAATATCTCTCACTCAGCCAGTTTTACAGATGAGCTAAAGTTTGGTGTGATGGTAGTTTCATGGATTGACTTTTGCGGACTCACCCAATTGCAGTTTTTCAAAGTATGATTGAACATGAGGAAAAATAAATTGTACATGACACATGATTGTCAAATTTAATATTACTCACATGATTGGGACAGGACTGGATACAGTACTGTACTGTAAAAATTAACAACAAAATAAAATACTTCAACCAGGCACCACCATTTTGTAGTTTTCGCTCAATAAATCTACACTGTATCCACGGTCATCATGACTACATTTCCCAGAAGCTCCTTTTCCTTCTGCTGAGGGAAAGTTGTGATCTGATTGGGAAAACTTTGGCGCTTATTACAGTGATTTTGGCACCCAGCCGATGCAGAGAGCCGACTGGAACCTACCGAACCAAACCAGAACCGGACCTCCAGACCCATTGGTGAATCTTGAGAGCTGGTAGCCTGTCCACGAGGACTTCAGAGTGGGGTGCGCACTGCCAAAGGTCTGGCGATCCATCCGGAGCCCACCACCACAACCCAATGCCAGAGAGATGACCAGAACCGGAAGGGCCGGTCCGCCAAACGGAACCAAGTTGGAGCGGAACCAAGCTGCTGCTGTTCTGCAGAGCTCATGAGTAAACTTTAGTAGTTACATATAAGTATGCTGTTAAAATTAATAGGTTTAAGAGTTTAGAACGTTGATCGTGGGCTTTGTCGCTGTAGGATAGGTCTGCAGAAATGGAACCGAGTCGGACCAGAACAGAGTCAGACCGGAACCGAGCCGTTGATTTTCTGCTGAGCTGGTAAGTAAAATTTAGTAGCTACTGTACATTTACATGTTGTTAAAATGACGTAGAGGTTAGAACATTGCAAGAGTATGGGAAGGCTTTCTAAAGCCTTAATATTAGAGATGCACGATAATATCGGCATGGTATCCGTATCGGCCAATATTAACGTTAAAGTTCAATGTCGGACATCAGCCATTCCATCAAAATAACTCACCAATATAAAATACGCTGTTTTTGTAGGACGACCCAGTGACAGGGATGCCTGCAGCGGCAGCACAACGTGATGACATCACGCGCGCCATAGAGAGAAAAACTCAAAATGTTGGTTGTGTGGAAGTTTATTTGTTGTTGAGGATATTGGATTCCGAAGATTTTTGAACTACGTTGAGCCTCGCTACATTGTCCCCAGTCAGTGGGGGTGGGGTGGGTGGTCTGGAACGTAACCCACACAATAAACAAGGGACTAGTTGTCGCTGAGAGTCATCCTCAACACATACGCTGAGCACCAACAGATCTGGCAATAACAGAAACTGCACCTAACAACGTTTATAAGGTTTGACCACAACAGCTACAACTCCGCACCCGCTCGTCTTTATTTAACGCTCCGGCATTCCTCCAAGAAATGTGTGGTTCTCACTCACTTTTAGTCTCAAAAATGGAAAATTGCTTTAAATAAAATAGTATATAGCATACATCAGATTCATTAATCTTTTCGAGCAACTACTGCTTACTGTGAGAAAAAAGCTGATGCTCTCTTTCATCCCAGCAGCTGACCTGCACTTGACAGATTCAAAAAATATCTTCTGTGATGCAGGAAAGTGATTTTCATAGCATCTCCTGCAGGCCGCCTCTTGGGTTTCCTAGCAACAGGTCGGCATGAGGGCTGCTGCGATCGGGGTCAGCAGCGTCCCCCATCTAGAGAGCCCTATAATTGCTTTAATGGAAGAGAAGCCGTCTGGATACCCCCCCCCCCCCTTTCCCCACCCCCAATAATACATACACCTGCTCACAGCAGATCATCCTAATGTCTAGTCATAATGAACCCTTGGATATCATTTTAAGCAGCATGTACATGTGAGCAGGTTAACTGGGAACTGAAAGGAACGCAGCGTGTCCATCAGAACCGAGATCCAGTTCTTGCACTTACACTTAAAACACCTCTGTAGTGTTACATGCACATTAAAATGCAGATGAAGCTTACATGTCATCGTGAGAGAACCTGCTCGTTGACGTGTAATGGAAAATAAAAAAAGACATTTATGGAAACTGAGAGAAAGAGAAAGGAGCTGAGCAGAAAATGTAGAAGAAGGAGTGGAGGAGGTGGTGGGGAGGAACATGGCGTAGCCCACGGGTGGGAGAAGAAAATAAGATATATTACCCAAAGGTCTCCATGGAGAAACAGAACTGTATTTTATTATTTTTTTTATGTGGGCATGGATGTGTGTCTTTGTGGGCACATTTCAAAGGCAGATGCATGTTTCTCACCTTGTACTGTGTGGGTGGATTTGTCGAGCGGGCTGGAACAAGTTGAGCAGGGATAGAAAACACTTCTTCAGGCTAAATGCTCATGTTCAGCAAGCGTTCCATGCAGAAATCGCTCGCCGGCTGAAATGTATCGTTTTTGGCAAGAGCCGTTCATGATCAAAGTATGCCACTGGAACGACTATCGGCTACACAGTTCAGCTCAACATCTGTAAAACTGATGCTCGTAGCACATTTCTGTGTCTGCTGAGGGCAGTTTGCAGCAGCGGCCACCTTGAATTTGGATCGACTCGAAAAGGAAATCAGATGTAAATGTACATGCGATGCTTTCTTCAAGAGAGCTTCAGTAAATTCAGTCAGCGGCCCACGGAGATATTTTTTCTAGCAGTTACACAGACACAATTACACGATCGCCCACCGTTTACAGCTGTAGGAGATGATTATTAGCCTCCTTTGATATTAAAGGATTAATAAACTCAGGCGGCAAATTCCCAGAGCATCAACACACAGTATTCACACACACACATTTACTACGGACACACTCCAGCCCGTGTTTTAAAGGCAGGAACTGAAATGCAAATAAATTCAGGCCGAGAAAAGACAATTCTACTAAATCTTCTCCAGCTCAGTCGTTTGTTTGTGTCATTTCCACTCAGGCTCTAGCTAAGGTCGCCTTCCTCCAGAGACCAGAGTGGTTACTATGGAGAAGGGCTGTGGAAAAAAAAAAAAAGTGTTTTGTGTTCCAGGACTTGCTAAGAGCTCCCCGGCTGACTTCTTTCAGAACAATGTTCAGAATAAAGGACAAAGTGGTTCATGCACCTGTAACTCTTTAAGTTTGGCCGTGGCAGGGTCTGTATTCATCTGCAGTGCTGAAGAGTGAAGAATGAGTGATGATGTTTTTGCCTGTTTTATTGCGTGTGTTGGCAAACTATCTGATGAATCACCAGATGAATTTTAACGAATCTTTCAGAAAATTATCGTTTGACTGACGTCTGCAGCTGATTAAAGTTTGGCGTCAACGCAATGCAAAAAGGCATCCACAGCTAATCAACCTTAGCAAACTCACAAATGGCTTTAATTCTGTCAGTCTTACAGAAGCTAAGCTGAAATTCTGAGCACTGATTGGTCACACGCGATCTTTGTTTAAAACTTTATCGCTAATCATTGCCGTCAACTAATTCTCTGTTAACAAAATGTCTCATGAACCAATGGGTGGATTTTAATGAAACTTTTGGTTAGTAACAACTGGATGTACGTCTGCAACTGGTAAACTTTTCGACTCAACCCACTTTAAGCTGACTGCCACAGTCAACTGAATTTAGTAAACACGAAAATGGCTGTAACTCTATCATTTTTCACAAACATCAAGCTAACCCTCTGTGTGCTAGTAGCTGAAGGTCTTTACCAACATGCACTTCAAAACACAAACAGATTGCAAAAGATCTCGCTGTATTGAATGGTATTTTCAGATTGACCAAAACAGCTGCAACTCAGTCATTTCTCAACATGAGATGACCTCATTCTAAAACGAGAGGAAGTGGGTGATATGCATTCTTTAGTTCAAGGTCAAGAATCTTTACTACCCCCAAGGGGCAATTAGTAGTTTCAGTCAATAGGTGCACAAAACATCCATACTAGACGAGACATTAACAGTATAGAAGTTAATCACTGTTCATCCTACATCTGGACAGCAGATACCTGCGTCCAGAAGGAACTCACCATGGAGTGGATGATCAGGATCTGCCAGAATCAGCCTGGCCTTGTTCACTGACCCCGTCTTGTGCAGGTCATTGAGGTTCTGTAGGGCTCTGCCAGCAGTTCGGCTGCATGTCCTGACAACCCCCAAGAGTTTGTTCCTGTTTTTGCTCAAGAACTGTTAGACATTCAACTGAGCCACATGCTGCAGTGGAATCAGTGTGAGGTTGGTGGTGAGTCAGGCAGCGTGGGCCTGCTTTAGTAAGATCATACATGCATGTATAGGTGGCAGCTAAAGACTCACACATCTGTTTATATAACTGTATCATCATCATAGATAAACCTATAAGTGTGTGGAAGAAGCTCTTCATCCCGGGGATTTGCTGTCCTGCCCACTTCGTCACACAACAATGAGTCTTTGAAGACGCGCTCGCTCCACTGTACCCACACGCCTGCAACAAAGCACTGCGCAAACCCACTCACGCTGGCATGCGCTGGCCATATCCACTGAGTTTACTTATCCGTGCATGTTTTGTTTCCTCCTCGACGAGTCCTTTCGCACACACGCCCATGTGCTCATCTGTGCTTCGAGTCGACGCAGAACAGTATTTGCATTCAGGAGGTTGTGACTGCACTTGTGCACGCTCTGCCAGTGTGTATGCGAGTGAGCGCTTCTCTCGTTTCCAGCCTCCCTTCTGCAGTATCACTGTGTATTCTCGGAGAACGAGGAGTTTGCATGGCAGCGGCAGGGAGTCGGATTCCCTGCAAAGATTTCAGCTGCGGTTATCAGATGATCGTTCACCACTTCCACGGCAAACTGGGAGCCAAAGCGTTTTGGTGGAGTTCACTGCAGCGGCTGTACAATTTGATTCAAGACAGAGCTGGGGATTACAAACTGCCTGTGCGTGAAAGTGTGTACGAGCACTCGCACGGTCACAGAATACAACAGTGTGTATAGTCTTGGGCTTGTATTAATGAGCAGGCTCTGATTTCTGAAATGTCCCTCAGGTTCAAAGAGTAGAGGACGCCTTCGAAAAGAGCATTCCACTTATTAGATAAGTGTCTAACCTCTTGTGCTGTGGCCTTTGTGTTTTCCCGTGGGATTAATCTCATGTAAGACGCATTAGACGAGTGTCACGTGTGCTCAGGCGGCCTCCATCAATCGCTGCAAAGGCCTTGTGCTGCAAGACACAAAGGGATTTCAGTGTAATTAGACTGATCAGAATGCCGCATGCACGTGAAGGGATTTAGTGTTTTCTTGAGCTGAGATCATTTTGCAGTGTGTTAAAAAGACCTTCATCTCTGAGTGTAAACATAACTTCCTACACAGAATCCTTGTCTAGACTGTGGCGATAATTGATCAAGTTGGAATCATACTGAAAAAAAAACAAAAGGTTTAATCATGCAGTATATTAGATATTTGAGTAAATTACCAGTATGTTCAAGATTTGTGTTTACACAGGTCGTAGTGGCGTGTACTGGTTCAGCTTTCTGTGGTTCTATCATTTAGTGTGACAAATCAGCTTGTGTTTTGTCAGCTGATGTTTTGCTAACAGAAAAACAGTGTTAATGCCGGTAGTTAAGTGATTTAGACATAGACATGTTTGTGTGGTGAAGTTGGCTGATTGGGAGCCAGATCCTGCCAGAACAGGATCCGGGAACTCTCTTATTTTGACAGGGTGCGTTCCGGTAATTGTTTGTTTGGATCCAGTGACTATCAGTCTTACTAATAATAAAGTTATGAACAAATATGACTGTCTTGAACGAGTAAAACTTATATTGGATATGTAAACTGAAAGTAATTACATAAACACTAATTTTAAACACAACAGCCTCTTACGATCTTAATATCACATAAGAGTTGCCCCTTCAAGTAAGCATTCGGCTGCTATACTAAACAAAATCTCAGCGCCTAAAAGAGTGGTGTGGGTGAGTGCCGAGCTAACCAGGCCGTCGTACGTGGGCAGGTGCTCACAGGCAGCCGCCACGAATAGACAGAGAGGGCGCCTGGAGATTTCACATGTGGAGTCGGACAATAACGAGCAGGGACAGTGTCAGGCTCGGAATTGTCAAGTAAGTGGGTAGTGGGGCAGGATGTTTCACAGAAGTGGAGTGTTTACAAATGTAGGTAAACATAGCAACCCGTTAAAATACACCAAAATGTAGGAAATCGCATCTACTTTATTCACATTATCTGGGAGAGGACCCCCAGAACCCTATGCCCCCCAACACCCACTCCCCAATCCCCACCCAACTGGCCCACCCATTATTTGCATTTCAATATTGATGGGTTTACAAATTAAGCCCTGGTTAGCTCCAAAAGATGATCAGTTGTGGATGTGCATTCAATTACGTTCTGACAGTCTCGTTGAAATCAATCTGAAGATTTAGGTCGTATTTAGCTAACAATCAAACTGTTGACGATGTAACAATCACGGAGATACATGGTTTTAACTAAAGCAATAAAACAGGTTGATGGTCTAATTGGCTGATGACACCACCACATGGAGCATCTTATGGTTTTTAATCAGTCCTTCACAACATTTGCTAAACAAACTGTTACTTATTTGAATTAAAGTGTCTACCTTTAATAATAACACGGCTTTACTAGCAGCTGTGCTTGATTACAATCCTCACAGTCATTCTTGGTTAGGTAACGATAACTGATATCTCCTTCATACATTGCTCAAAGCTGAATTTATAGTTTATAACGTTTCTGTACAGACTGTCCAATGAAATGACCAGAAAACTCACTTTAGAGGACATGAAATCAACTTACAGTATGTTTTTAAAGAGGAAATGTGTTCACTCAATGTGAAATGTCTCAGAATATTTATGTCCAAACACTTTTTTTTCTCAGCTTATCCTGCCAAATGAATTCCTGCTCCTGCTGATCATAGGCATTCCCAATTATCCATCTTCTTTCCCTGGGCCTGGGTGACAGCTGGTAGAGCAGTAAAGGGTGAAAGATTAGTCCACACACCATCCCACATCAGCACGTGGATAACAAGCCTCCTGTTCCTTCACTCCTCGTCTCCCTCAGCTCAAATCATGAAATCCTTTCCATCTAATTCACATGAACGTCACGTCTCATTTAGGCTCCGTAGAGACCTGATGTCCCTCTTTAAACAGTGAATCAATTTTAGAGGTGGAGAAAGAAAACATGCAGCAAGGTCTGTATGCAGGGATGAATGTATGGGGGGCCGCCTAAGGCATTAATCAAAATGAGCACGTATGCACACTTAAGAAAATTATCTTTCATACAAATGTTTGAGGGCACACAAAAGTGACTGGTTCAAGACATGATGCATTATCAAAGGTCCTCTTTTAACACTCTGTGTACAAGCTTTGTAGGTGACAACAGTCTGGACATTCACATTTTTTGAAAAGAAAAAAATAGCTTGGTTGCAGACTTTGTTCTCATTTATTCCGAATCAGATACAAGCAGCTAATAAAAATAAAAAAAATAAAAAAAAAAGGTTTTTCTCAGTTCCTTCAAAAACTGAAAGTACAGTAAAAGTCTGTCTCTGAACAATATTTCCTTATGTTGCGTTCATTTTTCACCATTTCCTGCTTGATTCATGCATCAAAACACACCAAAGTCAACACTCTGTAAACCCTCAGGCATTAAGTTGGTCTTGTGCACATTTTGATGCTTCTTGTGTAATATAGATTTTAAAGTTGCTTTCAAAAGTATTTTCCAAACTTTTAAAGCCCATTAAAGTAAAAAAGAAAAGAAAACTTGAATTTCTCAAAGAAATGTACATGTATGCACTGTACTTGTGTCTTCTGTCCTGCTCTCTTCTTCTTTTTTATGGCCGTTTGCAAGCAACATTTAGATGTGCATTCCACATTGTAGCATCACAATCCATTGTGGATTGTGATGCTAAATAAATGTTACCTGTCCTGCTCTCCTCAGTGTTTCTCCCTCGTAAACAGCGCCTGGCTCCGCCACCTGCCGCCCTTCCCCAGAGTCATCCCTGAGTTTGCTGCACATCAGCTTTTGTTTTTTTTCTTTATTAAAATATATATTTTACTTTAAATCCTGAATTCTAGTCTTGCCTGCATGGGTTCTACCAAACTCCAGAATTGTAACACTTTCTTGTTTTGTGTTTAAGTTTTGGTTTTTAATTTTAGCTATGGCAGCCATCTTGAATTGGGTTGATTCCAACAGTTAACCATTTGTTGATATACATCCATTGATTAACTTGAGAGTTTGATTTTTTTTTTTTTGTTGTTGTTGTTTTTTGCTGGCAGACAGACAATTAACGGCAAGTAAAATTAAATTAAATTAAAATTTTTACTTAGTTCCTAACCAGTTTTCATTATGATATAATACCAGTGAGGGACTTTTAAGGCTGTGGTCTCATCCCACCACCAGAACACCTTCACTGACTCTTCAAACATGACGTCAGCTTTAATGCTCTGCTAATCATATTTTGCAGAGGGGCAAGGCTTCCGCTCTCCAATTAGTCCTGATTCCTCTCTAGCTCATCATGTTACAGCAATCCCACGTCAAATTACTGTACTTGTATGGATCCTTACTATCGTAAAGCACTTCACGTTTCCACATTTTACTGAAATCAATGCTGTGAAGGACATAATTCAAACCTAAAGATTAGTGTAGTAAAAATACATGAATTTTATTTTTACATTTCTTTAAACCTGATTAAATATTATCAGCTCTTTTGGACAAAAATGTCATGTGATCAGTTAACTCAGTGTATGGAAATAACTTTAGATATACCACGCTTATTCTTAGCAATTGAAAACTATTGCCAACCTGTGTTTTGTTATGTGGATTAGCTGTTGCAGTCATCTTGAATCAATTTGACTCAAGTCACCAGTTATAGAACAATTTTTTTTTTAAAGTTTCAATAAAAACCTCTACTGAAGCACATACAGACCTGTCTTTCCCCTCTCATAGAGGGCCATAATGCCAAAGATTCAGCTGCATCGAGATTTTACAGTTTACCTGAACTCTTCAACTCACCTGGGTTGTTTAAGGATACACAAAGTCAGTGCAAAGACAACCGTTGTTTGAATTTAAAGGTTTATTTGTATATAAAATAATCTTATTGGTGCAGACTGATAGGTCCAGTCTGGCTCACCAGCAGAGAAACATTCCCAGCAGACTGGAGGAGACACACTGCTGCTTTCACTGAAAATGACCTTTTCAGGCCAAAGATGGACTGAAACTCGAATCCCAAAGGTGCTATCGGTTTCTGAAAGGCACTTTTCTTAGACACTAGAAGCAGGAAGAAGTCGCATTCTTATCAGACCTTTATACTTCATCACTCTACTGCTTTCAGTAAAGGCCACAAAGATGAGCGCGTTTGACTTAAATGACATTAATCCTGCTGGGAGATTATATTTACACCAACAGAAGACCAGTCATCGCTCTGGTTAAGGTTTTAGAGGCTCTCTGGTTGCAGCTTTAACAAAAAGTAAGTTGTGAACTAAACAAGAAGTCCCTGTTCAGGGTTGAGTTAACCTGTTAGCATATATTTAACATGTTTTATTTGCTCGAGAATACAACAAACTCCCAGAAATAAAAATGGAATAATTCATATATTATTACAGATATGAACATGGGAGCTGATGTCAAATGTTACAGAAAATTGGTCTTTCAAGTCACCACAGTTGTTAACAGACAACTTTAGCATGAATGTTGATTTTGTAAGACCCCAAATGGCAGACTAAAGAGATATTCAACTTTATTGATTCATGAATATAAAAGAGTTATGCTTATTTACAATGTTGGAATCACAGGGGTTTAGCTGCAGGAGGAAAGTAGGAGACAGAATGAGCAACTTGGAATAGATTTGTCTTTATATTGAAGATGATTTGTAGTTTAGTTTGTCTTACGGTTGATGTGTTTGCAGGTAGCCTCGAAGAGGGGAAGATGCAGAGCGGGGCGGCAAAGGCAGATCCGGAGAGGTGAGCATGTGGGTGGTGGCGTCTTTGTTGCTGATGAGTCCAGAGTGAGTTTTTAGAGCCGAGTTGGATGTACAGGATTGATGAGCAGATGTAGCTAAGGAGCCAGGAAGGAGTCGAGCAGAATAGATGGGCAGAGTAACAACAGGTTAGTCAACACCAGAGTACTTTTAGGTTTACAGGCTGCCACAGAATTACCAGCAGCAATTAATGCTCTAGCGTAGGGTGAATTTCTGGCCGAAGCTTAAATAGTGCAGCAGGTGCAGCTGATTAGTTGCTGTGAAGGAAGGTGGTTAGAGAGGAAAAACGGAGAATCCCAAATTATAATTTAAAACAATTGTCCAATGATAATAAATTACCATAAATACAGAAAACCTTTCAGTGTCTGTCTTCCATGTGAGCATCTGGATGTTCAGCATGACGGTGTGGCTCAATCTGTAAAACAGGACTATAAAGTATTTTTACAAAGGCTTATACATATAGTTCATTTCATTAAGTACATTTTAAAAAGACATGAGTGATTACTGGTAAAGCACCTTTGAGATTCATAAAGATGAAGATGAAACCACTGTTGTGTGGGCCTCATATACTGAAGAACAGAGAAAGTCACTGACAGTTTAATACATTCTGAAAAAAAAAAACAACATCCTGGCAATTAGCATGCTTTGGAGAAAGATGCTTGGATTGCTTTTGCCACAAGGAACATCTTCATTCTTGCGTTTAAAATGAGAAACGACTCGGATATGCCTCGTTTATCTTTTTCCAATGAGGTGCCGCCTTTTAAATAGCGCTGCTGCAAAGATATAGTGAATCTATTCGGTGCAGCAAAACTTTTAGATTGCTTGGGCTGACCAAAATAAAGCACCAATCCAATCTTGGTCCAATACATTAGCATTGTAATAGCCAACTGGACTGGAGGGAATAGCAGCACTTTATGAAAGTGTCAGTGTGACAGTTGAGAAATTGGCTTTCATGCTAAAGTTGACATGCACATGTAAACAGACTGAAGCTTATTAGGAATTTTGTCATGAACAGTTTACAAACACTCAATAAGGTGTGGAGTAAGACAATCAGCTGCAACAATTCACACAAACAACATAAAAATGATATCTGACTGTCAGGCAAGCAGCACTAGAGAAACCAAAAAAAGGTATTTACAAAGTATCTGCATTTCACACAATTATCAGATATGATCAGTTTATGCTAACAAGCAATTTGGTAAAGAAAACAAACCCTTGTCCACATGAATTTTCCAAGACAAACTTTAATTTGTTGTTTCTAAAATTATCCTTGTAAACACAATAATTCCTAGAAAGACCTCCATCGACACAGAAATGCTAAAAATGTCCCTAATGTCCCAAAACACAAAATAACTTTTGACAGTCCTTTTTGTGGCGCTGTAACGCTGCCACACAAATTAAAACATACACAAAAACAGGACCCAAACCATGAAGCATGTGCATAACGCTTAACTGATGGGAGGGAACAAAATACATAAATACAGTAGTCCCTCGTTTATCGCGGGATTTACGTTTCAGACAACAATAAGTGAAAAACCGCAAACTAGGAACCTATATTCATTTTAGTATGTACATGTATATCCTGTAAATTTTAAGTCTTTATAAACCCTTACCACACTCTTGCAATGTTCTAAACCCTTAAAACTAGGTCATTTTAACAACATACGTATATGTACTGTACAGTACTGCAAAAATTAATATGAAAAACTCGCCAGCCTTGGTACGGGTCTGGTTCTGATTGGCTCTCTGCAGCCGGTGAGCACCAGATGCTTTTAGAGAGAGCCGGACCTTTGGAGAGCCAGCACAGAACCACACAATGGTCCTGATGGAGTCCAAATAATCCAGAGGGATCCGGATGAAAAACTCTGATAAAGGTTCAAATCTGATCAAAACTTTCCCGCCATTTTCAGCAGAAAGCAGCGGGCAGAAGCACTGTTGCCTTATGAGTAGTGTAGTTCTTTAACTGGCCTAACAGTATAGGCTTATTGAAGGAAAACTACAAAATGGCGGTGCCTGCCCGAATAATTTTTTTGTTACCTTTTTTATTCCGTACCGTCCCAATCACGTGAATAACATTAAAGTTGACAATTGTTGAAAAACCACGAAAGAGCGAGTCCGCGAATATCAAACCGCAAAGTAGCAAGGGACTACTGTACAAGAAGAATAAGAGGATGTCCTGGAGTCTTGGGTTAGGTTAGAGGTGGGGTTCAAATTTCTGTGTTTGTTTTCACAAAAAATGCTCTAGTTCCTCGAAAAGCAACTGCAACTTGATTCCCTCAGCACCCAACCTTGTAACAATACCAGCGGGTGGTGGATCATGCAGAGGTGGCTTCCAAATCCCAGGAACCAAGACTCCTTTATGCACAATCACCACCTTATTGTGGAGATGAGGTTTCAGTTTGTGGGGAGACCCAGTGGCAGACGTAAGACACTGGTATTATTTTCTCTAACCTGGAAAATCATTAGGATTCTTCTGGGGGAGCTGAATTGTCTCTGAATGGAGGGATGTCACGTTTTCCCTCCTGGACCAGTTGCCTCCAAACATGTATAATCAGAAGCCAGTACATAAATGAATGATTGGTCTTGCAGACTCAAATTTATGAACTTTAAGATATGTTGCTGCACTCAAAGTTATGTACCGTATTTTCCGGCGTATAAGTCGCGGTTTTTTTTACTGATTTTCATGCCCTGCGACTTATAGGGCGAAGCGACATATTTATGGATTTTTTCCCATATTTTTA
>JARVGV010001030.1:20788737-20799071 GCA_031762435.1 Hypsolebias longignatus | reverse complement strand
CAAAAACGAACATAGTTCAATGATACAAGATATATATGTTGTGCCATTTTATGCAAAGCTCAAACATCATGTCACAGGCACTTTAAATAAGCAGAAAATATACAAAATTAGGAACTGGCTAAAAAGAAAAAGGCTGAAATTAGCAAAGCTGAAAAAGCTCAAATTTACCTAAAAACAACTCAATAGTAGCTGAAATAGCAAAAAATAGCAGAAAGAAAAAAACAAAAAGCCAAAAGGCGCATAAGAAGATGAAATGAAGTTAATTAGTATGAAAGTAGCAAAAATTATCATGAACAACTTGAATTTTTCTGAAAACAGCTGGAATTAGCTTTAAAAATGCTAATAAATAAATAAACAAATAAATAAATAAAAGAAGCTGAAAAGGTTGAACAAGCTTAAATTAGCAAGCATTCACATACATATGCGCATATCACCCACTGCCCTGCTTTCAACAAATGTCTTCTGTTAGTGCTTGGAATATGTGATAGGGATGACTCTCAGCTACAACTACACCAAACTATAGGTCAATACCAGTAAAACTGACTGACATGGCCATTTTTGTGTCAGTTAGCTGCAGGTGGCCATATTGAATCAAGTTGACTCCAACCATTAATCATTTGTTTTGGTGCATTTATTGATTACTTTCTGTGAGTTTCTTTAAAATCTGTCCAATTGTTCACCATATATTTTGCTAACAGAAAAACAAGGTTGACTCCATCCGTTAAAATCAACGTTTTAAGCAACAACCTCTCACCATTTGTTGGTGTTCAGAGTATATGTTGAGGATAACTCTCAGCTACAACCACACCAAACTGTAGCTCAGTTTTTAGAAAATATTTGTGTTTTCTGTGTTCAGTCGGCTGTGGCAACCTTATTAAATCAAATAGACTTTGCAAGTCAAAGACTTGTAGACGTGCATCCAATGATTACTTTCTGAGAGTTTTACTAAAATCTCTTTAGGGGTTCATGAGACATTTTGCTAACAGACAGATCACCAAACACACACTGACATTTGATTAACCACTTTTTATGGCATCGGACAATACATTTGGACAAAAACCTGCAAATAGATGAAAAACAATAAAAAAATGCAAGAACTCAGACGTGCATGGACTTACGGTAAATCTCCTCATCCAGAGCCTTGACCTTCCCCTTCTTTTTGATCAGGCGGATGGAGTTGTTGAGATCATCGCTTGTCTTCTTTGGTCCGTCCACAGCAACGCCTGCAGGCAGGTGGTGGAGCAGAGACAGGTGACATCAGTAACCAGAGCTTATCAGCCGTCTTTTTGTGTGCATTTCTGCAGATATTACTCACTCCACAACAACTTGAACCAGTTTCTGAAAGTGCGAAGTGTAACACGTCAACACCGAAAAGCAAGTTCTAATTTTTTGTAGTTAAGACACAAAATAGTTGTGGCCTTCACTAAAGTACATTTTGAAACTAGTGTGAGACGATGTGAGATGGAAAAGTGTCTGACGTTACAGATACATTATTTGTCCAAGTCGTTCTCATCCTGTTCAAATAGGATGGACAAACACAAGGTGGTTTTAGTTTTAATCCAGGTGTGCCTTTATGAAGCGTAATAACTATTAAGGGTATTTAAATTATTATCCTTATTAGGGTTTAAGCAACTTCCAAAAGCTCATCAGATAAATGCACAAATTAAAACATTTCCTCTCACACTCCTTCCTTTATGCCACAGGTGTCCAAAGTGCAGCCCGAGGGCCATTTGCGGACCTTGGTGTGATATTGTGCGGCTCACAACTGCAGTTTAAAAATGGTATCAATTTGGCCAGGAGGCTTAAAAGATCAATGTAGACTTTCATTGGCAATCCTTTTTCATATGATATTTAGGTTTAACAGCAAACAGGTGAAAAACAATATTCTCAAAATGAGCAATACTAAACAAAATGCAAACCTTTGGCTATACTGTTTTTATTTTCACTTCATGATACAAAACACTAAAAACCTTTACTGATTTCTACCAAAAAAGGAAACTTTTGGAGGATGATTCATGAAACTTGGCTAAATATTGCAGCTGACAAAATAATCAGGAGGGAAATTGGACATATTTATATGAATATAACGTGGTATCATCTACATACAAGTTGATCAACTTTATCAAACCTATGAATCTGTTGTAGCGACTGACGGACAAATTTTCAGGACTTCGATCAGCCTTTTGGGCCATCCATGGTCCAAAAGGCTGATTGACCCCCTTTTAAAAGGACACTTAGTCAAATTACGCTTTTGTTGCTGAGAACAGACTAAAATCAACTTTCCAAACACAAGAAAACAACAAACGTAGACCCGACAAATCAAATAAATTAAATCCTTTTTAATAAATTGGGCCCACATACGAAAGAGTTTGAACATTAGAGCTATCATTTCTAACCTGAACCTGGAGCCCAACCTGGATTAGGGCTGGATTAGGGCCATAAAAATGTACTGTACTTAATATGCGGGCCAGGCAGGTGTTGGGCTTTTTATTGCATCCGTGGCCGCGCGCGACTGACGATCCAATTATAGGGGGAGTGGTGGCGCAGTGGTTAGAGACGCTGGGCCTGTGATAGGAAGATCGTCGGTTCAAGCCCTGGTACCAACATCAAAAAAATGTGGGTGGATAAAGGTGAAACACCCACACCTGCCTCCACCATTCGTCCCACTCTGGGCCCCTGAGCAAGGCCCTTAACCCCCACCATCTGCTCCCTAAACAGGTCTGTCTTGAAAATGAATTCTCGTGGCTCAATGAGACTACCTGGATAAATAAAGGGTAAATAAATATGGCAACATGTCTTGCCATACATTCACCTGCTGCACACGGCCATTTGACCGCGCGCTAACGGGCCTTCAAAGAGGTTAAAATTTAAAAAAGTTCTGTTAAAGTAAAGAAAGACATTCAAACAATAATGAGACATCTTTGTTCTTTCCTTTAGAAGGTGGTGGTGTAATTTAAAAAAAGATTCAGCTGCAATCAGCGGACGTGCGCAGTCAACGACTCCAAACAGGTGAGAACCCAAAACATCTGACATGTCAAAGCAGGGTCCGTGTCTGAATAATGCAGAATGCAGGCAGAAACAGGGATTTAATATGCTTTGACGGCCATGAAAGGACAAACACCTCCTCAGCTCTGATCTTCTGCCCCTTTTTGTTCAGCCATGTGCGTCCGCCGACTGTTATATAAGCTGTCAAAGCTTAAATAAAAATGTTGGGGGGGGACTTATTAATTACTGTCAATTTGTCGGGTCGGGTGGAGTTTGGAAAATATGGCTATGGACTGAGGCCAGGTGGAGTCAGATTTTTTGGGACTGAATGCAACTCTATTGGACACCCCTGCTTTGTGTCATATTAGAGTGGGGGTATTTTTTACTGGCCAGACCTACAGCAGACCTTTCCTCTAAATCTCGAGTGGAACATTTGCCAAGTTTCATGGCAAACAATGTCGCACCACGACAGTTTTATTTTGTTAATGGAACGCTTCTCTCTTCAGCTCAGGCTGTTTATTGTACGGTCACAAATTGTCTCTGCGCTGCCGTGCACACTGACTGTCAGTTCTGACACACCTTTTGAACTGTGGGTGTTTCCAATTGTTTCACTGCATTAAATGGGTTTCAGAGCTGAACACAAGGGGTTTGGCCCCAAAAAAAAAAAATATATAAAATAATAATAATAATAATTTAAAAAAAAAGGTTCCAAATAGTACTTTTATAGTTTTGCACCCATTTTAATTTTCTTTCATGCACAGATGTCACGGATTTGATGTAACTGGGACCCTGTGTCCATAATTTCGTTCCACTACATGCACCACATTTGATGTGAATGACAAATAAAGATCTCTGACTCTGATTTAAATCTACCCACAGGTTTGAGAGATATTTTGCTAACAGACAAGCAAGGCTGACTCAAATAGTTGATCGCAGAGTTTTAATCACAAATCTAGCATGATCTGTTCACACTGAACTTTAGTGTATCCTAAGCTACTGACACCAATTTTTAGCTCAACATCTGTAAATTTGGCTGATTTTTGTGTTTTCAAATCAGTTGCAATGGCAGCCATATTGATTCAGGTTAATTCCAAAAACTAATCAGTCATAGATATTCAATTAATTAATAATTTCTATGAGTTTTATTGAAATTCATCCAACGGTTCAGTGGATGTATTTTGCTAAAAGACAAACAAACAAAGGCCATTTCGATATCTGTGTACAAAAATCTAAACAAACCCCTAATTCTTAATAGAAACATACAAAACAATATTTTTAAGCTGACTCTTTATGACACCATCTTGTCAGATATCATACTTTTTTGTCTTTGCTCAAAGTTAATCAGCAAGTGTCTGATTGGTCCCATTTGGATGTTCTTTGTTGCTTTTTTTCAGGTCAACATCAAAGATTAGAAAAATATATATATAAACCTCCACTTTATTTTCTAAGCTTCAAATGTGGCTAACTGCCATCATAAGTCCAAAGTAAACTCAATTATTAAAGCAAAATGACCGAAACATGATTCGTCAAAGACCGATAGGGTTAGTCCTAATTCTTTTTAAAAGGTAGTCATTGCAAACTATAACAGCAATGAAAATAAATAATAAAAATTCCTCAGTTTGATCAAACTGTGCAGTTTGAAAAAGTTTACTTCATTAGTTTTCCAATTGTATTGAAATCAACTCTGAAATGTGGGTATACACTCAATGTAAACAAAGCACTCAGCCAAAAAGCAGCTGGAGCCACAAAACTGAACATCTTCAGAATGGCTGTATCAGGAACAAATATGGCCGAAAAGTTTGAGTACTCGGTCACTTTGGCTGAACCATATGGGCTATTAAACTGGTGGTCCGGGGGCCAAATCAGGCCCTTGGATGAACTCAGTTCGGCCCACCATTTGGTTCATTTTTAAACTAAATAGATTTTAAACAATAAAAGAAACTTAATTAATGACAATAACTGCTGGATGTTCAGCCCCTGGGCTCTTGGCTTTCTGTAACTGTGCCCCCCTGAGCAGTTTAGTTGGATAGCCCTGCCGTAGGTAAACTAACTTGTCTGGTAATTAGCAACCAGTCACAAATTTTGCTAACAATAAATAGGGACACATTAACTATCAATATGTTTCTTACTTTATCATGGGGTGGACAATAATTTGATATTGACATATATCACAATATACAGTACTTTTATTCAATAACAGTGATATGAGTTTTAAGCACATTTTCAATATTTCTATGTGATTACAACGTTTCACCGACACATTTCTTTTTCTGTTCGGGTTGAAGCGGCCGCTTCAGTTTCAACCCGGACAGAAAAAGTCGCGATACAACTACATAAGTGTGTGGCGACATACACCCCAGTTTGAAGGAGTTAGCGGTAGCAGGCTAGGCTAGGCTAAGCTAGGCTAAGCTCCAACGTGTGTTAAGTTGTCGCTTCAAAATGAGTGTCCATAACCATCAGAATGTGACTGAACAATGTTTCACAAGTGAAGAGAAAGCAGATGACATCACTGATAAGAGAGGAAAGACTAACTCATCGGTGTGGAAGTGGTTCAGCTAAGATCTGATATACTGCAGGTTTCAGTGTGCTGCAGTGTGTGATGGTGGGAACACATCTGACTTGTTTCATCTGAAGAGTTTCCACTCGACAGAATATGCTGAGAGTCAGAAGATGAAGTAAAATAAAGTTTGAGCCAACGTGTCCCTGAAACAACACAGACGTTTGGTGCATGGATAATGTTGTTTAAAGTTAAAAGTACTGTATTAATATTGACAAAGTTGAGAGTTTTATGTTTATTTGACGGGGATTTCAAAATTTTTGAAGGTTAAAAAGGTGAACATTCATTTATTTTTGCAGTTTTTCTGAGGCTTTTATATTGTTCATATCGATATTGAATTACAGGTAGTCCCCGGTTAACGGCCGAGATCCGTTCCTCCGGCTCAGCCATTAACCGATTTAGCCTTAAACCGGAACTGGCCGCACGAGCGGCCGTAAACACGGATTTTCGGCCGTAAACGAAACCGAAACTAAATCGGCGATCGGTCACGTCTTTTTAAACACATTTACTCAATGTAAAACAACTTTGAACGGCCGTATTAATGTTTTAAAATGTGTTTCCAAGCAGTCAGCTAACAAAATACCCTAAAAAAAAACGATAAAATTATAAAATGCTGCATAAAAAAGGCAACTTACGGCGCAATAACGTCACTGGGGGCTGTGCCATAAACGCAAAATGCCGTAAACCAATGACGCCGTAAACCAAGGACTACCTGTATATCGCGCATTCCTAGTTTGCACATGACCAATTCACAGCAGACGGGAGGAGATACCAGATATGCCATCACCCCAACCGCACCCTGACCTCCCCAGGACCTTTGTATCTAAATTCTAACTTTGTAATCAATGCTAATGTATTCGGTGCATGACTAAACTCCAGGTACGAGAAAGCGTGTGCCACTGTGGGAGCACACTCTGCATGTTTGTGTCTCTCACAGTGAGACAAGTTGTGTCTGCTACTTTAGTTCTTATAATTAATCACTGTATTTTCTGCACCACACATCACTCCAGAATATAGATCTCATCAGTTAAAAAAAAGTATCATGAAGAGGAAAAAAAAAACACAAGTTACATCGGAGTATAAGTCACATTTATTTGGACATGTATTTCACTAAGTGCAAGAACAGACATTTAATCTGAAATAACAGTAACATACAGAACATACCGGATCCTGAACGGCTTAATTAACATAACACGCTCACCTGCAGCTGACAAGCCAGCTAGTCCGACAAGCACGTTACCAGTAAATTCACACATTTATTTTATTTTAATTTTTATTTCATGCAACATCACTGAATCAGTTGAATTCTTCATCCTCTGTGTCACTTCTAAACAACTCTGCCAACTCCAGAGGAAGATGAAATGCAGTCTCCTCCTCTGCGGGGCTGTCATCAAACTGCATCAGTTCCAGTTATTCCGGTCTTTCTGAATCCTGACAGGATGGTTTCAATTGTCACCGAAGTCCATGCTTTGTCGATCCACCCAAGGAATTGCTGGAAATTTGCATGGCGCATCCATCTGGTTGCCGTGAAGCTGCGCTCTCCATCCACCAGCCACTCCTCCCACATGCAATGCAAGGTTGCTTAAAAGTTCCAGTTCACTGAGATGTTGAGAGGCTGGAGTACTTTGGTTAAGCCTCCTGGGATGATGGCATGTATGGAGTTACAAGTTGCAAAGGGGGGGGTTCATCTTTTGACATAGTTTTCTGTTTGAAAATGACCATCGGTGGCAATTTTGATCCATCTCCACAACATGCTAGCATCACTGTGAAGTTTGAGTTCTCACGACCAGTTGTCACTTTTTTTTTGTTCATGGGGATGTCAAGCGTGAGGGGGACCTCGTCCATGTTGATAATATTTGTCAAAAGCCTAGAGCGCCCTCTTGTGGCTGCAAAAGGGTCATGTTTATTTTTGGTTCATAGTTTGAATAATTATTTAATGTGTTAGTTAAAAAGTGTGTCATGAACGGGGGAGAAAAAACATATAAGTCACTAACATTGTAGGACTAACCAAACTACGAAAAAAAAAAAGCAACTTATAGTCAGGAAAATACGGTAATATTAATGCTGAAAAGACAAAAATTTATACACTGATGTATGCTCAATAATCCATGTAGAAAAAAATCTAAAAAAGCTAAGTCTGGTCCTCTGGACATTCAAAAAACAAAAACAAAACAAAACAAAAAAACTATAGAAACGTTTCATCTTTTGCCCGAATGACTTCCTGCTGCCATATACAGTATATACATATTTGGCAGCAGCCATCTTGGAATTTGACATGGCCAGATTTCAAAAGGACTCTTTCTTACACCAAGAGGCATATAGTCACTTATATTTCAAGTTATATTTTTGATATTATACTTATATTTCAAGGGGTGTGGTGACGCAGAGGTTAGAGAAGATGGGCCTGTGATTGGAAAGTCACAGTTCAGTTCAACTCCAGGTACGGTACTGTCATCATCAAAATGTGGGTGGAAAAGGTGAAACACCCACACCCGCCTCCACCCTCATTTGCCCCACCTTGGGCCCCTGAGCAAGGTCCTTAACCCCACCATCTGCTCCCAAAAAAAAGGTGTCTCTCTTGAAAATAAGTTATCGTGACTCAACGAGACTACCTGTATAAATAAAGGGTAAATTATTTTTTTTTTTTTTAAGTTCTCATGCTCACAACATGGACGGACGAACAAAGGGAATTTCCAAGTGTTGCTCTCCCTCTTATTTATTTTCAAATCTCTTAATGTGATGATGCATCAGCACTTACATTAACTTTATTAATTCTTATCATGAGTAACCAACCTCACAGAAAAAAACAGAGTAAGCAGTTGGGATGGCTCTTTTTTTCTGCTTTTGTTTAGTTTTCTTTTCCCAAACACAGTCACTTTCACAGGAAGCAGCCATTCCAAACCTCTGAATTGCAGACCCTCTGAACCCTCTGCCTGGGTAGCAACACCACAAAAAGACCAAACAAATCCAAACATTGTATTTTAGGGCTTGAAACCCCCAAAACACTTGGAAAAGAAAGGAGCATAGAAAGGAGCTCAGCTGGAACTTTGACAACATTTGGAACAAAAGCAAAGCAAAATCTTTAGTTTCCCACATTCACACACAGAGAGGTTTTCCAAAAATCTAAGAATTACTTCTTTTTCTCAAAACCGCTAAAAGAAAACTAGGTCAAGGGGCATGGTAAAAAAATGAAGGGTAAAGATCAAAGTTGCAACAAAATTTAAACCAGTTAACAAGTAAAACGCTTTGTTAGATCATAGTTGACCTCAATCTCAGCAGACAAGTTGAGCCATGACAACAATTATAATCAAACTCAAAAACAAGACACGCTGTGCAACACACAAAGTGACAGAAAGGGGTGAGTGCTGCAGAGTATGAATGGCAAGCTGACACAGACTGGGTGTTATTACAGTAGTAATGGGGCATCCTTTCTCTCCCCATCTGAGTAGATCAATAGAGCTCTCCTTATTGAGTGTCCATTGCAGAGCTCCCTCTGGGGACATGAGCAAGCACAAGCAAAAAAACGAGCCAGAGAAAAACTATGTGTGGTACGTTTTTACTCTGCTTTGTTAGAGGAAAAAAATGATATGATAAGAATCACTGACATTTTTTGTGACACTGCAAAAGGTCAAAGTCCTTCTGACATACTTCAGTGTCTGTCTCTCATGGTCATGTTGACCTGAATTTCTCTAGAGACTCCCAATGTAGCCACTTGCGTTGTAGTAAAGCTTTTCTCAACTAATACAGAAAATGAAAAGCAAGTTCCCACATTAGAGTGCAATGAGAACATGAACACAGTACACTTATGTGTAAGCCATTACTACAAATGTATAAAATAGGATTCAACTGTGAAGGCCAAGATGACAAGACAAAACTTTTGACTTAGATTTTTGATGAGCAAGGTGTTTTGTTTACACATAAAAAATGGCAAATTCACAGCATGCATTTTAAATGCTTAAAATTTTAAGTGCATGAAAAACTTGTGACAGCCTGTCTTGAGAAGGCGTATGCTAGTTACCACAGCAATGTCTCTTTTCATTGTACAGTAATTGTTTTGAAACAAACATTTAGAACAAGCTGCAAGACTTGGCATGTTAGCAGGTGAAACGACAGTAGATTGCAGGGACACTAAAAGGTGAGTAGTAACCTAACTAATTTAATAACATCGGATTGTCAAGCCTTCAACAATACTGTTTCGCTTAAAGGAAACAACTTGTTTGTAAAGCACACAAGATGAATGTCTCATAAAAGGTCAACTTCAACTTCCTAACTTGTCACCTATTTACATGAAGAACTGCTTACAGTTAGGCCTGTCACGAAAACAAATTTATTGTCTCAGAAATTATTGCAATAAATGATAATATTGTTTGAAATTTAACAATAATTGTCAAATTTTAGAAGAAATGTTGATTTGTTTTGAGTGTAGTACCTTTTTTTGACTACCTGATTGCAATATAAGACTGTTTGAACCAAAGGATGAACTATTGAGCAGCGTGTCTCTTTATGAAAAATGGGAGGGGAGTCCCTTGACCTGACATGGTGACATGGCGTATGCTCGGTGATTTGAGCTCTTTAGCATAGCATTTTTCACATAAAGCTTTTAATTAAAAAAATAAAAAACTGTCAGCATGTTCTGTTTCTGTTTGTAGAGAAAAACAATTTTTTACACAAAGGCACGGGTTTGAACCATGAATTTTGGAGCTCGACAAGACGGCGGTTTGTTCCCGAGGTCGGCCTGTTAGCTTAGCTTGTAGCTTAGCTTCTCAGCTTAGCTGCTTTTAACGATCCAAAA